>CM026072.1:19320541-19810541 GCA_014839685.1 Anableps anableps
GAAAGCTGAGCAGAGCGCAAAGCCTAAAAACATGTTGAAACCAGTGATGGACTTACATCAATGAATGTCGCTGCAGAAGAACAAGGCATTAACATGGGACTGCAGGAGGTTACAGCCGAACGTTTGCACTGCAGTTATGAGGACAGCAGTATGAGTCAGAATTATTCATGATAAAATAGATTTACAAGAGGAAAGACTGAACAATTGCTATAATGTTTCTTAGTCAGTCTTTTGGGAGTTTCTGGGCTGTCTGAAGTCATTTCATCAGAGAATTTCAAGTGAACACTTTTAGTTTATTAATAGAACAGAGAAATTAATCTGTATGCTGTTTTTCCAGTAAGTACTTGCTAAACTTTGGAAAATTAGAGTTCCTCCACACTTAGAAGTATCTTTGGTAGAGAGGTGTGGATTATCAGTTTTCTGGCAGAATTCATCTAAGTTTTTATTTATGACTTAAGGATGCCATGCACTCCAACAAGGTTCAGAGAGCCTTTGGTAAAAAAAAAAAAAAAGAAACAAAAAAAGTAGGTCCTTTTCCTGTTGTTCATGTTTGGTTTTCATTCCCATCTGGAGTGTTTGTTGCTAAAAAGCTCAGTCATGGTTCTAGTTAAAGTCCAAGTTGAGGTTGGTGAACTCCACATGTTTATGTTTGTAATGCTAAGACAGCAAATGCTTTTTGTTGGAATGCCTCTCAAAAACTTGATATAGCATCTAATGGCTATTATAGAGACTGAACTTTAGAAACTTCTTTTACTTTCTTAACCATCCTCCTAACTTTGCACGTAAACAAGATAAATGTAGGTTCTCACCCAGCCTGGTTGCCAAAAGCTAATGAGTGCCATATTTTTACCCCAGGGAAGCAGGCAGTCATACATTTCTAATGAAAAGTTCCTAAAAATGTTGTTCACCTTAAAAATGCTTGGTAACAGCTTTGTTGTCAAAGGTGACGTGGGTGAGGTGATCGAGCATAATACAGTCAGTGTATCCAACCCTTTTGGAATTGCTGCTTTCCTCAGTTTTTGGTTATGTTTTAGTAAGTTGTGTGATTAAAAACAACCTTTTTTTAAATAACTCACTGTGTGCATTATTAAAACATAATGCTGGTTCAACGAATAATTACTGTCATTGCAGTTACCCACGACAAAATTATTTCCAGATTCCTCCGAAAATGCAGCTTTCTCCACAGGTTCACCTATTTGTAGAATTTGCCTTCTAATTTGTACAGTAAGACTGTTATTAATCACATTGGGTAGCGACCAGAGTGAAAGAGAGCAGTGTTTCTCATGGGAGTGATCCCTTTTATGCAAATATAGAGACTCTCACACACAGTCACCTGTGTGATATAAATACACAACGATAATCTTAGGTATTTTCCTTTCTATCCATTGCTGACTAGTTAGTGCAGTGTTGTTAATTTTTATGAAGAAGGCAAATCATAAATGAAGCATGGATTATGTGTCGACATCACAAGTCTTTTTGGCAAATATTGGAATCCCTTTATATCCCAAACCATGTACAGTGGGGAAAATAATTACTTGTTCTCCTGCTGAATTTGAATTTCGAAGTTTACACACTAAAAATGAACAGGTTCAAATTTTTGTGGTTCTTTTTTTTTTTTACTGTGGTGAGACATCGTACAAAAATTCTGGGAGTAACACAAAAGTTTCTCTTTGATTTGAGAATCATTAATTGAAATAAGTCAGTGTTGCTGCTCAAACTTTCCTATCGATCAGTTAAGTGCCAGTCATTGCACACAGATAGAAATCAATCAGTTACATATACTAAACTGGTAACGTATAAAGCACACCTGTCCACAGAACCGTTTCTTTTGTTTCGTTTAAATGATCCTGAGGAATTTCTCCCAAGATCAAACAGCAATCAAATGTCGGGGACAACATAGTGGATCTGCACCAGGCCGAAATGGGCCACATAACCATCAGTGAATCGAGAGGTGAGAAGTTGACAACTGCTCATCCGTTTGAGATCAGATTGCAGGTCTATAAGGGAAACCCAAACATTCCAAGCCAAGCCACACTAACCAGCTCATTCCGAGCTAAAGTAATATGAAGTAATTCTTTTTTACTTTTGGGTCTACTTTGGGGCCGTCTTGCTGTGGCACAATCCTGGAAAAGCTCCAGACAGATTTACTGATAAGGCATCATAAAGTACGATAGCTGACTCTTTGCAACCTGGAGGTGAAGAGGTCATTGTCCTTCACTTGAAGTAAAGAAAATTATGCCTCCAAGTAAAGTTGCAACGATTAATTGAATTAATTATGATTAATCTAATTAATTGTGATTAATTGATGTTTGAAATAATTGTCAACTAATTTAGTAATCGATTAATTGTTAATTGGAGTATAAAGACTCTAAAAAAGGCCATTTGCTGAAAAAAAAACAACTCACCCAGAGCAGTAATTAAGCCAAAACTGTACAACATATATACATACATTTTGCATTTAGGATAAAAAAAAAAAAACAAACCTTTGTTATACCCAAAACTCCTCAAGTGGCAGTTTTAGCTTCACCTGGTTCAGATTCATTAAAGGAAAGCTATATTATTGCATTTTAGACAAAAAATGTTTATTTTCCTATTTAAATGGGAATTTAATAATTTGTTTATTTGCCTCTTTTATTGTATTTCTAATATTGTATAAAAAAGTCTAAGAGGTTAAATCAAAAGCCTGCAGAATGTTCCACATTTTTTTAATTGTATTAATAATCAGAATAATCGATAGAATAATCGATTACTAAAATAATCGTTAGTTGCAACCCTTCCTCAGACTTAGATGAGCTGACTCTCCTGGATGCTACACAATCAGCTGCAAAATGCTAAAGTTCACACTGCAACAATCAAGGGGTCTGTCAACCAGGGCAGCCTCACAATGTCCAGAGCCTTAAAGCAAGAGCTGTAGATCAAAATGGAGCTTTCTGGTATCAGATTAAGTAACCGGTTTTTAAGGATGAAGGATCCTGATTGTGATCCAAAGAACTCCATCTCCAGATTCAAGCATGGAGGAGAAAATATTATGGTTTGAGCAGGGGTTTTTTTCTTCGCAAAAATGTACATGAAACCTTCATGTAGTTGAGGGACCACTGGACTGATCTTTAAAATCTTGGGTAAAAACCTTTTTCTTTCATCTTGAACACTGAACATGTCTTGTGGATGGGTCTTCCAGCATGACAGTAACCGAAACCTCCAATGAAAGGGAACAAAGGAGTGGCTAAAGCAGAACCATTCTGGGGTCATGGAGTTTCCCAGACATCTTCCAGACCTCAGTTCTATAGAAACACTGTGTAGTAAGCTGAAGCTTTGAGTTAGAAGACTAAAGAGTTTCTGTAAAGAGTGGCCAAAATCCCTCTTGAGATGTTTGCAAACCTGGTGACCAACTACCACAAGCCTCTTATTGCAGTGCTTACCAGTAAAGTTTTCCACCAGGTTAAAAAAATGTTTTGCTGATGAGATCAAATGCGTATATCACTCAATCAAATTCAAATCGATTTTAATTTTCATGTAACATGTCTTTTCTTGATTTTTGGTTCTGTTTCTCTCCATTAAAATTGAGCTAGAATGAAAATGAAAGAGTGAATTGAAGAAACCAACCAGCTCAGCAGGAGATCAAACAGTTATTTCTCTGCTGTATATAACGGCCCTCCATGAAGCACAGATTCTGATGAAAACAAATGAGAAGTCTTGCTCATAGCTGAGTGTTATTTCCTTCTGGTCTGAACTCGAGCAAAGCTGATGAGGGCAGTATAGTATATCTGTTAAAGTCAGAGCAGCGTTTTCATTCCTGCTGTGGCATCAAAACCTCAACATGGTGATTAATGAACAGTGTCAGAGCTTTCCACTACCCAAGCACACAAGCCAGCAGAGTGTGTCCCAGTGCAGAAGCAGGCAGGTGTTCGTGCTCATTGGGGCTTCCTTTTTCTGTGTTTGGGTTGTCCTCAGTTTAGACAAAAAGATTTTACTTACGAAGGTAACATTACCTAAGAGGCATAGTCATACCTGAATATTAACATCTATTTCACATTTTGGTTGAACAGATTGTTGTTACTTCTTTCTAAAAAATACTGCTAGAAGACATCTTTGCAGTTGCACATTTTCACCACCTGGATGCGCCAAAGTTCTGCTCATTGTGCCATCCAAGACTGCTGAGTGTGTTTATTTGCACAGTAAGCAAGTGAGGCCATTTATTTATTGTTTATTAAACTCCTTGTAGTGAGTTGTTTCAGCCAGAGCACCTTCTAAACAAGTGGTTGATGAATACCAGCGAGAGGTCACTGTAAATCAAATCCACATTACAGTGCCAGCGACTCATTTACAGAGCCTTCTCAAAGTATCCATACCCTTTCAACTTTTTTGTTACATTTTATTACATTACAGCCTCTAGTGTCCTGTGTATTTAATTTGGGGGATTTTACGTGATAGACTAACACTAAGTGGTGCATAATTGTGAAGTTGAGGGAAAATGAAACATGATTGTGAAAAGGTTTTACAGATAACAATTTAAAAAGTATGGCATGCATTTATATTCACCCTCCCAGAGTCAATACTTTTTACTATATTTTATAGAACCACATTTGCATATCAAAAAGCTAAAAGGTTTGCACATTTATAATGTAGAATTCAAGCTCGGTCAGATGGGATGGAGACTTTCTATCTCTTGTCACAGACTCTCAGCTGGATTCAAACCTCAGCCAACTTATCATATGAATTACTTTGCTTTACAGTATGTTTTTTTTCCCAGTGGAAGCCTTTTGTTGCTTTCACAAGAGCTCTCCAAGGATGGTTCTGTAGTTTGCTCCATCCATCTTCCTATCAGTTCGGACCAGCCTTCTTGTCCTTGCAGAAGATTAACATCCCCAAAGCTTGATTCCGCCGCTACCTTGTACCACTGTCTGGATAGTGCATTTAGGGTAATGTGGATTGTTAGTTTTCTTCCACATGTTATGCATATGGACCAAATTCATTATTGATGGTCTGAATTCACAAGAGCACCTTCTTCCATAGGTTTGCTGGGTCTGCTACATAGTTTGTGGCAAACTGCAAACAGTATTTCCTTGGTATTTCTTTCAACAATGGCTTCTACGTGGTGCTTTTTGTGGTAGCATTACTAAAAATTGTCCACAGACTCTCTCATCTGAGTAGGTAAGCAAGTAATTTTATTTATATAGCACCTTTCAAGATAGTAGAAATCACAAAATGCTTTACCAAACAGAGAATAATAACATAAGAAACACTAAACAAAAGCCGATATCAAAGAAGATATGTTTGTAGCTGACTTTTAAAGGAAGCCACCAAGTCCATTGATGTTGGAGACAAAGGAAGAGAGCTCCAGAATCTTGGAACAACAGAAGAAAAGGTTCTGTCTCCCTTGGTTTTCAGTTTTGTATGTCACATGAAAAAATTTGGAAGATTTAGTCAGGAGCCTAGCAGCAGCATTTTGTACAGATTGTATCGGGTCTGGGAGAGTTTTGGTCACACAGGTGTTGAGTGCATTACAAAAATCCAGACGAGGTGAAACAAAAGCATGAATTACGATTTCCATTTCAGGACTAGAGACAATAGAGCTAAGCTTGGTTATATTTCTCAAATGAGAGAGACAGGGTCAAACCAGGGATCTGACATAATTTTTAAACATAAAACCTGAGTCAAAGGTTATCCCAATGTTTTTAACAGTAGATTTTGCCAAAACACCAAGAGGCCCAAGGATCTCCTTTGTCTTTACCATTACTTTTCTGGTGCAAACACAGTAACTTTTCAGATATGCTATACTCCCTCAGTTTTAAATTATGGTTTAAATAATGCTCTGTGGCATGTTCATAGCTAGGGTTATTGTTTTATAAGTTAACCCTTCTATATACTCATCCACAACTTTATCACTACCCAAAAGCTGTATTTATTCTGAGACTGAATTACACAAAGGTGGACTAAATTCAATAATTTAGTGATTACAGAAGGTGGTCTGCTGTACTTAGTTTTATTTAGGAGATATTAAAGTAAAGAGGTCAAATACAAATACACGCCATATTTTTCAAAATATTTGTTTCCTTACTCTCCACAGTTATAAATTACTTTGTGTTGGTCTATCACACAATATCCCAATAAAAAACATTGAAATTTGTGGTTGTTACGTGACAACATGTGAAAAAGTTCAGGTTTTGTAAAGCGTTGTGGTACTGTCGCACTTTACTTAATACACACATGGGCTTACACATGCAGCAGTCCACAAATAACCAATGGCAGACTTTAACATCTGACTCATAAGCAGACAGAATAAACTGGCTGATGACAATCATTACTAATTTTAATATGGATGTGGAAGTGGATGTAAGCAGTTGAGAGCTGCAGCTCAATCATATAATAACCATCATTATGACATTGATTGTGATGCACATCGAACACTCATCTTGGAGTGATGGAAGATTCAGCACCTGCTGCACTGCAAAAGAGCTGTCATAGAGCGCAACAGTAGCTGACCTGAAATCAATGAGACAACCATCAGTTGTTTTTGTTTACAAGTATTTACTTCACTGAACTTCTGTAAACTCATGCTGCATACTGGAGACACGTAAAATATTTTCAGTTTTCCTTATTTATGCCCAGTCCTTCTTTGGGCTTTTGCCATTTTATTATTAGTCAGTACTCAGATCAGATTAACTATTGTAATCACAGTAATGTAGATCCACTGCTGTGGTGCTTTGAGCAATTGAACACTTGTAAAGGACATGTAAACAAGCAATAAAGGAGAACTAACAGATACGAGTGACCAGTTTTAAATGTTTAACAAAATATTAAACCGAATCTACATAAAACAGAAGCAGCCGAGTCTGACTAAAAGGACATAAACACATAGGAAGTAGCATATCTGAACAACTGACAAATAAAACATTGCAGGGAAAAGAGAAATAAGTCAATGTCAGACAAGTGTATGTTAGGACAGGTTGAACTCATGTCTCAGCTAGTCAAGGCGACAGTGGCGTCCCAAGATAGTTTTCAAAGTGGTGGCCAGATGGGGGCTACAAATAATTTAGGGGTGGCACAGCAATCTCTTTTTCACATAGGGCCAGGTGGGTTGCTACAGGCCTTTTCCTTAAAATAGGAACTCCTCACTTGAAAACAGCTTTTTGTGTAGGCCCAGGTTATCTTGATCTAATATCAAAATTGGCTGCAAATTAGAAACATTTAACTGTGACAAAAAGCTACAAAAACAAAAGTAAATCAGCCAGGGAGCAAATACTTTCTCACAGCACTATATTTCCCCCCATCCTTCTCCCATGTCTATTTTTATGTTCTCCACCATCACAGTTTCTTCATGTGTGAGGGCGTCTTTAATCACTGCTCTTCTTCTTTGCCTTCTTGGCAAGCCTTTGCCCTTCACCACCTTCATGGGTCTACTTCGTCACCTCTTTTGTGATTTGTCACTGCCCTAACAGGGACAAACCACATGAAAAGTGACTTTTTGCCCAGAAGTGATCATGCTGTGGTGCCTCACACAGTATCACAGTTTTATGGTTCATTTAGCCAAGAAGAAACACTGATCGCTGTCTCAAGGAGGCCTTTGGCAGTGCTTTCCCTCCTCTTGTTTGAATGCCACAGAAGTGATCGGGGCGAGTTCCCAGTTTTTATTGGGCTGTAGAGGTCAAACTACAAGGTGTCATCAGATAACTAATCAACTCATTCAGATATCATTACACTGGGCTAAATCCCCGTTAATCCTTCTGAAGATTGAATCAGTTTTCCCTCGCAGGTCAGCTTGTTTCTCTTTGTGTGTGCGTGTACTTGCATGAAGGCAAAAGGGACAGAGAGAAAGGTAATTCTTCATGTTGATAGACAATGATTGTCCTTCAGTGAGCAATATTTGCCATCCCCTCTATGTCCTTCCCTTTGTTTTCCCTTCCTCCCTCCTCTTTGGACTCTTTTTTAGTCTCTGTCAGTTGGTGCTCTGTTGTTGTTTTGTATTAATAGCATATCTATCTGACAAAATATCCAATGAACCACAGGTACATCCATTTTGTATTTTGTGCAAGACTCTCATTTTCCATTTTAAACATATCAGTCACCTGCATTCAATAAAGGTAGCATAATCGAACTGTATCTGCAGTTGTTGAGGATGGCATTAAGAATTTTGAATATTCAATGCATATAATTAATTTTTTATGAGCTCAGTATATTAGTAGATATTAAAACAACACGTAAGATCCCAGTTTTACAATTTCTCAGAAATTTTAAATTGTATTGACAGCAAGTCTAAAAAAATGTCAAATAAATTTGATTTAATTCGATTCAGTTAAATTCTATGCAGTTTGGTTTGATTTAATCCACTTTACTTCATTGTAATTCAGTTTAGTTCAATTTATTTTGATCAGTTTTGATTTAATTAATTTCAGTTCAATTCTTGTTCATTCAGTTCAGTTTGAGTAGTTTCACCTCGCTTTAATTCAGTTCACTTCAGCCTGTTAAAATTAGATTCAAATCAGCTTTATTTGGTTCAGTATGGTTTGATACAGTTCAATTTGAATTCAGTTCAGATCAATTCAATTCAGTTCAGTAAAGTTGATTTGATCCAAATCTGTTAATTTTATTTTAGTGTAATTCTGTTTTTTTGGATTTGATTCAGTTCTGCTAAATATGATTTAACTGAATTCAGATCAGTTCAATTCAGCTCAGTTCAGACTTGTTCACATCATTTCAGGTTGGTTTAATTCATCCGGCCATATACCTGCTTATTCTTGCAGGGTCACAGGGGGATCTGGTGCCTATCTCCAGCAGTCCTTGGGGGAGAGGCAAGGTACACTCCAGGCAAGTCAATTCAATTCAATGGAAATAATTAATTTACAATTCAGTTCAACATCTTTATTTTCAGTCTAAGTCAAATAACATCCAGTCCAGCTGAATATGATTTTAATATAATTTTAAACTATCAGAATCAGTAAAGTATAAGAATACAAATTAGTAAAAGGCTGTCTAAGGAGTCAAGAAGGTTGCATCAAATCTTAATGTTTTTCCCAAACAAACATGGGCCAATAGTGAGGAAGACTGACTCCCTTTGAACCAGAAAAAAACTTCACCCGAACCAGGGTCCAGTATTCTGTCACTTGCCTCCATTGCATTGGGACTGCCGTCTATTATGAAGTAAAATGGAACAGCCTATATAGATAGAAACCTACCTATGTACCTACCTACCTGTCTGTCTGTTGGATTAGTGCCATCCAACAGACAAACTTAGATTCAGGTGAATAAAGTACTGTTGTATGGAAACAGAGGTAATAGCAGGGATGTGACCCTACAACCTTCTCAATGACAGATGAAACCAATCTCACCTACCAGAGACAGACCATCTATTCATACCTACCTACCATGGTGTGTGTGAGTGTGTGTGTGTTTGTGAGAGAGAGTGGGATGATAATACCCATCCATTCACACTCCTGCTAGTGATGCAACTCAATGCCTCACTGTGCCTAAAAGCTATTATATGTCAGGACTGAATTTGTGTGTTTTCAGCTGTTTGTGTGAGTGCGTGTGTAACTTCAAACCTGTTTCTCAGAGCAGATATTTTATCACCAGCTCAGCTCTGAAAGCCAATTTGCTGTCTGATGGCTGTTGTTTGAATTTCAGTCGCCATCTCGAAAAATGATCTCGTGTGACTTTGAATGAACTTGTAAATACTCATGTTTCTCTAGGAAGTGTCTGATGCCTCTTTCGAGACCATTTTACGCAGATCTTTTCTGCAAAATTGTATCAGATAGTATAAATGGGAGAGTGCAACTCTGAATTTTATTTGTTCATAACAGAAATAAAATCCTGTAACGATAAATAAATAAAAAACAACTGCTTACTTGTTCCGAATCATTTGAATGATAGTGGTAGAGGGGAGTTTATATCAATAATTCAGAGGCTTTATGAGAAAGACTACCTCCAATAACTGCTGTTTTACTGCATGTCTCCAAGACATTTTTATATATTGGATACACTGCAGAGAAAGAAAAGAGATAATTGGATTGAATTTTGGGCTAAAACAAAAGTTACAGGCTCAGTGTGTGTGAATGTGTGTCTTAGACTTATTGTTTACTCTTTTTTTTTTTTTTTTTACAACTCTGGTCTAGTGTATCTTGAAGAACAACTTCTCACTGATTGTGGCAGATAAAAAAATGCTCTCTGATTCACCCTGTAAGCTTGAATGTATGTCTATTGTACTCAGGTATATGTGTGAAAATGTAATGGACAGACTGAGATAAATGCACATGAAGAGAAAGAGCAACCACCCCAAGTGCACCGACAGACATACATTCAGATTCAGAGTTAGTGTTTGGGGGGAGTATGATGGTAAATGAGGTGTGAAATGAAGATTTGGAGATGTTGGAACATTCCTTCCCCAGGGAACCTTAACAGCAGTCTGACAAAGACAAGATGGATCAGGACAGACAAAACCAAAGGTTTAATGTCACTGCAGAAAACGCCACCTGGTGGGCAGAGCATGATATTTCTGTAACCCCATTTTTTTTATTTCAAAGAGAAAAAGTGAGCGCTATGATAATAGAATATTCCTCTATGAGCTGCCTTGCCGCTGAAATTTGCTATACAGATAAACTTGACTTGACTTTTTATTTGTGTTGTATTTAAGAAGCACAATTTTAGTTCACTTTTAAAAACAAATTCTGAAGTTCTCATGAATGAGTTAGATTGGGATGAAGTTAGAATAACCAATCAGCATACATTATTTCAAAACACAGAAATGTTTTAATATATACATTACACAAAATACATGAGCAAATACCAAAAATTGTCATGATCTGTGGGTGTTCTTTGGTTTTGTTTCTCACTTATTTTTGCATTTGGATTTTTTTTGGTTGTTTATGATTGTCATCAAGATCTTTCTCTATAATTTCATTCCTTTGTGTTGCATTTGGATTTTTTTTGGTTGTTTATGATTGTCATCAAGATCTTTCTCTATAATTTCATTCCTTTGTGTTGAGTTCCTTAGTTCTTCCTTGTGTTCTGTTCTCTGTATATCTTGATTTAAGCTCTAATTTTAGTGCCAGTATTTCCCCCTTTAGTTTTCTGGATCCTTTTCTGTTCATTCTCCTTCTGTAATAATTCTGCGTTTATTGTTTATTAGTAACTTTCCTCAGTTCCCTGCTTTGGTTCTCTTCTAGCTGTTATGCATCCCTCAAGTTAATCTAACCTTCACAGTATTTAGGCTCCCTGGTTTTATTGTTCATTGCTGGTTTCTTTGGTTGTGCTCAGCCCAGTTCTCTTATTTGTCCGGTTCTTCTCGCAGCACATCGGAAAGTTTCCTTTGTTTCCATTATTGAATCCCTCAACCTCCAGGCTTCCGCCATTGCCTTTTCTGCATCTGGGTCCACCTCCACCACTGCATTTGGCAAAAAGTGCTTATTACTATACAAAAATAGAGTAAAACATAAGTAAGTTCAGTGGTACCAGTTTAAACATTTTCCTCCAACTTATTATCAATTCAAATTATAAGACAATTCAATCAGATCTATTTAATCATATGTTGCCAGTTGAGTAAGGGTGGTGTCGGATTGCATTGGGTTGTTGACTCAAGCAGTAAGTATTTGGCAGAAATGGAAAGGAGCTACTTAATGTTAAATCTCTTTTCTAATCAAAAAACAGAAAAATCAGCAAAGTCAACAGTAAAACTCTTAAACGAGTTCACAAATTTACAAACGGTTTAAATGGAACCAAGACAATTACAAATTAATACAAATATTTTCTTCTAAATCCAGCACTTAAAACATCATTAAGTTATGAATTAACTTCAGGGACCATTGTTTACCATGGGTAAGAACAACTAAATCATAAGCTACAAAACAATTCCAAAAGGAAAAGTAGTCGATTCTGTGGTCTGCAATGACTTTTTATGCTTGACATTGACTAGTCGCAATCACATAAAAAACAGATTTTTCCAAAAAGATGAAAGATGAGTACCTGGATAGGGAATGTTAGATCATTTTAATTGTGTAAGTATGTGTAAGTAATTTACCAAAGGAGTACTGCAAACACTGGCAAAGGCTACCAGAATAATGCCCAGCATGTTACATGTCAGGCTCTTTTTCATCCAACCAACTGATTTTCAGCATGATCAGTGTCACCCTGCGTGTTGAAGCTTCTAAATGGCAGGTTTAAGCTCTTATAAAAACACTGTCTGACAAAATCTGGAAACACAGTTCAAGCTGCATTCTGAGGATCTGACAGAGTCTATCCCTGTCGTCATTGGCATGTTGGTTCATCCTGCAAAGTCAGAGAGTCCGGAGTCACTGGAACGGCCTGCTGTGCATCGAGCTTCAACTTTGGCATTCAGGTGCTGATAAAAATCCTTTTCATCTTTTGTCAATTTAAAGTGTGTAGTGATACAACATTCTATTGTTTTATTCTGATACCTGGTCTGAAACTGATGGGAAGTAACATTAGTCAGCACTAACTCAGCAGTATAAAGTTCCAAACACAGGACATGGTATTTTTCTTTTATAGCCATGGCTAATATTATTATCCCTGGCTTGACTGCTGTAGCAGGTCACTTAATTCTATTGGAGATGCATAAAGCCTTCCTCTCCTCCACCAGACTCCATTACAATCAGGTCTTATCTTCTCTAATATGCTCTGCTGTTAATGAACAATCACTCCTGTTAATGTCCTGCTAATTAATGGCCCATCAGCCTCTTCAGAGTGGTAATTAAGTGCCAGTTGAGGCGTCTAATTGGCATGATTTCTCACTGCATCAAGTCAAGCCTGACCCTCTTGGGACACAGGAAGTGAGTTATAGCGTCGTCATCCAAGTGGAGGACTTTCACAAAGAATGCTGACTTGCTCATTTAAGGAACAGAATCCTCTTGTTAACCTGAGCAGTAGCAAACTAGGATAGGGTGTCTCTTGACCAATGTTGTGAGAGGACAAACTGTCAAGCCTGACAAAAATAACTCTCTGTAGAGAAGAAAACATCTTTTTAATCAACAAATCCCAAAGTATAGAGTAAGATCTTTTAAAATTGTAAATATAAGTATAGAGGATTAAGATCAGAATGAAATGAATCCACCATAACCTGCAACAATCTTCATGGATTTGACTATTACTTATTTTAATTACTCAGTTATAAACTCATAACAGTTATTAAGACAGCTGTTGTTGCTGCTAATGAATCTAAGAAGAGTTATAAAACGCTATCCAAACTATTAGAGTTTCATAAACCCTACACTGAAATAAGGTCTGCCCATAAACTTTGGCCAGCTTCATCTGACTCTGCTGGGGAATTGCCTCCTAACATCATGATCATGCCACCATGGTTACCATGGTATCGGTGTCCTAAGGGTCATCTGTGGTAACAGCTTTCCTCCACAAATAGTGTTTTGCATGTCAACCAAAAAGTTTCAGCCTCATCTGACCAGAGCACCTTCCACATGTTTACTGTGTCCCTTATGTGGTTTTTGGAAAACTTTGAACTGGACTTCCCATAGGTGACTTTTAACAATAGCATTCTTCTTGTCACTCTTTCATAAAGGCCTTATTTTTGGATTGCACATCTAATCATAGCCCTGTCAAAAGATTCTCCTCCTTGCATTGTGTATCTCGCTTGCTCATCTCGAGATTTTTTTTTTTTTTTTTTTTTTTTACATTTTCAGATGGTGCATTTAACCTAGCTCTGTGAAAGGTTTAATGCTTGGAATATTGTTTTATAACCTAACTCTGGTTTAAACTTCTCCACAACTTTCTCCCTGACCTGTGTGCTGTGTTCATTAGTCTTCATGATGCTGTCTGTTTATTGTGCCACACTTTATCTTGGTCTGGCACATAACATCCCAGTAAAACACACTGAAGTCATGGTTGTAATGTGTCAAAATGTGAAAAACGTTGACGGGTATGAATATTTTTACAAGGCACTGTATGAGCTGTAAGAAATAAAGATGCATTATTAAGTTGCACAATTCAAAGTAGCTTCCCTTTACAAAGAGAATTGAGACAAGTGGCTTGTCATCCATACATTGCCAGTAAATAAGGCTACCAAACAAGCTTCACACATGGCTGATGAGGAGTTCCTTCACTAATGAGGAAGAAATACTTAAGAGAACAGAAGTTTCAGGAAACATGGGTTCAAATCCAGACACAATCGTGATGCAGACTCACATGGCTGACTGCTAGCTGTGAGAAACTTGGTTAATTAGACTGACTCTTAAAAAGAAAAGGAGAAGCCAAAGGTTTGGGGCAAACTTTGAGCAAAGAGCAGACTCAATATAATGCGAGCTAACAGTGAGAGGTGGCAGTTTTCACTCACATATGGCTGAGTGGTTGCTTCAAGCTGTTGGATAATGAGTAAAAAGAAATGGGGGGATGGAAGGATAGACAGGAGAAAGGGGATGAGAGACGAGCGAGAGGGTGGCTGCAGAAAAGACTTGGGAAGGAGAGGATGGGGGAGAAGGGGAGAGATGCTTCCTGTAATGAGGGGACTGAAGAGACAAACACCTGAGTTGAGATTGAGCGAGAGAAGGTTGGAGGCAAAGAAAGACTCCAATTGGCAGCTCCTGTACCCACACACAATCAGGCCCACACTCCGATGCACAGAGTATACTAGTTGCTTGAAGCAGCTTCAGATAATAAGAAACACAATAAGGTGGTTTTTATAATGAGAAACAACAGCTGAAGCACCGATGGCAGAGAGAAGAGTGAAGAGGGTTGGTGGCAATGGACAGCTCCACTTACTGTACAAAACAAGGCTCTGCACGGAAATGGAAAGCTGCTATATGACACCCATGTTGAAAAAATGGTCTGAAAAAAGTCTTGGTAAGAGGCAAAATTTAATGCATTCCTGACTAGTACATGACAGGTACACTAATGGAGAAAAACTGTGCAGCATACTGTGGTGTCACCTGGTAGAACAAATGCAAAGAACTACATGAAACCAGATATGCCATTATCATTACAGCAACAGATTAGGTGACTGTTGGTATCACTTTTTATGAAAAAGTTATCTTTATCACAGTTGGAGAAATGTGGAAAAACCTCCAGCTGTATAAAAGCTACATATTATTTTCATAAGTTGCTTAGCAGTTTCCATGAATCAGGGGTCAGGGTGTGTGATTCCTGGCACTTCCTCATTACCAGATCTTTGCACATTGATGGCATGCTGAAGAGGTAATTCAGTCATTTCATTCAGCAGTCTCGGAGGAATGATGCATCTAAAAGTTGCAGGATGGTAGCTCTCGAGGACTGGACTCGTGCACCCATGGTGGAGTTACTGTGACAGAATCATGAGTTATTCTTTTATCTCTGTAAGCCACTACTTTTATTTTCATATTGCAGCAATCTGTGGGCATAGATTGTGGTAACCCTTCTGCAGAAGGAATACCTATTCAGGGTGATGTCATTTAACTACCCTGTTTTGGACCTCACAGTTAATCTGGTGGACAGGGTAAAATATAAAGTTCTGGGAAATGAAGGGGATATATGTTCTGGGTTGCACTGAAATGCACCTTAAATTGTTTTCAACCCTCTACAGTGGTATTTACAGTTAAAGAGAGACTGTTTTGGCAGCTGCAGCAGCCTGTATGTGTGATGTCACCTGCTTTGTGCACTGTATGCAGATCCCTCAACAGCTGTCATATTATACAGAGTGCAGCTAAAATGCTAGTCATTAAATTCATGACATTCAAAGCAAAGTGCTATGTTCATGAAGCAAGGGAATAGTTTTTCTGTAATTTATGTCCACACAACCTTTTCACAAACTGCACAAAAAGCTGAATTATCAACCTTTTGGATCAAAACTGAGAATTTGCTAAGTATGAAAAAATCCTTTCCAGAAAAAGAATATGATTATTGAAGAATGTGTGTGTTGAGTCATATATGTTTTTAGAATCAAATGATAAAGTTGTACACAAGCTGTGCATGATGTTACATCTGCTGTAAAACCAACATAGTGGTTCAGGAAAGAAAGGTCATTAAGAACCAAGTATGGTGGTTGTAGTGTGATGAGTTGGGACTGTTTTGCTACCTTTGGACCTGTATGACCTGAATTAATTGAATTAATTGATTGAACCATGACACCATGATTTTCTACCAGAAAATCCTGAAGAAGAATCGCCAACTATCAGTTTCTGATCTGGGTTATACACAGGACAATTATCTAGAGTACCAGCAGGTTCACCTCTAAATGGCTCAAAAATACAAGCTAAGATTTTAGAAACTAATTGCCTGGTCAATGTCCAGAGCTAAATTTGACTGAGATCCTGTGGCATGACGTTAAATATGTTGTTCATGGTAAAAGCTCTCCAGTGAGGTTGATCTCAAACAATTCTGCAAAGAGTGGGACAAAATTTCTCCACAGTGTAAAAGACTGATTGTCAGTTAATGTAACGCATTGCTTCAAAGAGTGGCACAATTAGTTATAGGGTTTTGGGGTAGTTAATCTTTCATTTAGGGCCAGGTTGGATTGGATGATGAAATCATCATTTGATGCTTGTTGTATTTCTTTAGGTCATCTTTCTTTGACATAAAAATTTATTTGATGAAAAGAAGCAACAACTGACCAACTGAAGACATCCGTTTACCGAATAGTGTGTGAAGGTGTGTGCGTGTGTGTCTTTGATCAGGAAGCACCCCAACCTACCTCTTTTTTCTCTCCTGGATAAGCACTTTGCTGTCCTTGAGAGACTGCTGGTGCTTGGCTTCTCATGCACACTCGCCAGGCGCTGTTCCACTGAGCTGTGCACGTGAGGTGACCTTCCTTTGCCTCTGGCTCTGTCACGCTTCTGTGGACCACAAACACACACTTACACAAATACACTCACACATACCTTCAGAGCCTCGAGGCAGCACACACAGTGTCCCCAGCGATGTTTCAAACTGACATTCTGTGTTGTTCACTTTAATGGACCAATAGAAACACAAACTACCACATTTACCCAGATGAACCACCACACATTATCCTTCCTCCCTCCACACTCACACCAATTCTCAGGCACACAAAACTTTACCATGTAACATCATCCATTTCCATCTCCAGAGGCTTTACTGGATGTCGGTCACATAGGTGTCTTGACAAAAACATTCACCTTTCACCCTCAAAATCTTAAACCTGCACAGACCAACCAACGCATGTGCCGCAGAGTTTGTTAGTGTGAGGCAGTGGGGGGGATGCTACCAATGCTGGAAAACAGTCAAAAAACTGTATGTAATGTTTAACTTACCCCTACATTTTGCATATTCGCTGCAAGGAGTAGGGGCATCCCAGTTCTTATGATGAAGTGGTAGGGTAAGTGATGAAGCTGTCTATCCTTTCAGTCTGAAATATTTCCATATGGACATCATAAATGTTATGGGGGTATTATAATGCCTCACTTGGTCCATTCTGTTTGGTGTAACAGACTATATCCATCAATGACAATCCAGATGTTATTTTGGGACACCTGCTAAACATGACTTGTTAAAACCGTAATATTTCTGTAATGTTAAACTAATCAACACCAGTTGATGCCATATTGGCTTCTCAAAGTGGATTAACACCAGTAATACAAAGGCAAGTTAACAATTAGATGTTAGATTCAGATTTAGGTTCACTTTTGTGAGGATATTATATATCTACTGGATTTAATTTGAACTCATCTGAACCATAAACCTAACCTAAAAATAAAACATTTGTTTCAAAATTATTATCTTAGCATATTATTTTGTTGCACAGTGTGGTAGAAAATTGTATTTTCAACAGCTGGTACCCTTCGCACTGTTGTCTTTAGAAAAAAAAAAATGATTGTGTTAAAAATTAGACTTTCAGTTGCTTTCATTCACTGAGTGTTTCACAACCACTGCCACTGGTTGCTAATACAAAGTATTCTAGTGACAGCATGGTTTTGACACACACCAGTGCGTCTCAGAGTCACAGTGCTGGTCAGAGTCAGTGCAGAAACATCTGAATGCTGCCAAAATTTTTAGTTTTTTGACTGGACTTGCCACAGAAAGCTTTTATGTTGCTGGGTTATCTCTGTTAGGTCTCCAAGTTACTGCTCTCAGACAACATTTCTCCTGACTTTCTCCTTCTCCCTAGATATATAGCCATACAGCATAAATCTTGTCTTATGAACGCAAATTTAAGCTGGAGACTTTGCTATGCATATTTCTCAAGTCTGGATATGGAAATGATATATATATTTTTGTGAACTACCAGCCCAAACACTATTGAAAAGGAAAAGTTGTAAAAATGTGTGTGTGCTATCCAGGCCTAATATATCTGTGTCAGACAGAAATCATGTGCCTTGGTTAGACAGTTTTTAATGATAGAAATGGTGTTGGGTGTGAGGGTTGTTCTCTCAGCCCAGATGTTGACCTTGCTGTGCAGGCAGCAGAAAATCACCTCGGGTGTCAACGTGGTTATCAGGTCTGTACTGACAGATGCTCATTAGAACATACAAGCAGACATGCACAAACCTAGTCTCTTTCACACATACTGGGTGATGACTTCACAGTTTCTTGACACTTAGAAAGCCTTCTTTACACTGAATGTTACACATATAGAAACCGGTCAGAGAGAAACTTGAAATCTTTTTTTTCCTTTACAGACTTTTACTTTTTGCAGAGCTTGGATTTAAGGTCTGGCCATATCCCAATACCTGAATTTATCCAGGTAATTTTATTTTTACCTAATGTGTTTATGGTATTATTTCAGGTTACACTGTGCTATAGTGAACCACATAGACACTTTTAGCTATGTTGATGCTATATGTATTTACATATTCAATTATAACATGAAAAGTAACAGAATAATCTCATGTTCATACTTACTCCCTTGCCAGCTCCAGAGTTGCTCTATGTTGTTTTTCACTCTGAACAGACTGAAACACATCTGCTGCCACATCAGGTTTAAATATCTACCTCTAAATCTGGAGAAAAATGTGTAATCAAATTGTTGTGATGCTTTGATGTAGACTGCAGAGAGAGAGAGGTGTGGGGATAGCAAATGAGATAAGACTAACAGAAAGAACAATTAGTTTGTTCAAAATGTTGCTTGTTGAATGCAATGTAAAATTGTTTGAAAAATATCTATGTAATTCAACAGGTCTTCATGTCAAATAAGAATGAATATTTATGAACAAGCAGCACACAGATTATTCTGTAAAAAGGAAGTTTTACAATAGTGAAACAAAAACAGTGATTAGATAAATATGCATCTATTATATTTTAAACTGTTTTTGTCATGTAGTGTGTGTAGCTGCTAAATGACCAAAATGGTCATGGTCAACCTTGGCTCAAAGTTTTCCAGGTGGCTTTCAAAGCTTCACACGACTTTAATTAAACATTTCCCACCACTGATAATGGTTCATAGCTCAAAGGCATGGAGTAGAGCAACATTTCTGTAATCCGGTTAATCTTCCTGTAAATGCAAATGATTCTTTGCTGAATCTCTGGTCACTCCACTCTAAAGCTGCTAAGGTTTGCTGAGTGATGTTTTCTTCTTGGTTGTCAGATGTGTATCATTTAGCTAAAATTTAACCATTTAAATTGTATCTTACACATGTAAGAAGTTGCTATCTTTCTTTTCACAGAAAGCACCTAAATATCACCAGAGAAAGACCTGTTGAGTTAGCAGGTGCTTACTCTGCAGAAGGTTCACAATGCCATTAACAGATCTTTGAGTAAAAACCCAGACACCTCTCTCCTGGGTCCCAGTCCTCCCATTGGGATGTGCCAGGAATACTTCAAAAGGAAAGAGGGTACCCATGACAGCTCCCTAAACAGCCTCAACTCCCTTCTTTTGGTGAGGAAGAGCAGCGGCTCTACTCTGATCTCCCTCTGATGATGGAGCTACACACCATATTTTTGAGGCTGACCTCTCTCACTCTGCAGAGAAAACTCATTTCAGCAGCTTGTATCTACAGTGTCCCTCTTTAGCTCATAATCTCATGACTGTAAATATCATGAAACTGTTCCTCTGATAAATATGAGATTAGTACCAACAATCAGACCAGGAAATTGGAAGAACCACTTCTTTTTTTTTTTTTTTTTTAAACACTAAAAGCTTACTTCAGCTTTATTCGACCCCCACTCCCCCAAAAAAGAAAGAACGAAAAAAAAAAAACAAACTAATGACATTGTTGACTCTGTTGTTTATTTGTGGCGACAGTGATCCAGATGATTATACATTAGGGTCCCACATTTCAAGACATATAAATACACCCCCAGGTACCTATTTGTGTCTTTTCTCTTGTATTTCATACAGTCATGTATAAATGCATTATTCTGTACAGAGTCTGAGTGTACAGTTCACAAATGTTTAAGTTCTTTGTGACTTTATTCATTTTTTGACAAAATACAACACAAAATTATGACATTTTATATAGGGTGTCTATCTTCACCTACCCCTGGACTGTATTGATTTAATACTAAGATAAGATGAGATAAGATGCACTTTATAGATCCCAGAATTGGGAAATTATTGGGCAGCAGCAGCATGACATATGGGAAACAGACAATATACTCAATGTAAATAAAAATGAAATACAAAATAAAATGTAAATTTCTATACAGTAAAATAGAAATATCATCCGAAAATTTACAGTACATTTTTTTGTGCAAATGTAAGTAGCTTGTCAAAAATGTGCAATAGGTTTGATACTGTTGAAAATAGCTTGTAGGTGGTTCTAAGAGCGTTGGGATCTTGATGAATAGAATTATGTCAGCCTATTTGTATTTCTGTATACAAGTGCAATATGATGGTGGGCATGGGTTCACCATGCCTCCATCTTATGGAGGCATGGTGAACTATAATATGCCTCCATCAGATGTATAAGTGAAGACTCTGTAAGTAAACATATTTATCAAGCAGTCCAGAATATACAGATTAAGCAAGCCAAAATTTAGAGACCGGTCAGAGGGACAAAGCCAACAAAACTACCCCCATCCCCAGAACTAGAGTCTCTCTGCCTCTTTATAGTGGTGAAAGCAGCACATGAACAGCTTCCCATATTTGGCATCATTTATGTTAACCATCAGTTGTGTACATGAAACCTTGAAACAGGCTCTATGCTGAAGTGCATCTACATATATGGCATCCTGCAGCTGCGGAATGTATAGGTCACTCCAAGCACAAAGGGTCTCAGCTTGGATACGTTACAAAGACTTAAAGATATAACCCGTTTTCAGACACCACACAAGCTTCATGTTCAAAGGTCCATATCAGATTTCTAGATGAGGTTAAAGAATCAGAACAACTAAAGATGGTTAAGTAGTTTTTTATTGAACTAGCTTACATCTTACAAGCTCAAAAAAGGTACTCCGTACCAATAATGGGTTCTTTGTAAGCCTAAGATGCTATAATTTTTTTATGTTACGTTATGTTCTCTTTAATGTGTGGTTGATTATTTAGATTGAATGTTATTTTTAAAATTATTTTTCTTATTTTATGCAATGACAAAATTCTTACTGTTATTCTTTGGCATTTCTTGTCTTTAATGTAATTTACTGCACTGCTGTTCCTTCATTTTCCCATAAAACACATTGAATTACCTTCTGCATGACTGGTGCTATACAAATAAACTTGCTTTGCCTTGTCTTTAATGTATTCCCGTTATAATCTAAAAAATATTACATGATTTTAGTACGTTTAGTGAGCTGTAATTTCTCAGACTTCTTACTTCTGACTCTTTTAATTTTGGAGCAAACTCAAAGGTCCATGAATAATTGAAACTTTAAGAAAAAACAACAAAACTCCTTTTCCCCCCAAACAATATCAGAGGCTGAGAGCTTTAAGAAAATACATTTTGTTTTCTTTGGAGACATGTTACTTTCAGTGTTTATTTAATCAACCAGATTCACTTAGGGTGTTTTCTTATTTAAAGCACCAGCTTTAGGGAGATTTATTTCAAATAAGCAATTTCTTCTTCAAGCATTTCACACAAATTAAATAAATGTAGAGGCTTGCAGTAAGCTATGAGAAAACAGACAATGTGGTACAATCAGAATCATCCCAAATGTGCACAAAGGATATTTTTGACTGTATGTAAAATACAACAGAGTGCTATCCTAATAAAATCAATAAAAGAAAAACAAAATAGAGCTCTACAAATGAATAAAGACGTATTACTTACCAAAAATGTCATGAAATAAAATGTAAAAATATAACATGGACTGACAGAGCAACAGAGACTTTTCAGCTTTTATGAAACACTCGGTCACACGCTTTTCTTGTACAGTAGGAACAATGAGTAGACAGCCAGGTGTAAATAATCCTCCAGAGACATATGATTTTTTTTATTCATGGCTTCATCTTATTTTGCTGGTTCATTGTTGTGTCTGTTGCAGACTCCTCCCTGGTGGCAGTATTACTCATGAATATTAATACTCTGAATTAGCATAATAAGATGCGGCGTTATCATCATAATAAAGGCCTGCTGTATATTGGATCTCTAAAGAAATACTAGACCTCAGATCAAATCTTTGAGCTTTGACCCAAAAAAGAACAAAGATGACTGTATGGACAGGAGCTGTGTTTGCATCTGTAGCCGCCAGCAGAAAGATGCACAGATATATTAAATGTAGATGTTAAAGCAAGCAGGACCTAATTTATTTGAAGCTAAGTGCCTCTTAATAAGATACACACTAAACATGTTGTGTATGTTGTAACATTATCTGTGTTTTTTGTTATATGTTTGTGATGGGCTCGTTTTTTCTTGTCACAAACACAACCACTCCTCTTTGTCTCTCCACCTCATATGTCTCTCAGACACCCAGCAATCCACACACATCCACCCACCCACACACACAGAATAATGATAATTATCTAACCCACAGGGGGGCTGCCAGCTTTGAATCTCGATTTAATCTGGCCTCAGACTGTCATATTTACAGCAACACTTGAGTGTAGTTACTCAGATCAGACACACATGTGATTGCATATGTGCATAAATTCACACTGGGCCACATTCACATTACCATAAGCTTGTATGGTCAACTTATGTTCAAAGTCTCCCCACATAGACAAAAACACAAAAAAACCACATGTGAGAATAATCCCCTTTGCCCCCCACTCCTGTGTCTCTCTTACACACACACCCTCTCAGTCTCACATGCTGTCTGGCTGTGTCCTGTGGTCTGTGTGTGCTGATAAGGGTTTAATCCTGATTGGAGCCACAGTAAAAGGCTTTGTTATGAACACTAAATAGACTGGCCCTCGGCGAGCACACTGGGACACTGCTGATAACACGTGTGCATAAACACAGACATACACAAAAAGGGATGCACATAAACACACGTGTGCCCACATATGGATGTAGCTTTACACATGGAAAGGCTGTGTGGCTTAAGGCAACATACACTTTGACTGTAGAAACGCTCCTACATACTGACGCACTCAAATGCTTAAAACAGGCTCACCTGTGTGCAGGCAGACATACACACACAGTACATGGACTCATTGCATCAGAAATCATGTGCATGCCTGGATCTGTTCGTAAATGTGTGTGGAGTTTATCAGTGGCTTGATAACATTCTGGAGAGTAGTGAGTGTTGGCAGACTCTCGACTAAATATGCTGTAAATAGACTACTAATAGAGGAGGAGAGATTACAAGAGTGCTAGAGAGGACAGTAGAGGAGAAATATGAAAGAGAAGAAGGAGGAGATGAGAGAAGAATATTAATGTCAGAGGAGTCTCACCTCTGATTCTGGCCAAATATGTGAGGATCCCATGTTCCATGATACACCTGTAGAAATCTCCTACTAGCTCTCAGAAATTCACAGTTTTCACAAAATATTTTCCTTTTATTACTCCAAGTTGGATTGTGGAGCTAAATGCCCAGGTGGGAAACCCAAGGGTGAGTGTCACTTGGGAACGGGAGTTGAAATTTCAACTCCTCCCATGGAGGAGGCTAGAAGTGATATGTAGTCCCTCCAGTGACATTTGGGTCTGTCCTGGGTTCTGGTTCAGGTGGAAAATACCCAAAAGATAAGATGAAGGCAGAAGCTATCCAAAGCTATCCATTGCCCAGTTTATGTTTTATCACTGTGGCCGGCTGAACCAACCTCATTACGGACAAAACCCCAAGCAATTTCTCCATCTATAGCTGAATTCACCTGGATTCGTCAACAAGAGAACCATGACCCCAGATTTACAGGAGCATAGTGACACCCGAGTTGATCAACAATTGCCTGTGCTACAGTCCATACTGAATGTCAAGTTCAGAAGACAAAGAATTATATCATATCCAACGAGCAAAAATCAGACTCTGAAGTTGCAAAACTGAAAAACCTATTTAAACCACTGCACAGTCAGATTAGCAGAGCAAAATGATCAATGACCATGTGTTATTTCAGAAGCCCACTCTAAATGCTTTGGGTGATACAGTCAGAAGTCTTTTAGATACAGTACCTACTATGCAAAAGTTTATGTTTTATCACAGGCAAGCTCTCATTACCTCCTTTGTCACTCTAAGAGGTAAAGATCTCATCCATTGTTCCCCAGCCTGGACAAAAGCCACATGGCCATACCTTAACAACCTGTGGGACTGACATTTCCAGTAAAGGAGGAAAGGAGGCTCTTAAAAGTATAAAAGTGAAAACTGTAATGTTTGTTGTCTTGCTTTCCAGAGCAAATACGTGGCAAGCTCAAAACCAACAAAGACACCAATATCCTTGTCTCCAACTCTTGAAATAAAATAGAAAATGATTTCAGTGAAGAGCTGTACATTGGAGACATTGATAACAGACCACCAGCTATTATTCTCAGCACTATTTTTTGTCCATTTGATTGACTGTCCAGGCAGGTTAATCTGTAAAAACCAGTCATTTCCTAAAGTCAGTCTAGCTGGTCTTGACCTTTCATCACTGCTCTCTCCTTTGCCCAAAGGTCATTAGATGCATCCAAGTATCATTATAACTGTCCCAGGAGGTTAGACCTGGGGTCAAGGCTGCTTCTCATGGTCGCAGTTGAAATGTTTGTGCCCTGTCATCAATAACAACTGGGCTGTGAGATCTATTGTTGGCCACAAGTTTCTCCAGAGCGGTCTTAATAAAGTAAGAACAGGAGTGTTCCTGCATGGATGTTGCTTTCTATGTGGCAGTTTTTTAAAAACAGAATAAATTACAGATGCAATTTCTGTTGCCCTTTCAGTGTTGAATACACTCAGTTAGGATGAATGTTCAGTTTGTAAAATTCAGTCACGTGTAGGTTTTTCAGGTCATGCACACAAGCTTCACTTTTTCAATCCAAAGTATTTTTGTTTTGCTCTGCAGCTGACACAAACCCACACATACAAAATACTTGCACAAATGCCTGTATGGATACACCTATAGCCTTGCCTGCATCACTTGCAAAATCCACCTCATGTCCTTAAAAAATATTAGTAACTTTTACTTCCAATAATCTAATACAAGATTTTTTTTAAAAATGCAGATTTATTAAGGCTGTTTGGGTTTGAGGTTTATGGTTTGCATGAAACAAAAAGAGCAGCTATAGTTTAAAAAAAGATTCTTATTTACAGTTTTATCTTTTATTCTGTGAAAAGCAAGTAAAGGTGAGAGACCTTTTTGCTAATTATTTTTCATTAAATGTGGTTGTGATGAGTTACTAGTCTCAGATCCAGTGTCCATTGTCCCATACACTTGTGGTGTTCTAGTTGCATCTCATGTTTTGACTCAGCAACAGCATCAACGATGGCTCTTGATCATATCAATCCTTTGCCCCTCATTTTATACACATTGCACTTTGTCTCTTTTGACTTATATTTCATTCCTGTAAAGAAACCATTTTGTACCCACAAAGCTAGCCCATAGTTTAAAGATTATGGATATAATATAAATTCTTAAATGTTACATGTAAATTGTGGACCATTATTTTAAAAACGTATTTTCTAATTTCCCATTTATTTTGGTTCTGATCTCTAGTTGGGCCCATTGCTTCTAACCAAATACAACAGTTTGATCCCAGACCAAAACAGAGTGACTCTAGCAACCTCCTGCTGTTAGATACTATTTATTAGTGTTGTAAAACCACATCTTCTCATTCTAGACTGGTGGAAGTAGAATATATGACATACTTTAAATTGTACAGTCTCAAAGCATGTGACCGGCACCGAGCAGTGACAATGGCTGAACAAGGTTTTTATCTATTAGCTCATAAAGTCTGTGCAGTTCACGTCATATAATCAACCGAATTATGAGTACCTTCATTATGGGCTGAGGGCAAAACATTGCTTCCAAATGGTTATCTCATGCTCAGCATTTGGCTGTACAAATCATCAGGAAAGGAAATGAAACCTGCCTGTCTACAGTTTCCTGACCAACAACAAAGAATGTACAGCTAAATGGACAGAAATTATCCAAGCGTTGCTATTTTACAAGAATTTTGTCCAAATATGTCATTAGTCACATTTCACCTATGCTGATATATTGCATGCAAAGAAGTTTATTAAATTGATAAAGTTGATGTTAGCAGACTTCATCACAATTTATTTATGTTTTTAATGTTCCAGATAAACAGTTTTGATCAACTACAAAATGTTACAAGAAATTTGAGTAAATTTGAGTAAACACACGGCACATTTTGGCTAGTGTAATTTCTACATTAACTCAACTTGCAGATCCTAAGCTTAGAAAAACTACACACTCACACATTTGAATCACCTTCAAGAAAAGGCTCTTGGTCTTGACCTTCCAAGCAGCATTATTAACTACATCAGCTCAGTGTAGGCCATAAGAAATATACAATTTGAGTTCCTCTATCTGTGTAGTTTGGGAATTTATGAATTAAGTAGCCACTGAGTTCTGAGTAGGTGACCTGAAACTGTAGAAACTTTAGGTTGTTTGGTTGAATACTTGAAGAACTTTCATGGCAGATTGCATAGATCTTCCTCATCAAAACAAAACAACACAAAAAACCCCCCAAAAACAAAAACAAACAAACAAACAAAAAAAACCCAAACATTTTTTAATCTATTAGCCTGGTGTTGTTTGATCCATGGGTGTTTGGTTTCATTTGTATTTTTGTGCTTTTGTCCACCTCCTTGTTGTTTATTTATATTCCTTTAGTTTTTGCTACACTCTGTTTGGTTTTGCTGTATTCTTTATTGTTAATAAGATCTTGCCTTATCTGTTCATTACTTTTTGTTCAGTTTCTGTATTTACTCTTATGTTCTGTTCTTTTTGCATTTGGATTTTGTTCTCTTGGATTAATATTGTTCGTTTCCCCTTGTTTTGTTATTTCCTTTGAGTCTTAGTTTTACTCCCTTGTATTAATTAGTCTCCTTCCCTCAGTTCCTCTGCCTGCACTCTGCCTCAGCTTTGCCTCTGATTAGCTCACCTGGTTGTTTTGTCATTTCCACCTCTGAATAAGCATATAAACTCATTGATTCTCATTGTTCTTTGCTAGATCTTCCATTACTTAACCTGCTATTCTAGTCCTGTCACTATGGTTTCTCCATGTCTTCCTGAGTTTTGTATGTTTTTCAGTTCACTGTTAAATTAATCTTCATCATATGTCTGCCTCTGTCCTTCTGCATTTGGGTCCTCTATCAAAACCTCCAAGCATAAACAGTGTTGTCTTATAAATGCTGAATACTATATTAAAGGATGTCTTCAGATGACTGTGGTAAAACAGACGAACAGACGTGTATGTTTCAGAGAATAACAGTTTTTTCAACTTGTTATGAGTTGAACTGTTTTATTGGAGAAACATAATCTTCTAAGAATGAACATCCAAAGAAAGATCTGAATGGGTGTTTTTTTTTTTTTTCAATGAGCCTCTCCACACACCTACTGGTCAATTTGTTCTCTTTTTGTCTCAATCAGATTTTTTTCTCGGTTTAATTCTCACATTTATTTCATCTTCCATTTTTTTCTCTGTCCTAAATGTAAATCTAACACCCCCATCTCACCCCTCCTTTGTGTAACCTTGGAGGGTAAAGCTCCATTGACATCTGCTTCATAAGTATTCAAGACTCAGTCCCTTTGACATTAATCAGCCTACAGTACATTATCTCCCCACACCTCTCCTGCCCCCCAACATCCCCTCTTTTTACCTCCTGCTCTTCCACTCATCCCTATCACCCTTTTTTCACCTCTCATCTCTCCTCTCTTTTACCTTTGTTGCCCTCCTTTTTGTCCAGTTTTCGCTCTGTCTTCAGCTCCTCTTATCATGTCTCCTACCTTTTTATTCCATATTTATTCTCAGAAAATGATAACAACAACAAAAAAGGCCATTGCTGAGTAAGTATGTTTCCTAACTGAACATCCTCCTTTTTAGATAATTTGTTCAAGTGTTTGGTCAGAATAATAAGACAGTTATAGTAATGAACTGTAGCAAGCTCACAAAGGGTCAGTATCAAGGTGAGGCATTATTTAATCCTTTAACTAATTACTAATTTGAAATGTCAAAGAATAGCAATTACAAAATTCCACTAAAATTGGACACCATTTCAAATGGCCATTACAAGTTTGGCTTCCAGATTCTTGTGACTTTAGTTTCCAAATATGTGATATGCAACTAGTTATATTGCCTACAACAAACCCTATACAGTGTGTTGATATATACCAATCAAAACATTTTAAGTGGATGTTCATTTAAACCAGCAGTTTCTATTCAACTTCATTTTATTCTGCCCATGATGCCTACTGAATACAGCAATGGATATTCAGGGGCCTGTACTATGGAGCAGCATTAGTTGTTTATTGAGTTGACATTAGATTCAGTTCATGGTTTTCAGTATCATGAAGCTAATTTACCTCCTACTTTGGACCGTCACCATGGTAACATATGATAGAAATCTAATCTCCTCAGAGCAGGTTAAATTTCCACCTTAGAGATCAAGACCAATAAAGCACTGCCTATTTTCCAATCAGTGTTCTGAGAAGATGAATGAATGAAAAAGATGATGGTACTTTAACAGCACCTGCTTGTCTCCTCAGTGAGTTACACCATTATATCTTACTTTGAGCAGAAAATCTGAGGTTAACAGATAGCAGCAGAAATGATCCTCATGTACTTTAAACAGAGAATAATTACTAGAAGCAGATTATAAGAAACGTCAAAATGAAGCTCAATTAAGTAGATTGTTAATGTAAATAAAGCACATAAACAAGATGGAAATGTAGACATTTGGTAGATAAATTAGAGAAACTGGACACAATTGGCCATAACGCTAACCAGAAGATGGCAACAAAGTTTTTTTTAACACAATGCTTAGTATGTTTGGAATATTCAACAACCGGCATTATTGGAGTACAAGTACCACCTTGGCTGTATTAAGCACCAAAATAGTTTGAGGAAACCTTGCAGCAATAGTTGACAACGGGTTAAAATTCAAGCTTCAGAAAAGAAATCCTCATTATTTATCCACTGTGTCTGAGTGCAGAGTGCATCATACTCTCAAATCACTATCTGTTGTGTTTGTATATTTAGATTCATACCAATATTTTATAAATTTTTTAAAATAGCTTAAAAAAAAATGTGTTTTACCTAACATTTTAGAGTTTGGATGATAGGAAATAAACATAGATGTTGATAAATATCTCCACCTATTGGACTGAATGGAATGGCTTTGATCTTTTTCGATCATTTAGTGCAAAGGGGATTTAAAACAATTGTTGCGTAGAGATTAAGACTAAAATGCCGTGTGGTGTCTAATAGAGGACATCTGAAGGATTTATTAGCTTAAAATTTGCAATGACAACATGTTATATGCTTTCATGCTTTAATCATTTAATTTCTGATTGGATTCAATTGTGCATTTGGCATCTTTTTTTTATTCGTTCGGCTTTCTTCTTCTTCACTATGACTGGTTCTCCTTTTCCAGTTCCACCTCTTTTTATATAAACATATACATATCCAGAGTCTCTGTTGTTGACTTACAGAGCTTCACTTGACTTAGAGTTGACTTAGAGTCATCTTTAACATTAAGGTTAGTTAAGCCAGATCACTTAAAGACAACCTGGATGTGCTCTGTGATATGGGACCCTGGTTAAAAAAAATATGACAGCTGCATAAGGTAGTAGTTCTGACCAAAAGTGGCAACGAGAGGACTCCTTTGGCTTGGAAAGTATGTCTTTCTCAAGACCTAAGAGTTAAGAAAAGATGGGAAAGTGATTTTCCATTACTGCTTTGCTGTCAATAAGAAAACTGACCTATTGTGAAAAAAATGTAAATCATAGTTTAACAACTTGGACCTCCTTAGAAAGATACAGTAGCTTTTCATTAATGATAAAAAAAGGAACATGATAAAAATTGGGGCCTTTTTTACATGAAACCCAGAAAATAATGAGTCATTGAGCAAGACATTATGTCACAATGTCTTTCACGAATCATTGACCTAAAAGTAATAAAGGTGCGAGTACCTTCATATTCTATAAATTAGAATATTACTGAAAAGTTCATTTATTTCAGTCACTCAGTTCACTAAGTGAACCACATTAATGGATTAATTATACACAGACTGATGTTTTCGAGCCTTTAATTTGTGATAATTATGATAATTTACCACTTACAGCTAATGAAACAAGACATTTAAGTTTATAATATTGCATCAGACCAATAAAAACATTTTTAAAACAAAAATGTGAATCATCAGAATTCATATTCTAATATATTAACTATGACTAAACATAAGAACTAGGTCAAAGTCTTTACATTAAACCACCATATACAGTGTGGAAGGAACTGAAGTGGGCATCTTAACATCCTAGATTTGAAGCTATTCTGTATGTAGAAATCCACAACAGATTCTCAAAGCAGTTTATTTAATACAAGAGGATCAAAGCAAACTATAAGTGAGTCTCATTAAGTTTTGTCAGTCTTTCTCTAATTTGTTTGTTATCTCTCCATCTATCTTTAGAGATTGAAAATCTGATGAGGTTTAGAGTCAGAATTCTGCAGAGCTGAAGATAACACTATAGGGTTCTCAGCATAATTTTTGTAGATTATAAATAATGTGCACTTGTGCCTGATAATAACTGTGGTGTGTGCTGGTACAGCTTGTGTAACAGCTCAACAGAGATCAACCACTGTTTTCATTGGAAATAATGGCCTTGACCCACAAAATGCTGAAAGCTCAACATTTGAGACTGCAATTAGGGCATCCACCCACTGAGACACACAAAACGTGTGAGTTTCTGTTTTCCGTAGGCATTTTTTTTACCTTAGAAACTGCGAAGGGGAATTAACAAAACATCAAATGAAAGCGCTTCCTCAATGGCTTTCTGTTTTGAAGTCTTTACTGCACTTTTGAGGTTTACTTAGACAAACTGTCCTGTCAACAGGTGTGTTGTGGAGACATTATTAGTAAAATAGCTGATAGGGCAAATATCCCAGAAGGAGTAGCTTATGAGAGAAGATGAGGGCAAAGCGAGGTGTATAGCTGTCACACAGCTCTCAGATTATCTCAGTGGTGTGATCTATATGCCTCTGCTGCTAGCTAACAAGGGATTATAAAGCTTCACATAATCCTGGATGGGCGGCCTGGCTCAGGACTCTCACTGGTACTGCATTAGCATTAAGCATTAATAGCACCCTAGTATTAGTGTTCGCAGCTAATAGTGTCCCAGAATACATTAACAACTAATAATATGATGGTGTAAGATTAGCATTAAGTCATTATAATGCCTTGGCATGCATTGAGTCTCTGTGTGAAAACTTGCTGTGTGTTGATGTCAGTGCACAATAAGTGTCGGTGTGTGCAGCAGTGTGCATTAGCAGAGAAAAGAAAGATGCAAATGTATGGAGCGATAATAGAAGGTGACTGAAGACACAGAGGAACACAGAACTGGTGCTGGACCAGGAGAGGGGTTTAACAGAGTGTGTGGAGGCATGAATTAATGAAGCAGGAATCATGCTCACATGCTGACTTTTGTACAAGCATAAACACAAGGTCATCAAACAAAGGATGGATTGATATTTTGTGTGCCATGAGAATAAGGGGTTAGGTTATCCTGAGCTATCGCTGTAGTTATACTGTTTTAGGTTTAGGCTGCTGAAGGACAAACTCACCACTTTTCCTCACTTTCTTCTTCTGCTGCTCTCCAACTTGCATTATTTGCTGTTATTTCAACTGTTAAGTTTATGTTTTCTCTCAGTTTTTTCTCTCCATAGCAGCTACACCAGGTCTGGCATTCTGTTTTGACTGAGGCGCCTTCCTGAAGGAAGGCATTGGCTGAGATACTGCTGCCAACTATTAAATGTTTGAGCATATTTCCCCTATTTTAGCCTCTCTGAACTGGCTGCCAGTACATTTTAGGATTCATTTTAAAATCCTTTTATTTGCTTTTAAAGCTCTTAATGGCCTTGCCCCACCCTACCTGTCTGAGCTGTTACATCTCTACCCACTCTCCCATACCATCAGATCAGCTGACCACTTGTTTCTGAGGGTGCCAAAGACGAAGCGTAAGCTCAAAGGGTACCGTGCTTTTTCTGTAGCAGCTCCTAAGCTGTGGAATGACCTTTCCTTGGACATTAAACAGGCCTCTTCACTTTCTGATTTTAAATCCCTTCTTAAGACCCATCTCTTTTCCATGGCTTTTGACACAATCTGAGATGCTGATTTTGTCATATTGTGTTTTATTTAATTATTTTATCACTACTTTTATAAACTACTTTGTTGTTTTATGATTGATCATTTTGTATCATATGATTGTGAACAGCACTTTGGTCCTGTGGGTGTTTAAAGTGCTCTATACATAAAAAAGGTATGGTATGGTAAATATGTCCCTTTCCTGCAATTAACTTTTTACTTTTCATTAACACAGAAAGTACTCGATCAGTTCTTTTGTTTCTTTTTTTATAAATAAATTGAAAACTTTCCAAGAACCTTCCAACAACTAATGAATAATACAAGAACTAAAACCAAAAACTAAGAGGAATATGTCCACCAAAAATGCAAACCGGTACTACAACGCAGCTGAGCAATACACCATGCCACATCTGGTTCTGTGGTTGCAGATCCGACCAACTTGACGGGTGTATCATAACAAATCAGAGGTCCCTCGTTCAAAGTCATGTAGATTTCCTTTCTTCCTCATTCTAATGCTGGTTTAAATATCAACAAGTCATCTTTACCACGTCTAGATGCCTAAAAGCATTGAGTTCCAGTCATATGATTGGCTGATTTGCTATTTTAATGATGAATTGAAAAAGTGCACCTAGTGAACTGCCTGGTAAATGTATGTCGGCAGATACTCAATCCTAAATGACCCCAATCAGATCAGGAACAAACAAGCAATTATAACTCTCTTAATATTCAAAGCCTTTAGAGTTTTTAGTTATTGTGTTTGTGTAGAAAAGACTAGACAGACAAATGCTAAAAAGACTGAAGTTATAAGTGTGGATTGTTGATAATGAGCTCTAGAAAGGTCAATGAAGAAGAAGATGAATTGGAGTACAGACAGTAAAAATGTGGGGGAAGCAACAAAGAAGAGGAGAAGATAAGAATAAAGGCTGAAAGAGAGAGCAGACAAAGAGGGGAGATTCAGAAAAAATGCAGAAGGGGGAAAAGATAAACACTTCACAGAAAGAGGTATAATCATGCAGCTATTCAGCAGAGTCATTATCGGGCTGCAGGCTGTTTGGTTCTTTACAGAAAAGCAGCAGGAGTTCAGAGGAGCCTCTAAACCACCCACAGTTACATACCGGGAAAGGTCCTGCCAGCCACAGTGCTATCTTTAGCCGCAATTTTTAAGTGGCATACAACTCCATCTCAGATTTTCTTCCAACGACCCCAGGAAGTAAAAATCAGGATTTCTGAACTTGTAGATTAGACCGTTTATTCTTGTGAAGGTGTTTAGCTGCTGAAGAGGTGGACTTGATGCCAATCCAAGACACGCACAAAAACAGTATGTAGTATATTTATTTATAAGGGGAGGAACAAAAAGGGAGCTGATTTGTTCTTTTTTGTCATCAGATGTTCTAGGATAACAGATGTTAATGAGTGCTTTTAATGATGCCATAGATTACTTTGTTAGATGACTCAGGACGGCTCAGAACCGAGGCTAAGGGCAGCTGTCCATGTGTCTCATGGTCACCTCCCAAGGTGGTTGAACTCACAGTGCTATTAAAACTGCATGTAACTATGGGTGGGTTTGTGTGTATGTGAAAAATGAGAAATCCAGTGTAATTGCCCTGTCTATCCATATCCGCCTACAGCACCGTGTGGGACTTAAGCTAAAGTGGCTGCAACTGCTTTAGAAATAACTGCCTAAATGGCTGGAGGGAGTTGTAAAATACCCCTTTGTCTCAACGGCCACATAGCTCGGTCATAAGGGACCCATTTACTCACAAAAACAAATAAAACCAGAGAAAATCTTTCTTAGTGCACATTGCTAGCATTTTCAAAGAACTGTGTTTTGGAGAATTTCTGTTGAAGTTTTTGGAGTGACATGATTTGGGTTTCTGCTCTGCTCTGTGAAAGCTTTATATCATTCTTGGAAATCTCAAATGTCTGGGCTGTCAGACTGGAAGTGCACAATATGATTGTGTCTACCTTGTTAAAAGCGATACTGTGACATTTTCAGTCTATCAGCCAGTGAGAACACTGTGGAAAGGGTTTCTACATTTGAAATCTGTTGTCACTGGACAGCTTGTATTGATTGTTAGTGTAGTGCTTATCCCTAAAATATATATTTTATTGCCTGGTTTAACACAGCATCCTTCCTCACTTGACAGTTTTAGAAACCTTAACTCAGGGTGAGAAGCATGATGATTTATTATAAGTCAAGTATGATGTTAGAAATGATAAATAACTTTCTCTTTAATGGTATGAGGACTGTATCATAAAACAGGATCATCATTTACTGTAGACCTTTCAAATAAGTGTATACCTCAACAATAGGTCCTGCCATGAGACAAACTTTTATGAACATTATTTTACTGATGAATTAAACAGCAAGTTGATGCACTTAATTTGACACAACTCCATCCATCCATTGTCTAAACCTGATTATCCTTGCAGGGTCATGGGATGGCTGGTGCCTATCTCCAACCGTCACTGGGTGAAAGGCGGGGTCCATCCTGGACAGGTCACCAGTCCATCACAGAGCAACAGAGAGACACGGGACAAATAGGAATGCACACAAACACTCATACCCAAGGGCAATCTAGAGAGACCAGTTAAACTAACAGACATGTTTTTGGAGAGACCTAACACATGCATGGAGAGAACATGCAAACTCCATGCAGAAAGACCCCAGGTGGGGAAGCATACCCTTCTTGCTGCAAGAGAACAGTGTTAAAAGCTGTGTCAATGGGTAGCCCACAGCCACATACAGGTGTGACAAAATTAGGATAAACCATTTAGTATTTAATTATTTCAGAAGAAAGTTTATGTCTCAGTGTCTAATAGTGTTTTTTATTTACCCCAACATCCTATAGATAGTTGAATAAAATAGTAGGTTTTGATTTGGCATTTTTATTCTCGGTGTTAACACCATCATGTTTGCTTTTATAGTCTATGTTTTGTGGCTTTACTTGTTTTATTTTATAGAGCTGGTTCCCTTGCTCATTTTGATTTCTACCCTCTCACACACCTGTTCTCAGTGTCTGATTAGCACACCTGCTGTTCACGTCTGATTTCTCCTTTCATTTTATATAGACCTCGGGAATATACCCTGGATTCTTCCTGTTTGCCTTCAATCTCTTTGTCTATTTTTTATTCAGAAAAATATCCATTGCTTGCTCACCAGGGTTTGCTCCTTCTGGTTCAATCATTGATTGTTATTGTGATGTGCTGAAAAATCAATACCAACTGTTGGCAAGATGCTTGTATGCACAAAAATCAGTCAAGTTAAAAACTTTGAAAAAGACCATTGTGCTGTTATGTTTAGGTACTTCAGTTTTCAATCAGACACTGCTGAATTTGCTGCTATTTTCAGGTTTATATGTAAAGTCTAAAACTGGAAGTTGGTAGCCAGCTACAGCTTTTCTTCCTCATTACAACACAGAATTACAGTTATAAGTTACTGATTTTTGTAGGAGTTGTGTATGATTAATTTAAAATGTATTCTTAGCGTGCAATCCCTGCAAGCTTGAGAAAGATGTTGACTCAAAACAAACATTAAGGCTGTTCTCACTGAAGCCTCAACATTTCACAATTATTATGTTAGCTTTATGTTGATTTTGATTTTTTAAAATAAATCCAGGAATTGGATTGACCTGTGATATGTCATTTTACACCTTACTGAAGCTGACAATTTACTGCATAAAATCACAGAACTGATGCAACTAAATATCAAAAGTAAAAATCCTGAAAAGGTTATGTAGTTAGCTAGTCAGTGTTAGTTTATGGCAACTAATGATAGCTGAAAACTGATTGAGCTTTTCACCTTCAAGTCAAAGCAGCATCTGTGAAGGTGAGAACTGTGAATGTTGAACAATAAACTTGTATATCTCAAAAATAAAAAAAATAGGGTGTGGACTCCTGATTCTGCACTACATGCTGATCAAGTGTGGTTACCACACTTCTGCATGTTGAGGAGTATGTAACTGATTTGTTGAGCAAAATAGTTAAACCATCTGTTCCTTAAGGACAAACTGTACCGCAAGCATAAAACATCATATAATAGTGACAACTTCTTATCATAAATATCATTTTCTTTCTAACTTTCTTTTTTTTTTTCTTTTGCAGGGATTTATTAACCATTCGTAAACTAACTTAAAAGTGCTCCCAAATGAGTTTCATTGACTATATTAACCTAAGTGGGAAACTAGCAAAAATAACAGCAAAAAACTTGATTCTCTCTGTTTTATATAGAGTCTGCTGGTACTTAAGATTTCACCAGGGCTTGAAACTTCTTAGTATGGAAGATAGCCCCTGGCTTTCCAAAAAGCTACTTAAAATTTTTAAATGACATCATCACCAAATTTTCAAATTTGTGCAACTGGTTCTAAAATTGCAACTAATACTTTGGGAAGAATAATATTATGGGAGTTAAAAACAACCTAAATATGCTTAAAACTACATATTAACCTTCTTTATTTGCACTTCATACCAGCAAAAAAGTGACCCCAAAGAGACACTCTTGATTTAGCTTAAGCTTTTCTTTTAAATATTTGTTTCAGCTTTTTTAGTTTTCTACTTTTTTACGTGGTTGCACAATTTGAAAAAAAAAAAATTGTGACGCTATTGCTGTAAGTTGTAAAAACGAAATTGATTATGATTAACAAACATTTTCGAAAACATTACAAAACCCAAACAAAACCCCAAAAATTTCTTTCTTTGCTATTTTACAATGCTTCCACCACTAAAGATATATATCAGGAGTGCCCATTATGGCCAGTTAGTCCATCAAACAGGCCAAATACAGTATTGATATGCAGAGTGTCAAAGCTGACAGTCCTGAAGAGTCGCCAGCTTTGTTGCTAATCACTTTTTTGAAAAATACAACTAAAGGGACCTGAATACTGGCTGTATATAGCAACAAGATGGATGTTTAGCAGCTTTGTCACCACACTGTTCTCCTCTAATGGATAGCACAATGTTGTGACATCACAATCTATTCTCTTTAGACCCGTTCACAAAACACGTCAAAGCACATTTACTGACTCAGGGTGTTTTGTAAAAGGACAGAAGCAGTGAGGGAAGGTTGAAATCAACCCGCCTCTGTTATGCCCCTGATTTGCCAAGTGATGTAGTCACAGCCTTGCATTGACTAACTTGTGAAAGGACAAACTGTCGTTGAGGCTGAGTGTGTGATGTAGCAGTTACATATAGTGTGTGTGTTTTATGGCAAATACACACACAGACATCCCCTTTTAGAGGTGTGTATTTGATGCACATCATTTCTCACCGCTCATTCAGACTAATTCAGTAAATTAGTCTTACTGACATATGCAGACATAGACAAGATTACTGGACTTCAGCAAAGTATATCTTTTTTAACAGTAGTTTTGCTTGAAAATAGAACAAAATCAAAAAAAGGTACAACGTAGAGTTTTCTGACTCTTAGGCTACGTTCACACAGCAGGTCTTGATCCTCAGTTCCGATGTTTTGCTAAAATATGATTTTTTTTAGCGTGGTTGTTGATACTACTGAAAAATGTGACCAAAATCAAACTTCTGTGTAGGACCCCAAAGCAACCTGCATGTGCAAATGAAGAATGCTGATGTCACAGAGTACCACACAGTTTACAGAAATAATGATAGATGGAGCTGTTTATGGATCACTTTTAAAGTTTATTTAGCAATAGGGTTTTGATGTGATGTGCTTCAGTGACACAGACTGCTTTCATAAGTTTATAATTATAATTTTCAGCCACTGTTTAGGCCCAGATTTACCATGTCTGGTTTCTAGTGGTGTAGAATTATAATACGTCTCACATCAATGACATAAAAGTAGGATAAAATGTGACATGACCGCTCAGACTGCAGAAGCTTTGAAAACAATCGGATACATATCCAGTCTAATACCACACAGAAGTGCAAAGTTGCAAAGTTTTTGCATCACAAAATATTTTGAATTTAGTAGATTTGTCTGTGGATTTTCTGCCTTGGGGATAGCTGCTAGTGTAAGTAGTTACTGGCTCTTTCCAGTAATTAATCCATTAATATAAAAATTTTGTAAACCCCCATAATTCCTCTTGGTTTGTTTAAAAGAAACTCTTACTTTCAAATAATCAGAACTGAACTGGTCACATTGGACTGTGCATTATTGAATCTAATCAGTGTGTATGATTAGAGTAGTATGAGTAGTATGAATTTGATTTATTGTCTGTTCTTGTTCCAAACAATAAATAATTGCAAATAAACAAGATCTGTTTTCCTCGTACTTTGAGATGACATTTGATGAATTGCTGCTAAAAAGCATGGCTTTCTCATATAGCAAAAACATCTTATTTTTCTTTCTTTTTTCCTTCCAATATAAAACACAGTTTATTTTATTTTTGAATCTCCTTCTTCCCCCATAAGTAGGGACTTAATGGGTTGGTACATAAAACACTAGTGGAACTGTAATGCAGAGAAACATCCTCACTGCTGCTTGATGAAAGGCATTGTTTAAGTTATATTTACATAGGAGCCTTTTGCTGTTAAGTGGATCTTTGAGCATTTTGTGAACATCAAGGCACACTCACCCAGTATCAGGAGTAATTAATCAAATCCTGTCACCGATCTGTAATCATTTACATCTCCGCTCCTTATTCTATGTCTGGCAGTTTAAATTTGTGTGACAGAGTGTGTGGGTGTGTGTAAAAACTGTATGTGAGACACCTACACCATCTGGAGGATAGATGTCTGTGCGCGACCATGTTGCAGCACAGAGGGGGTTCTTCTGAAAACACAGACACTCTCTAACATCCCCCCTCAAGGCTGCAATGCATATCACAGACACACAGAGAAATGCACGAGCCGATTTATGTGATTACTAACCGTAATCACAGCCTCAATCGCACACCTGTGCTCTTGTCTCTGTTACACGCTGCAAGGAGTGCATGCATGAATGTGTGTCTGAGTGAATGTTACAGAGTTCTACTGAGAAATAACTCTTATTTTAGAGGTTAAACTTGATCAAATTACTTTTCAAATGACATATTGGGAATAATGCCTCACTTGAATTCTACTTGGCCACAGCTACACACAGTGCTTTTAAATAGAGAGAATTAGGGGGCATAGTTGCCTCTCTCTGGTGGGGTTGATACATCCACTCGAGCTGCCATAGCAAGCTCGTTCACCCAAATTCTTTCAGTAAAACTACTTTTATTAGTGCAACAACCATTATAATTTATATTTTATCTTTGATAAAGTTTTACATTTGGAATAACTCTTTGTCTTTCCAACCAACCGCAAAAAAGTTATTTTTATATAGATGTTTAAGTATATTTGTATGTTTAACTTTATTTTCTTTACCATCCATTAATTTCTTTTAGTGTTTTTTTGGATTATTCAAATTTTTTTATGCATATTCACATGTTCAGATTGATCTGGACAATTTCTGCAAATGGACCATATTTTTTAAAATGTATAATGCTTTTTGTTGTAGATAAAAAAAACAGGTGGAAATGTGAGCAAAGGACCATCCAGAAAGCAATGTGCCTGGATTGCAGGACACTGTTTGGAAAATTTTCACCCTTTTACTATTTTATATTTTTGCTGGTTTACATACATTTCATACTAACAATATGTCAGTTTGCACCCACTTAGGGTGTGGAGGTCCTCAGAAACTGACCTGTTTCAATCCATCAATTTGTGCCCATTTTGACAATCGACAATTTAAAAGCAATTTTCTATAATATATTCATAGTTAACTGTAATATATTCATAGTTAACTGTAATATAGTCATAGTTAACTGTGTATGTAATGCATGTAATATAGCAAGATAGAAATCTTCAGAAAATGTAACAATACTCTCACAATTCAATCAAAAGTCAAAGTAGAACAAATACATATTTAAAAGGCAAAGCATTGTAAAAAAATACTCAGAATTTGGTGTGAAAAACAATTTCTGACTGAAGCAGGCAATCTTTTTATCTGCTTCAATACTCCAACAAACTCTGGGTAACAATCTCATTTCTATTTCTGAACAGTAAACTTATAACGTTACATTTCCTTTCATATAATAGAGGGGTCGGTCAAGCCCCCCCGCCCCCCAACATGTGCACGTTAGATGTACAAAGTGTGCAATTTTTATCATCATGTAATCAAAGAGAGGCTATGTCCTATATGATTTATTGATTATAGGTGTGAATGTTTGAACAACTATGCTTCTGAGACTTAGTAAAACAATGACATAAATTTATACTTCTATTTGATTATAACTTTAATTAATTATTGTTCCTTCAAATTAAAGTAAATTATTCATGTGATATCAGCCTATGAATATTTATCTCGGAATTTCATCAAAATACTTCACTGCAAAGAGAAATAAATTTTTATGGAGTGATAAAGTGTATTGGTTTGAAATGAACAGGTAAGAAATAGGTGTACGAATTGGTGAAGGCTGCAATATACCTAGAGCTGTTTTCACACGTCCTTCCACGTAATATCTCATATACAAAAAATTAAATAATGAATGTAAACCTCTACTAAAAATGAGATCATGGATTTCAACAAGACTTACCTTTGAATATGTAAAGTTGAAATAAACAAAAGAATGACTCACAAACTTTAAACATTACTTTGGATTCAGTGCCCACAGTGACTTATAAGATTATTGTCAGTGTAGCTAAAGATTTGGAGCTAGAATAATCAGAAAATTCAAGGTTTCAAGAAGTTCAAAATACATACACATTCTCAGAGTATCTTTAGAGCCTTGGTCAAATCACACTTTACTATTCAGTTTCAGAAACTGGAAGTCCTCAACAGTCTCCTCAAACACAAATAAAAAACTGAGATGTCTGTTGAGTGTGCAATAACTCAGTTGACAGGGATTATACAGAAATGTTGCTGGGTTATGCTCAGAGATCTTAAGTCTTGAAGGATGCCAACATGCCTTTAATTTAGTAAAGTCCCACAGCAAGAGAAGGCTCAGTATAAAGAGTGATGCACTCTGAGGCAGCTACACACTTGAGGACAATAGGCTTGATCACGGAAACTCTTCAAAATTCATCAGTGCTTAGAAGTGTGATTTATGTTTGAAAGAACATCTATCACAGGGGAGCAAAGAAACACCGAAGGATGCAGTAGCCGCAGCCTGGAGGCAGGGGTTCCCCTTTTTGATTTTTCTCTAACACACATCATTACTGTAATTCGGGGACGTCTTTGGGAGCGGTTTCAAAAGAGCAAGCTGCAGCTGGGACATTTCAGATGCCTCAAATATGCTTGTTTGAAGATCCTTCAACATGAGAGAGAAGACTGGCACATAGTCTGCCTAAAGTTCAACATGCTGGCCATGCCACAGAGAATTTATGCATTGATGTAAACAGCAACACACATTTGTGCAAACACATTTATTCATTCAGCTTTTTGTAGTGATATGCAGTCGAATACTATGCTTGATCTCAGTTCATAAACAGTTCATTTTACAGTCTCCTTTGTGTTCTATCTTGCTGGACAGCAGATGTGCATTTGTGTGTAAAATACAAATTCTTTCATCATTAACATAGAAAAGAGACCCACACAAACAGATCATTTTCAATGAATGTCTTTTTTGCTCATACATATGTATGCAAATGTGCCATTGTGCCTCTTTGAGTGTGCTTTTCACACTATTGTTTATTTGTTAATCCTACCCATCCATTCACCAAACGCCCTTGTAGCTCCAAAAGGGTTTCGTGTGTATGTGTATGTGCTTGCACAAGACAAGGTGTTTGCACGAGCAGACGGTGGACGTATGTCTTTCTATTGTGTCTGACCCCCTGCGGATGGCCAATTATGCTGGTAACTCTGCTAAGCCACCTGCCCATTTAAATACAATTACAATAACATCAAACATCAATAAAAAAAAAAAGAATGTGGCATTTCAATTGTTTCAATTATTTTGGTGTCACAAAGCAACAAAAATCTGAAATGTATCATTACAGCTTCTACTAACTTTAACTAACTGTCTTGTATTGATTTTTCTTTGTTCAGCAAATTAAAATCAGTGAGTATGAACAAGCTCACAGATCTCAATTTGACTCCTACTGCAAATGGAAACATCAGTTAATATAATAATTATACTCCAGTAAAAATCATAAACACACACTTTAAAGTTCTTTTTCCTGTAACAATAAACAATAATTATACAAAATATGAGATTGGACACTCAATAGTAAGCAAACATAGAGTCTAGGAATGGTTTTTATTACACATTTTTTAAATCAATGTGCATCAACACTCGCCCAATGGACATGAATAAAATTACAAAAATAAGGAATTACAAAAACAAGGAATTTCTTGCTGATATATAGTTATCTTGTTTTAAAGGAAAGAAAAATATTAAACTTTTACTAAATCTAAAATCATGATAAATTGTTCATGGTAAAACACAAACTGAGATTCTGTACCATAGAAATCAAGAGTACAGAATAACAACATGAAACAGATAAGAGGAGAATAGATTTTTAAAAATCCCAAGAAAGAGGAGGGAGACAAAATCAAAGAGCATTAGCATAGCTACTCTTTGTCTCCAGTGTGTCCCTTTCCCTCCATATCTAATGAGTATCCAATGCTCTGCCTGACAGAGATAAGGTGTGTGTGCGTGTGTGTGTGTGTGTGTGTGTGTGTGTGTGTGTAGTCCTAGTGTTTCTCCCTAAGGAACGTAGTTCGACAGAGAGATGGATGTTTCTCTCAAATACCAGCTGATTACTACAGACAAAACACACAACAGCTGAGCAGCGCTGAGTGACCACGTGTCAGAATATAAGGTGCAGACTCATTGTTGTAAGTCCTTAGAGCTTACACAAACATGCACAGCAGATCTCAGTGTAAAACTGTGACCTTTGAACCAGGTCCAGTCTGACATTTGTCAAAGTCCAAAAAAATCATTACAAATGAGAGGACAGTGGCTCTTTTAATTGGATGCATGTAGGCATTTATGGAACCATATTTTCTGGAACATATCAGCTTCAGCTTTGAAAAATCCTGACTAAACTGTATAAATTAAGACTCTGCCCTTTAGTTGTGTGAGTGAGAGAAATTCCAGAATAACAACATAAACATTTACTCTGGAAATAGAAAGATAATCTTGGATGGTATAGAGGACATGTTATGGAGGCAGACTGCATGCCCAACTATGGAAGCCATCAGTAGATTGAGCTGACCGATTGAGGACACATGGTTTGTGATTTGCTTAGAAAAGGAGGCCGGGCTGTCGAGCCTTTACCTGTGCATGGCTTAGAGCATCTCAGGCCCTATAGGAAACAACTACTCAGATTTGTCCTGCTATCATGTTTACATGCAGTGATTACACCTACAAGTCAGAGACTGGTGTGTTTTTGTATTTTATTGGCTCCATAGCAATGTCTTGGATTTCAAGTGGATTTGTGGTGCTGACAGCTAATGTCTTTCTGTATGGTAGCACAAGGGACCCCTTGGATGTGACACTTTCCCCCCTTGGGTCATGCAGTGTCACCTCCACTTCTCTGGTCTCTGCAACACCATAACCTTGTTTTTCTTCCTCATAGCTAAAGTCATTGAGTTGATAAGCTTGTTAGAGTTGTGTGTGTTTCAGACACAGACCTTTCTTCCTTCTTAGCAGCCAAATTTAGACAGTGGAATCATTTTTATGACAACTTCTGTCAGAGGCAGCTTAGAAAGGGGCTCCAATTTCTTGGGTTTTGGGAAAGGGGATGACGTTTTCTTAGCCAAGTTCTGTTGTACTTGTTCTTCAAAAAATTTGCTTCCTCCATACCAGGTGCTGTTTGAGCCTCTATGTCTGAAGGAAACCACTTCATCAATATCCTCTGTGTGAGAGACACAATGTCATTTCAAGTGTACTGCATACATATGTAAGAAAAAATAATTTGGTCAGTTGTTTAAAGGCGACCAACATCAACTGTGTAAAATAGGGTTTTTGAATAGGCTGCTCTAGATGTATGACTATGTGAAGAAGTCCTTGCTCAAATTTAGTTTTAACTCCCTTGCAATGTTAACCTAAAGTACATCATCTAATTTGTCTCACTCTCTCTATAAATTGCACTGCAAATTTATCAGCAATTTTTTTCCTAAAACTTCTTGGTTTGTGCAATGATGAAATCCAGACAAAAAGTCTCTGCAGAGCTTAATATCTGTGTGCAGCAGAGCAGGCACCACGGCTTTAAGCCAACTGTCCCTTCTGCTCATACAGACAGGGCCAACAGCCAATTAAAGCCCTTGTTCAGGTCGAATTAGGACTATTGATTGGGGTAATGTTAAAGTAAGATGGATAGTTTGAATGGAAAAATGAAGGATCTGTCTTCTGTTTTTTTCTTTTTCAAATGAACATAAGCAACAAATATTTTTCCCATCTCATGGCTATTATTAATGGAGTTCCAATAAGCTGCTGGACCAACTTTACACTAGCTGTATTTCACTGGCCTACATGTTTCAAGTTCACATGGTGGGCATGTAGAGCAGCCCTTGTAAGCTCAACCTTCTCAGTCCTTTTGTGCAAGGGCACAGGTTGAGGCTTTCAGCCAAGAGAAAGAGTGGAGAGCCATCAGTCAGCAGCTCAAGCCAAAGAGACCCTCTGTTCTACAGCCTGAGCCAGAAAGTGGGGTCAAGCTGGGGTCAGAGGGGGTCACAACATAGGTCATATGTCAAAAGACTCCCTCAGTGACCAGCAGTGGTAAATGTCAAACAGGCTCGCAGGGACACACATACACTGTTATGAGTGCCAATCTGGTCCAACAGTGACCATTGACTGTAACTGATTCTGTCTGCTGCCCAGACCTTCATTTATCACCTGATTTGACTGATTTGAGCAGAATGAAAAGCCAAATGGAAACAGTTCCAAATAGCTCAATAATCCACTCTGAACTGTCTCTTATAAAACAGAAACTCTGCTGTTATCTGCATAAGCTAAGTGATAGTAGAAATAAATTTCCACAAGATAAAAGTGATGAATGCTGTTTAAAAAAAAAAAAGTCACACTGAGAGAGTCTTTTTGGAAGCTAATCTTTCCCCTCTATTTCAGGTGGCCTCTGAAATCAGCATAAAAGACCAATCACAATTACAGTTTAACCTCTCCCTGTTTCTGCGCTCACAATCACAGTGTGCGGGACGCTACAGCAGAATCAGAATAACTGGCGTTTCACAACGCTCCCGCACTATAAATTCCTCACAAATAACTCTTGGGGTCCCCACAGCGATAAAGTAATTTCTCCATCTCTCCTGTTGGGGGCTTTTGGGATGGCAGAGGGCTGTGATAATCTCGTAAACAGTAGCTGTGTAGATACGGGCCATCTATTATGACCGGGAACAGTAGCGTAGATAGAAGCATTTATTATCGGAGACAGCAGACGATACATTCTCATTCTGTGATACTACTGCTGACAGCCACAGAGTGATCCATCTTCACCGCCCGAGCGCAGAGAGGATGGAGCGACAGATGGGGAGTAAGAGAAGTACAGCAAGAGTATAAGGAGACTGACAGGACAGAGACAGAGAGGGAAAAATATAGAGCGTGATTAAATTAGTGCGTGTGTGGAGAGGCTGAGGATGCAGAGAAGAATTATTATTTGTCTGGCCTGCGTTGGATCCTCCTTGGCCCGTCGAGGTCACAAACAATCAGACATACTGTAAATACTGGAGACACACAGAGGAGGTTTTCAACTGGTTGATATAACTGACAGGAAACCAGTTCAACGTTGCCTGAGGAGGGAAAATAAATTAGAAGATGAAGTGGTTTTATTACTAGGCAGTTGTTTTAATGCTTTTAGTTATATTTTTGTTTAAATCTATAGTTTACACAGTACATTTCCCTTGAATCAAGCAGCTACTTTGTAGATAACTTAGAGCTCATAAGGCTCTAAATTACACAGAATACATAATATCAACACAAAATGGTTTTCTTATTGCTGTCATTTCTATACGATGTGAGATGGAATGATTTTCACTTGCTTGGATATAAAACACATTTTTACGTAGCTTTATACTCATGGATAAAAAGGTACACCTTATTATAATTTGCCAAAAAGTCATACTTGGCAGTTTTAAAAACAAGCAAATACATTCTGACCTTGTTGGTCTATACCCATAGATTCAATCTGTGGTACAAGTCTTTTTAAATCTGAAGCTAATTAACTATGATGAAGAGTTCATAGGCCTCAGTCAAAAACAGGCAAAAAATCAAAAATGAAAACAAAAACTAATCTTTGCCTCAAACAAATTAATATTATAGCTACTTCAAGTTTTTTACTTTATTCAGACTTCAAAAGAATGAAGGGTTTTTTTCACAGTTCACAGGTTTTTTTCAGAGTTACTGTAACTAACCTGTTTTTGTGTTGCTTTTGAAGTAATGGCTTCTTCTTCACTGAATGACATTTCAGCCCAATGTCAGTCCAAAGGTTGTTTTTTTCTGGATAATGACACTCTCTTACCGGCTTCAGCCAGCGTCTTCACAAGGTCTTTTGTTCTAGTTGTGGAGATGATTCACACATCACACTGCTGGGCCTCCAGCTATGAGAGACTAAATACACATATAGAACAAAGAGACTGGCACAGAAACTCCGAATCCCAGAATGCACTGCATGAATCCACTTTCAGTGTCTAGGAGGAAGAAGAGAAATTTTTCTGTGTAAATATGTGACATCATCTTTAAAGAAAATCTTTGTCCTGAAGGAAGCCGTTCTTTTTATCATCCTGTAACCTGCAAGGGGCACATTGGGGAGAAAAGCATGTGAGACCCCCTCTTTGCTGGTGAAAAGAGGTATTGCATCTTTGAAGTAACCCTGGATTCAAAGTAAATGTTCACTCTTTCATCTGGGTATCTGGTGACTGTATTCCAGCTAAAGAATAAGCCTTGACCTGGCTATAGATAAATTAGTCTAGGATAAAATAATTTTAATATTGCTCTTCTATTGTGTTTTTGTTGTGTTTTGGAGGATTTAATCCTCAAGTGCAAACACTTGAGGAGTTAATGACAGGTAAAGAGTCATTACACTCATGCAAAATGAGTGTAATTTATCAGTTTTTATCAGTTTTCTTTCCTCTTTTCTCATTAACCTGTAAAATTAATCTCTAAAAACATGCAAAACTGTGTCCATTACCTCAGCTGTGAAATGGAAGCTAAATCCTCTGCAAAGCTAAGGTAACTTTTATTGATTCTGCTGTTTGCGACATAACTTTTTCTGTTTGTTCCGCTATCAGCTGTGGCAGACCGTTGGGACTCATAAACAAATCATATTGTTGTTAATGGTGCTTAAACGTATACATAAGACTAAAAGGGATTGATAAAATAGTGCCAAACAACAGTTTCTTTATATCTGTTTTAAGCCATCGTCTTGTAAGGTTGCACCTGTTCTAAACAGCTAGCTTGGTGGCCCAAAACTAAATTAAATCCATTGCTGTGGTGACTGGTTAATTGAGAATCAATTGTCCAAAAGGTCAGCAAATTATTTAATGAAACATGACTTTATAAAAATTATGTTTTTATCTTCACTTCTGCTTTGCATTGTGAACTGGTGGTTCTGAACACATGTCTTTAATTTAGTCTTAAAGCTTAAAGTTAATCTGGACTCATTTCTAAATTCTTTAATACAAACGTTGGTCTTAAAGCATACATATTCATACAGGACTGTGATATTACTATATATCATTCTATGAGTCATTTCATATTTTATTCTTCCATATTTGGATGCCACTGTGTGAGTAATTCACAACACATGCTTAGTGCAAACTAATCTTAATTAGTTGAAAGATGATTTGGCCTTCTTTCCAAATTGCTCAAAATAAATCTGGTTTAACCAACATTCACAGTTCATGTATTGCATCAATTTATTGATGATTGGTTGTATTCTCATTTGTTCATTTTTGCCATTTTACTTTTTTGGTAGTTTATTAGTTTTCATTATTCTTTCATTTTTTTCTTTGTCGTTTAGTTAGGTGTTACTAGCTCGCTGTGTTTGTTAATTAATGTATTTTAACTGGAAGGTTGAATTTTTTTTTTTAGTTAACGCATACATTGGAGAGAAGTTGTCTGTTTTGATTAGTGTTTGGGCTCATTTTCCTGATGGAACAACTAGTTGTTTTAAAGTTTCAACCAGCTAAGTTGTCCTTCATTATCTATCATCAACTTTGCACACTGCACCAGTCCTACTGGCACTGAAGGAATCCCACAGTGTGATGTTACCATCATGCTTGCTCTTAGGTCTGAAAGCCTCACTTCTTGTAGGAAGTTTTTGTCAATGTGGACAGATAACTTAATATATCTCTCGCCTGAAGATAACATTTTTGTCCAGGAGTGATTTGTCCATGTGGGTGGCTGCAAATTTCATTCACACTTGAGGGTTTCCAATTTGGAGCAGGGTGGGCTTTTTTCCCGTTTGTTTTTATCCTTAACACCCTCTTTATCAGTAATGATTTAAAAATTGCTTCACTGTGGAAGGTGATACTGGTATAGCTAGACTTTACTCTGTTCCCTGGTTATTCCTGAATGTCCAAACCATTTTTCTTTCTTCTTAGGGTGATATGGGTCAAATGGTTGAAAGTTTGTTACAAATGAGTGTTTAAACAACAAAAAGATCCCAAATACACATAAAACTGGTTTTGGAATGGATGAAGCCAGCTAACCTTAAGCTTCTGTAACAGCCCTGACCTCATCCCTTTAAAAATGTATGGTCTACACCTGATCCTGGTCCCTACCTGGAAAACCAAACAATCTAAATAAACTCGAACAATTCTATCAAGAAGAGAGTAAACTATCCAGCCAGAATTGTACTAGAAGCTTGATGATGACTGCAAATAGCATATGGAAGAGGTGTAACTCTTTGAGATATTTACCAGGTATTGAGCCTGTATTGGTTAAAAAAAACCCAAGAAATTCAAAGTTGTTAACTTCATTTTTTAAAATTTCATTGAAGTTGTTTGATGTATAATCCTTCCACTATGAAAAAAAAATAAGAAAAACAATTCAAAATATGTCTTTTACATCTTTGTTAAAACTGTCACCATGTAATCCTTGTTTTTTTGTTAATTTTTTTTTTTTTTTTTTTTTTTTTTTAATTTTTAAATCTTATTTGCTAAATTGTAACCTATGCTTTAAGAAGACAGATTTCTGAAGTGAGATAGGGAAGTCCCACAGGTTAAGAGTGATGTTTGTGCATGGTTTGGGAATACAGATGTGGAACTGGTGGTGATTAATTCTAGTTAGTGGTGAGTATTTTTGTAATGCCTTGCTCTATATATCCATACTTGAGTGAGAAGTAGGATACTGCATGGGTAGGTTGCCAGTGCATCACAGGGCATGTTTTTTTAAACCAGTTTTTTTTAACATCTACTGAATGCAACACCAATTTTTAAATTTAGAAGCACCAATAGTAATCTAAAGATGTTCTTGGACTATTACAAGCCTCAGGCATGCAATTAAACATAGCTCTTTTCTCATTTTTAATCACTGAAGTCAAACATCCTCTTCCCACAGGAAACACACATCTGTGCAAATAAACAGCATAGATTTAGAGTGAATTGGATTTTGCAAGTTTTTAAAGCTCCTTTCAGATGTAAAGGTGTTGCAGTCCTTTTCAAAAATCATACAATTTCATCTTGATCTAATAAAGGCAAATCCATAAGGTACATATTTCATGATTTCAGGTAAACTATATCTACATGCCCTGAAACTTTCATAAAGGTTTTGATATGATTCAAGATTCTATGACCAAGGTCTAATTCATAAATGCTGTTATTAACAACGGCTATGTTTCTCAGTGCTCTTTAGAAAGCTGACTGGCATTTCCAACCAATGATTGTCAGTAGTGCTACGAACAGACATACACATGCAGTTTCAAGCAGGATTGATAAATAATTTTTGACCAGATCAAAAGACTCTACAATCACATGAATTAGGCTGCAATCTGTGTTGATAAACCAGTAATCAAATATGTTATACTGACTTTTGTTCACTATGTGATGGGAAATATATATATAAAAAACAAAAAACACAGCAACTCACCAAATTTTGATTGGTCGTAAGTTTTCGTATTTCTAAATCCACACAATGTTTCACCCTTGTAGATACTTTCTTCAAGTGACTGTCATGCAGATGAGCTAAAGGTCTTCCCAGGAGCTTTGAGCAGTATCCCCTACTCAACCTGTTTGAGCATACTTAAGTGATTTAACAGGTGGAAACAGCCTGTTTGGAGGCTGAGGCTACATGTGATTGCAGCCCAGGAGATCTGAGCTTGTCAGAGAAACAGTTTATCATATTAATTAGTGAAATTTAGAAAGTAGTGGGTGTTTGTGGTTTCAGAGCCATTGCTTGAGGCTTTTGTGTTAAGCAAAGCTGACTGTGACTTGACGCCAACCATGATATTCTAATTTTACTCTCAGGAAGGAAACAAACTCCTGAAATAGAAACTCTTTTGGAACGACTTGGAAGGGGCTGTTTCCTGGGCAGCGCTAGCCTTGAGTCAGGTGAGTGCTGGCAAATGCTAAACCTTTTATTTATCTCCTGCAAGTTATTGGCATCTAAGCAAACCCATATTATGAAGGACACGGCTTTCCTGGCAGGAGTTCTGCTGCATCTTCAGAGAAAGAAAAAGAGATGAAGATTAAACAAAAACTGCATTAATACAAAGATAAATAATAGTGAAGCTGGCAAACAGATCATGAGGAACACAAAGAGAGGATGATGGAACAAATCCAGGTGATATTTTTACTTGTTTCTCCTGATTTTTTGTTAACTCAGAGTTTTGACTGAAAAAGAGAGAAAGCACAAACACAGAGAAAACTGTAGCTTATTATCAGTGTGCAAAGGCAGATGAGAGGAGATGCAATTAAAGAAGAGCCATATGGAGGATCATATGGTCATTTTATAATTAGCACTATTTTAAAATAACACACAAATTTGCCTATATCAAAAGTTGAGAAAACAAAGTCTGACTCTTAAACAACTTTTTAAGGAGAGAGAATTGAGGAATTTTACACATGGTATAATCTGTTACCCTAAATTTACACTAATTAGCAAGTAGCAGATTAACAAGCAACATACTTTATTTCTTTTTTCCTCATTATTTGGCAGCTCGGTTCCAAGCTAGGTATTCTTGGAAGGTATTCAATATTACTATAAAACAAAACAAAACAAATAAATATAATTAGGAACCAAAACTAGAGTATGTTGCTGGGTTCCATACATTTAAATAAGCCTGACTGTAATTGTAGTGACAGTAATCCACTTTTCGTTTCCATAAAATGCATTTCCAAACAACTAACTTTGTCTTTCTGGTAAAAAAAAATAAATAAAAATAGAGAAATATCTAGATGCCGCTCCATACAGCTGAATAAAGTTTTAGTAACTCGAACACTTTCTCTGGTACATAGGAGCTTTAACTATAATGGTATGACAGAAATTCTATGCAGTTTTGAGAACATATATTTTTAAAACCAAGGTATGTCTTCATGCCATAAACCAGCCTATGTCTGAAACATATGATATGATCCCAAAGCAGTGTGTGACCAAGTTGGTGACCAACATGAGGTCTGTATATCTTATTTCTGCAAACTGCAATAATTCAATTAAATAAACAACATCAAACAAGAGTCAACTGCACAAAAAGCTGTTTGGCTTTTGCAGGGAGGATTTGCCAAGTTCTTCATGGGTGCCCACAAATGCAAATTTCATTCCAATGTGGCACCATTTAACTGAAAAATATTTTAACAACACATAAATAACAAATAAATAACAAACCATCCATTTCCTTACTTTTTGTACTAATGTACTGATGACAGACAGGAAATTTCAAGAAAAGGAGCTTTAAAAGTGATTGAAAAATATCTCTAGAGTACCTGTTGTTGCCATCCTATGACACAACTTAATGCAACAATATGTTTTAAAAATGTTATAAACAAAGCAAAACGGTGCTTTTATGCTTCTCTTTACAAACCTTATTGAGCTTTTTATATTTTTGCCAACCACAGCATGATTGGACATCATTGTCAACTTGTTGTAAAATATGCCAACACTCCTAAATGGTTTGTTTGTGTGAATATCTTTGTCAGTGTAGAACCATTAACTCTAAATTGTTTGGGAATTACTCTGTAACACATTCCTGATTGATTTGCAGCACCAGCTGCTTCTCTAAGGTCACCGCTGATGTCGTTGCTGTTTGGTATTGTGTTAACACTCACCTGAATGCTCCACAGCACCAATCTGTCAAACCTTATTTTAAGTAAGTTCTCACAAAACACTCACTGTGTTTTGGTTTCTTAACCCCTATAGAAGCAGTAAGGTCACTACTTAAAAACACATTGAAAGTGGAACCAGATTGAACTCCATAAAATTTTTCCTCAAATCATCTTAAATATTTTAAACATGATTTTATTCTAATAAAGTTAGTCTACAATTCTGGTAAATTAAACCTATTTTAAAAAGATTCAGAGAATGTAATTAATCAAAGTACATCAGACATTGAAGTTCAAAAACTGGATCAGAAACAACGCACCTTCATGAATAGTTACAATCATTTATTCCCGAGAGGCAACGACCTATATGAGGTAGTTTGTTCATTTTTGCTGCATAAACCTAAACATGATTTACTTCCAGCAGTCTGGCTCCTTTGTGCAACTCTGCTCCTGCATCCTTGTCATCTATAAAAGGTCACTGCTGCACAAAATACGCGATGGTGGCGACATTTTCACGTAACTGTCTACACACAAGGGGAAACCCTGGAGACAAACCTTACAGCTGCATCCTAAGAAGCAAAAAAATCAGTAAGGTCATCCTGCAGCAGCCATCTTTATAGCTTAGCCTCTCAGGTCAATCTTCACCTTTTTTATGTGACATTAATTAGCCTGTTTAAATCCCTTTTATGCTCACAACTCAGCCATGAAAATCAAGCAAGGTTCATGGCTTAATCAACAAAACTCCTTTTATCTGTTGCATTATTCACACTCCTAGCTACAATTGGACTCTTTGGGAAAGGAGATTGGATTTATTTTGATTTTTGTGTCATTTATTTATTGTAAATATAAACACAGAAAATCAGATGTTTTCAAAAGATTATGGGGAGAAATCATATTCAGTAATCCATTTCTCTTAATAATAAAATAAAATAGAACAAGTCTAAATAATCAATAACTGGAAAAGAGTCAATAAAAAGTTTTTGAAGGTCTGATATTACTTAAAAAATACTAGAATAGAATAGAATAGAATAGAATGGAATAGAATAGAATAGAATAGAAATATCCTTTATTGTCCCACAATTGGGAAATTTCTTCTTGAAGAGTTTTACTCAAAAAGGATTAACTTGATGGAGTGTCAACAAACAATCATCTCAACTGTGGTCCTTCAGGATGATGTGTCCTGTTGTACTCTGTCAAATCCAGATTCTTTGTTTGGTGAAAGCTTTCTTCCAGTTCAGCAGTGAGAACTGCTTTATGGGTCGGACTCTAAATTGTGCCTGGACCGACTCAGCCAAGGCAGATCAACAAATCAAAAGCAGACATTTGGATAACAAGAGAGTTGTGTCATATTTTTTCGCCAGTCAGTTAAACGGATTTTGGCCTTAGCTAGTCAGCAAGAGTTCATCTTTTGTGAACATTTAATGTCCTTTGCATATAAAAGGTATTTTAAAAACAGGTAATCATTTGACAGTATAAAAGCAATCTCACACTCATAATTATGACATAATGCGCATTCTGCCTCTAACCTTATGATGAACGATTATGAAAAAAAAAGGGAAAAAGGTGATTAACTTTCATGAGCCTGTATTTAGTCTTTTATAAGAGATGTGGCTTTCATAAAAAAAAAAAAAAAAAACTGTACAGGAACAGTTTGAGATGTCAGGAAAACCTTACTGTTTTAAAAGAGTATCTTAAGGCCTTCAGAAAGATTCTTTGTTTTGGCTGAAGTAAAGGTTTACTCAAACTAAATAGAAAAATTCAGCCAGTCAGTTAAAAACTGGAATAAGGGAGTCTTTGGAGTAGAAAGGTGAAAGTTTGCTGTTGTTTTTGTCTGCATAAATGTGAATGTAGTTTTGACTTATAACGTAGATCTCCTGATACACTTTTTCCTAAATTTTCTAATATGGATGCAGAGTGTGCAGATGTTAATGTGAGTTTTTGTTAAAACATCAAATGCACAGTCAAGTTGCATGTCATCTATACAAAGAGCTGATTCACCACCAGGTTTACAGCTTTTTCAGATAGACAACATAAAACTGAAATCTAGGAATGGGTAAAGCTTAAAAATAAGAAAAAAAGCATATTATATAGGAGGAAAACTATGATTACATGATGGGTTCATTTGAAGTTCATTTCATTTCTTTCTAATAAAAGTGTTTGTAAACTATTTGCCCTCTGGGGGCCAAATAAAGTGGATTTAACCATACTGATACAACATTAAAGCCTTTGAACAGTCATGTGTTGGAATAGTAATGTGTTGTCCTGCTGATGGAACATCAGGCAGCTGCTGGAGCTGCAGCACTGCCTCAGGGATACAAACATACAGGACATAGCTGTATGTGTTCCTCTGCTGGGTGGTTTTGTCTTTCTGTAATCATGTCTGCTGGTAGTATCTTTGTGTGAACATGTGTACATGAGTTACTGCATGTGTATGGGAGACAGATTGTTTGTGAGGGATGAAAAAAAAACATAAGAAGCAATTTTGATGTGAAGGCAATAAAAGGATGAAACTGCTGGTATATATTGGAGAAACACTCAAACAGGAGAGAGGAGGGAGAAAGAACCCCTGCCACTGAAAAACTGTCAGAACAATTCTGCCTAATTTTCTTTATTTATATATAAGAAACTATTCTGATCTAAGTGCACTGAGAGTTAATACTGCATCACTGGAGCACTGTGTACAAGGAAGAGTATTTCAACAAACTGAAGTATGTTTCTCAGTTGTGCTTTGAATTGTTCTAAGTTAAAACCACAAATCAGCAACAGACAATAATTTGACCATTTGGGAGCAATAAAAACTGATAATGTGCAACACAAGTACCTGGGAACATATGAAAAGTCATTGTTGGAGTGTCTAGACAAGGGCAAGCATATAAAAAGTACCCACAGATTATTGTCTAAGGAACCCCAGTTTTTATAATGGGGCTAGCCTCACACACCAGAAGAACAAAACCCTTTCAGAGCCAGTTGGTAAATCACACTTATGCCAAAACCAGAACAAGAGTAGATAAACACTGCACATGTTCCTATAAGAAAGCATTTCGGTTTTGAATAATACTAGAATAAAAATTCAGCCTTGTCAAAAAGAAGCCTTTGCCATTTTAAATAACCAAATAATTGTCCTTTAGTAACACACCAGTCAATCCACTCAACAACTAAACAATCCACCAATGAATCAATGAACAACCAATCAAACAACAAAATGTCCAGCCAGCAAAGAAAGGAATGAACATACAATGAAGCCTGAGACTTATCAAGGACTTACAGTCATATTCAATAAATTAGAATGTTATTGAAAAAGTCATTTATTTCAGTAACTCAGCTAAGTAAAACACATCATATAGATTGATAACACACAGGCTGATGTTTTCAAGTCTTTATTTCTGTTAATGTTGAGGATTTTCAGTTTACAGAAAAATGAAAATTTAAGATTAGAATATTATATCAGACTAAGAAAAACATTTTTAATATAGAAATGTGAGCTTGATGAAAAGTATGTTTAAGACATGCTTAAAGATTGTTATTTTCAAAAAGTACTTTTAATGACATTCTAATTCATTGAATAATACTGTATATGAAATTGTAAAGTTATTTTGACTTATCTGTTACCCTAGCTGGCTAGTATATGGTATCAGTGTACCTATTTATAATGCAAATGCAAACAAAGTCAACCCTTGAAGGTTTGTTGTCAACCTGTGAGCTACTAAGCCTCCAGCGCTTTAAAAGATCCTGTACATTTGAGTTGCAAGCAAGATGGAGAAAAAAGTTAAGATTTAGTTGCTAAAAGAAACAGAGGAAATAAAGCCAAAGCAAAGAACATGAAAAGCCTGAACTTGCAGAATATATTCATGGAATAACTTAGAAACTTCAGGTTTTAAAAAACAATATATTTGTTTGTAATATTTTTAACAACTCCACAGAAAGATTTTTGATGAAACAAAAATAAATCATCACAGATTTAAGTTTAAAGTATGCCTGAATAAAAACCCAACTTTTATTCTCACTCACAACCCCTTTCAAAACTGCTGTGAATTGACAATATTTGTCTGCTGTGACACAAACACACTTTATTGTGATGTGATCCAATCCTGGAACAAATAAGCCCTCCAAACATCAACTTGATGCTGCTGTGACTGCCTTTGTACTGTACATGAAAGGAAGCTAAATAAATAACGTCTGTTTCAAAGCTAAAACTTGCATTTAGCCCAAACCAGAAAAAAAATAAATGTCTCTACCTGTAAAATTGCTATGAAAATGTTTATGTACTTCATATTAACCTTTTTTAAGACTTTGTCCTTTTAAATCATTGTAGTGTATTAGTGAAAGAGACCTAACATCTCTAATTCAAGGTTTTGATCCTTATTTTAAGCATCTTTACCTTTATTCTCTCAGCAGTATGTTTAAAATCACTTAATAGCAAGGGCAATCTGAAGAGCAAGATAACCTGTTACCAGTAGTGGAGCTTCTTTACTTGAGTTTTCTCTCTGTCTCTGATCCCTTTGATTGTTTTTCCTTTTCTCTGTCCCTCCACGTTTCTAAAATATGTATCTTTTGATCACATGTGACATTGTGGAATAGGCTTGTCTGGGCCAGGTAATGATTTTTTATGTTTTTTGCTCTTATTTCAGTGTTGAGAGGAATCTCAGTTGTACTGGTTTTCAAGCCATTTATTACCCTGCCAGCTCACCACTCAGCTGTCTGAGTAAATGTAATCTGTCCTGATTCACACAATTACCCCAAGATAGAGAGCGGAAAAGAAATATCTCTTACAGTAGTATTGTGGGTCAGAAAGAGTTTAGGGAAATACGCGGAGAAAGATAAAGAGAGTGGTCACGCCAGAGCTTTTTCAAAACAACCAAGAAGTTTGTATCTGCACAACAGCTGATTCTCTAAAACTGAGAATGCTTCTGGTCTCACCAGCCACTTTATTAGATGCACCTTAAAAATATCAAGTTGGATTTCATTTTCAAAATGGCCCTAATTCGTCATGGCACACATTAAACAACGTGTCCTCAGAAATAGTATCATGCAAATGCAGATTTGTCAGCTGCACATCCATGGTGTGAATCTAATGTTCACTAAATCCAAAAGGTGCTCTGCTAGATTATGATCGGATCACTGTGGATTTCAATGGAGTACAGTTAAACTCACTGGCATGTTCAACAAACCAGTTTGAGATGACAAGGCCTCATGACATGGCACATCACCCTGATGGAAGACTGGATCAGAAAATAGGTACAATGTGTCCAGAAAAGGATAAGATAAAAAAAATGGAATCAATGTGTGGAGAAGGGATCTGGATGAGTCATTGTTCTTTCTAAAGACATTTAAAATAAGCTTCATATCTCAAAAGCAGTACATTTTAGGAGGCTGATATTTGTTGGTCCAGGTAAAGGGTATTCAACTCCAGTGTTTAAGGACTGCGATCATCCAGCTTTTACATGCATCCCTTATCCTGCACATTGGAATCAGATGACTGAATTAACTCCTCAACCTGTCATCAAGCTCTGGAGAGGACTGGTAATGAGCTATTCATTTCTTTTAAGTGTAATGGAACAGGGCCAGTGTCTCTCAAGGACTAGAGGTGGAGACCCCTGACTTAGACATTTATTATGTGATGAGTATATGAGGATTTTTTTCTTTTCATTGCTCTCTATTTGTCAGTCACATTGCACATTGGACAACATGGTGTTCTCTCTGGAAAATCACAATACCTCCAACAGAATGTATTACAAAAAACTTTTATCAAACCTTTTATTTTTTTAAATGATTAATTAAACTCACCCCCAAAATAATCTGCTGGTTGGTAAATAGACCCAAAAGTGAACACTGAACAAATAAAAAGCTTTAGTTCTGTAAATCACTCACATAATCACTGTTCCAATGCTGTAGACAAGATGGCCCTGTAGAGGATAGTGACGGTAGCTGAGAAAGTAATCGGCGTGTCTCTTACTCCTGTTCAGGCTCTGTTTCAGAGCTACTTCAGGAATGGGACTTTGAACATTGCGAGAGACTCCTCACATCCTCTCTGTTAACTTTTTGCTGCTCTTCCATCAGTCAAACGATACCACAACACCAAAAGCAGAACCACCAGACCGCTACACACCTTTCTGCCTCAAACTGTGAATATGCTGAACTCCTGTTAAGACTGAGTACTTAACATCCTTGAACTTGATTTACATGTTTTATCTGTTTTGTGTTTTCAATTATCTTTGCAATGATTTTTCATAGTAATATGTTATGGATTTTAGAGAAGCACTCTCTCATTTTGTTGAATGCCATTTAGCAAATAATGAAATAACAATAAATGATTGACTGATTGATTTTGCATTCATTTATTATTAACTTTAATAACAGCATTACTGATTTTAAATTACAGTTTGACACTTTAAACAGAAACAAAATAGACAATCTCAGACAGTTTGCAGCATTTGTTTTTACACTATTGTTGGAAATAAAATTAAATGAAGAAGATGTATGACTGCCGATTTTCCAGATGATAAAATTAAGATATTATTACTGTGGGCAGAATGAGGGTAATTGTTTTTCCCAGTTTCTATTTCTTCTGAATCACAATTAAAGGGCCATTTGATCTTTGCACTGAGAGAAAGAAATTGAAAAGTGGAGAAGATGTTGGACTGTTATTTGAAATTCTTTATACCAGCTCAACACGTTTACTTATATTGGTATAAAATAACATTTCTAAAAGTCTAAAAATGTAGCATAACCTAAGCACCATCCAGCTCTGATGCTAGAGCTTTCTAAACAAGGAATGAAGGAAAGATTCAAAACTATTTACAAAAAAGAACTAAGAACTTCTCCTCTTCTCTCCTCTCCTCTCCTCTCCTCTCCTCTACTCTACACTACTCCCCTCTCCTCTCTTCTCCTCCCCTCTCCTCTCCTCTTTCCGGTTTTGGGACACTCTATCCTGTGCTAATGTAAGCTGCATTCTGTTTCACTCAGTACAGCGAGAGTCATCAAAAACTGCAAAGAAACAGGCCACATTTCTCCCCTAGCCTAGCACTTCTGCATGTGTCTGCAAGTGTGCATGTGTGTATGCGTGTGTGCTTGCATCTTTGTGTGTGAGTTTGTGAGTGTGTGCCTGATGAGAAGAGCTGCTCAGCAATATTTAGCGTTACTGCGACAGAACAGCTTTAGGACAGAACAAAGCCTCACCTTCACAAAAAGACCAAATGAGAGGCAAAGAGGGAGGAAGAGACAGAAATACATTCTGACTTTTCAGACTACATGTGCAATATTTTGCTTTGTTAAGAAACAATGTGTTGTGTTAAAGCTAACTCTTTTTTTCCCACACACATGCTTGCCCCAGGACAACATTTTGTCCTAGAAACACATTTTTAACAAAAAAAAAACAAAAAACAACTGGTTTGTGACAATATAAAATCTAAAATGCGATGTGAACTTCTTTAAAAGGATAAAAAAAAGCTTCAGTACCGAAGAGATTCCCAGGAGTATGAAGGCAATATGTAATGAATACCATCAAAAGCAACATATGACAAAAGGCTATCATTTTGGCATGGTATTATTTCACTGGACCAATATAAATGTTCCTGTGTTCAGACTGAGAAAACCTTGAACGTAACAAGCCACAGTATTTTTTCGCTTGCTACCCTCCGACTTCCCTGAGAATGTAGCGAAAAATAATGTGGTTCTCATATTTCAAGGATGTCCATATAAGTTGGTCTCCTTTTAGGAGACCCAATCATGAGGTATAAACAAGTCCACACACATACACACACCAGACCACACAAACATGTTGTATGTAAAAATACAGATCAATGCCATGTCAAGGCCATTCAGCTGATAAATGTATAATCACAATGTAGTTAATTTAGAGAAAGGTAGATACATTTAAATAACTGCTTCAAGGTGATTGAAAGAATAATATAACACCATTTCAAATGAGATCAACATTGTGTTACAGCTACAATTTCAGTAAAAAGAGATTGTAAGACCTGCGTGATTTCTGAAGTCAAATCTGCTTAACTTGAAAACAAAAGAAATCTGCTCAAAGTAAAAATAAAAAACAAACAAAAAATACATTAAAAGGATTAGTGAGGATCTATCTTACATGTATGTAGCAGTCACCAGCTCTTTTTTTCTCAGAGCTTCCTATGATGCACCAGCAGAAAAGCCACACCTTTAGCCGACTCTACAGCTAAAACCCCATTTCATTAGTTTTGAGAATGTATAAGTAAAACAATAATTCACTTTTTCAGAATTTATTTGTTGGTGCTGTAGTGCTTTGCAAAGGTTTGCATTCACCTTGAATTTTGTAATCACATTACAACCACACCCCTCTGCTTGTTTTGTTGAGATTTTACAATGCTAGACAAACACAGTCACATACAGTATACATTATGAGTGCACCATGTAAATTATATTTAAAGCTGAAAACAAAAAGAATGAAATGCGAAACATATGGCTAACATGTTTTTTGAAGAATTTGTTTATCTAAGTTCCACATCCCTGATCCATAATGCTGTGATTTAAGAAGTTGTCACAAAACCTTGTAAGAAGCACCATAGCTGGATGTGCATGTGGGTTTTATGGGTGAATAATCATATGCAGACTTTAGGCACACAGAAATAAATAGTACCTCTGATCTTATATATGTTTAAACACAGATATATATTTCATATTAAATATTTATTTGAATTAAATCTCTTAAAAGTTTTTAGTTGATATGGCTACTTCAATTAGTTGTTTTAATTCTTAAATCTGATTCATCTCAAACATTTGTCAATTCAATTGAGAGATGGTTACGTTGACTAACATTTCAAAATAGACTCAGTGTGAAGTTTAATTTTTTTGCCTATTATGTGTAATTGAGAGGTCATCAATTTAAAAAATATGTGCTATCACAATAGTTTAATAAAATACTTGCCAAACTGACTCATAATGACATGCTGACATAATTAAAGTGAAAAATTACGATTCACTGTGTACTTCAGGGCGATGGTGGTGACAGTGGTATGAGTTTGTCCCATAATTGGTGGGTTGCTGGTTCAAGCCCCGCCCCATCCATCTCTATCATTGTGTCCTTGGGCAAAACACGTCATCCACCAGCCTCACCTTTCTCAGACTTTCCCAGGGGAACTAAAAAAGTTTAATTAGTTCAAGTAAGACAAATAGTTCAGATAAAATGCATTTCCCATGACAAATGACTACATCAGTTAACATATTAATGCAGATTAGCTTGATTCTAAGAACAGTTTGAATTGAATGAAATTCTCATTTCTTGTTAATCTTTGACAGTTTAGTAAACTAACAACATTGAGTCAACTATACTGTGTATTTATACTGGAATTAATCTACAATTTTGAGGCAGACTTTGGAATTGTTTTTTTGAGTTAAAACAACAACATACATTTTGCAGTGTGGAATCTGAGGTCTGATGTTTTGTACACTTAAGGTAAACAAAGAGATCTGTCTGACAGAATTTAGCCAATATCTTATCACTGTTTATGTGAAGCATTAAGCTGCTGATACTGCTAATTAAATATTTATATTAGGGGCAGAGGTAGTGTCACACAAGGTGTGTGAGATAGCGGTTAATATTAAATGGAGTTTGCTTGTATTTTTATCAAAGACAAAATGATTTTTTTTCTTTGCAGTCCAAATTGGTAAAATAAATCAATAAATGAGTGTATATTCTCCAGAGAATGTAGATTTTTTACTTATTTACCTATAATTCCCAAAGGGTGCCAACAATCCAAAATCCAGCATGTTCCATAACAGAGGCCTTACTTTTTAAGTCTTGTTCTCTCTCACTCTGTCGCAGCCTGGATGAGCCACAGATGTGTTTAGACATACTGTAGAAAACATAGTTTCCTTTTGAATAGACAAACACCTTAGAAATAGTGCAGACAGAGACAGATAGATAGATAGATGGATGGATGGATGGATGGATGGATGGATGGATGGATGGATAAAGATTTTCTAACAAGTACAAAAAAAGTCTAGCATGTTCTCCCCAAAATAAAATGTGGTGATACTGAAGTGTGATGATGACAGCATCTGAGACTTTCCTATTTTGGCTTCAGTTCACACTCATGTGTGCTGCAGTAAAATGTTGTTACTTTCATCTTTAGAGATAGCAAATGCTCCATTTGATGCAGAAACCTTTAGAGACATGCTCTCATTTTCAACACATTGAAAGTAATTTTTAAAATGACAAATGTCAAGTATTACATAGTCAATATTTAAAATCAGAACAGTTTGTGAAATAAAATGTGTGAAAAAATGTTTTGGGTTGCCATTCACTCCTTTGAAACGTCAGATATACATAAATGTGTCCTATGTCTGTGTATACTCATGTTTTTATCGACTATATGTGATTTTGCTCCGTGTGTGCCTGTTGGGCTGTAAATGTGTATCCACACGGACTCTAATGATGATGAAATATGTTGTTAATGTTGGGGGTTATCTTAGTCAACTGGCAGTTGCTGTAAAGGCGTTTGTGTATTACGCGTCAAGCCAGTTGTTCGTGTTGTGTGTTTAATTGGACCTCCCTGAGCCAGTCTCCAGGTGACAGGACTCATCTGCTCTTCTCCTGATTAAGAACAACAGATGGACGGGTAGGAACAGACACACACACTCACACGCGCGCGCACGCACGCACACACACACACACACACACACACACACACACACACACACACACACACACACACACACACACACACACACACAAAGCTCTCCAAGTCATGATGTATCATCAAAAGAATTGAACACACATATTCAACCTGACATGTTGACCGTAATCTATAGAAACACAAACAGTGTAAAAGTGAAGCATCTTGACTTCAACAAACAATACATAAGAGTAACTATCCCCAGATATCCACTCATCAGGTTGGCATAATTTAAATAATGCCTTACTTAGCTCATCTCCATCATTATCACCTTTCTCATCATCCCTGCCAACTAAATAAACTCACCTTCATTTCTCTGTAGATCATCCTCATTCTCCTTCTTTAACTTGACATTTCTGCTGTCCATCTCCAGCTGGCCTCCTGGCAAAAACTGATTTAATTTAAACACTAAAGTAGCAGATTAAAAACTAACAAAGAAGTTTCTCCTGACACAGATGTGACCAAAACATGTAAAACGTCTTACAAGCAAAACATGTCTCTATTTGCAATGCAAATAGCTTTTTAATTATTGTTATCATAGAAGGTATAGCACGTCTATAAAGCTCAAAGAGTTTTGATAACATTGACACAAACATGTAAATACATGCAAATAAATAACTGACAATGTGCATGTGTGCATAATATCAATGTGTTTGAAACACCATTTTTTTGTGATAGATTTCAGTGATTATTTAAAATCACATTCATACAAAAGGTTGTATGAAATAAAAAAATTTTCAGTTTAATATTTTATGAACCATGATTGAATTTTTTTTTTTTTTTTTTTTTTGGTGCAACTTCGAATTAAGAGTTAGAAAAGGGGTGTTGTGCAAATATTTGAGCAACCTAAGGGATTTAAGCTTGCAGGTAGCTTGCATAGCTCACACAGCTCAGTCAGCTTGTTAAGGCTAGATGTTGTACACAGTCATCACACAGAAAGGACAGATGCTGCAGATTTCAAAGTTTCACAAGTACTCAAACCTTGTCCCTGCAAGCAGCAGCAGCAGGGGCTTCTGTAAGAAAAAAGCTCCCTTTTGATCTGAGAATTAAAACAATTTGCAGACAAAGCCGGAGCACATCGTGAGGAAATGCAAATATTTAATAGCAGTTTTCTCACATTATCTTAGTTAAAAAAAAATTGTTGATATAAACTGAGGTCTATGGCTGTGGGAGGAAGCCAGAGTAACCAGAGAGAGCCCATGCATGTACAGGGATAACATCCAAACTCCATGCAGAGAGACGCTGGGTGGAATTTGAACCCAGGAAATTCTTGCTGCAAGGCAACAGTGCTGCCAACTGCACTACCATACAGCCCTGTTAAGTCTGTAAACAATTTAGAGCAAACATTCGAAAAGAAAAGTATGACAAAACTCAGCATCAAAAAATTTGAATTCTGAGCAATCAGTCTTTCTTAATTATGTTGTCTCCTGATCTACTCTGCACCACTAATAAAAATGAAAACATTAATATATACTCTATATAAATATACACTATATATATATATATATATATATATATATATATATATATATATATATATATATATATATATATATATATATATATAGTGGCAGAAAAGGTCATGTCAGTCACTTTAGACTTTTAATAATAAACTTGCAAAAATCATCTCTCAAGCTATTGTTAATTGCGGTTGAAGCACTTTCTGTTAGCTGTGGCTTTTGCAAGAAGAGTAAGAAAACATTTCCCTGCACATTGGTTTTTCTTTTGCTCTCCATGGTAAGATTATAAATTGCTGTTTTAAAAGTTTTAGGACTGTTTATAATCTGTTTGTTAATTTGTTGAATACTTTGTAAGTTTTCTATGTTATAAGACACTATGATATGGGTTAAAAAGATAAAGGGTCTCCCACTAATAGCTTATTTACAACAAGTGTTTGTACACTGGTGTAGCTACAAAAGCCAAAATAAACCAAGATCAGCACTGCAGCACAATTAGCTACACTCTTAACCTGAATTAGTTGACTTTACTAGAAATTTTCATGGAAACTTGTTGCCTTTAACCATTCTAGATTTTACACAATGATGAAACTAGACAGGTTTAGTTGAGTTAACTTAAAGCTACAGTACAATGCAGCAAATACATTTAGCAGTCTTTACTAAAACTGATTAGTTCATATAAATTTCTACCTAGTTATATTAAATTATCATTTTAAACTAAACTTATGTAGCCACATAAAGCAAATAACTAATATGTTAATGATATTCTCCCATTTAAGTATTTGATCTTCATATTGTGTTAAATGTAACACTTATTTGGACAGAAGGGAAAAAATAGAGCAAAGCATAAACCATCAAGGTATTTCGCTGATGATAACGTACAGGACTCAACCGCATTGCTTCTGTAACTGACATGTATTACTATATAATACATTAACATTAACAGAGTTCGAGCTTATCATCAAACATTTCTATATGCACATGTTGCACTTTTAGGAAATGATTCTTTGGAATAGATCTTTTACTCATGGTTTCAGTTTTATATTTGAGTATTGTTAACTTTGTTGCTGATTTTGCTGGCAGGGCTTTGGTCAAAAAGCATGCAGGAGATTAGTAGATTTTAAATCAGAATGCATCGCTGTAGTTCTACAGCGATGCATTCTGGTTATAGTATAAATGTAATTTGCTGCACCGCTAAAAGGCCCTGCCCCTTCACTTCAGAAACACAATATCCTTAGTTATCTCTACTTAACAAGATCATTACACTCTATATTTTAGTATAAAAGTACAATGAACTAATTTGTTTTAGCAATGTGACACCATTTTTATCAAACATACAAGAATAAGTAATGATAACTAAAAAGTTTAATTACAATTAACATCTGAGTTAAGAGTTTACCGCTGGAAGTTAGAAAAGTACCAGTTTAAAAATCCAGTGAGCCATTTTTTTTAAAAATGTTGGGATTGTTTATGATCTGTTTACTGATTTTTAGCTGCAAAAGTATTGCTGTCACTGCAAAAGTATTGTAGTGTGTGTGTTCAGTAGTGTTTGCTTTACCACTGGTGGTTATTAGCACAAGTTGGCATTTACGCAGCTAGCATTTGCTATAGGAAGTTAAAAAAGTAGCATCTTAAAACTACCATTAGCATCTGTTTTAAAATTTTGAGCTTATTTATTATATTTTTTTAAGGTTTTAGGCATGTTTTAATTACATTGGTGGAAATGTATTGTAGTGAGCATGCTAATTAGTTTTTGATAGACAACAGGGGTTACTAAGATGATTACCATCAGTAATCATCAGCCACCATGATAAATGTTCCTCCAACAATAACTCATATGATACTTGTGTTTGTATCATATGAGTGGAATGGCTGTAAAAATCCAGTGCAGCAGTCGTATAATTCAGGTACTTCGTAGCAGTATGCGTTGTATTGAGCACTACTTTTGTCTGTAATTATACTACCCCTTTTAAAGTTATCTCTTTTACCTCGTGTCTGATTGTGGGTCCAAAGAAAAACAATAAAAAACATGTAACTTGGCAAAACTGTAGGTGGCCTTTGTTTTTTTAAGTTGATCTATAAGGGTGCATGTTGTAAATTAAGCCTAATCCTATGCTACATTTACAAATAGATTGCATTTTCTTTTCCCATTTTAAAAGATCTCATCCTCAACAGAGAACTGAAGAGTTGAAGAAAGCAGTCAGTTATTCTGAAAAAAGTTCATTCAATAATATATCAAATTATATATTTTTATCCTACATAAAAATCTTACAGTAATAGTTGCAAGTGAACCCGGTGTGACCCTCGAACAGATATAACCCTACCTCCACATTAATCTGGTGGTTAGGCTACTGTAAAACACTCCACTTGGCCTACTCCCTTTTTGCCTTCAGGGCTACATTAATGATAATTACTAAGCTCTCAGCATGCCAGTTAATATCCCCCTTTAAACTCCTTGTCATCACAGAGAAAAAAAGTGAAAAAAAATAGAATAACTAGAAATAAGCTTAGTAGGAAGAAAAAGAAGTATGAGACCCAAAAAAGTACGAACAATGGAACAATCTTTAAAAAGCATGTTTTACATTGAGATAGCTAAATCAAGTCGACGAATACTTGAAAAAAATAATTTCCATTCTTATCTCCACAAAACATGGCGTCTTTTCTCTCTCTCTCTCTCTCTCTCTCTCTCTCTCTCTCTCTCCACACACACACACACACACACACACACACACACACACACACACACACACAATAAAGAGAAGGAGAGTGAAAGACAGAGAAAGAGGGGGTGATAACAGCTTCAATAAATCATTCGGGCCAGTCGCCGCTCCCAGGGGATGCGGGATGGATTAAATTAAGCACTCTCTCCACCCTTGTGTCTATCCATCCATCCATCCATCTCTCTCTCTCTCTCTCACTCACTCTCTCTCTCCGTATAAATGCCAACAGCTGATCGCGAGACAGCACACTCGCGGGAACAGCTCGAAGCAGCAAAAAGAGAGAGGCGAGGGGAAGAGAGTGAAGAGAGAGGGATCCAGAGAGAGAAAGAGGGGAATCTGTTGATTCATCGGAGTCCCTTTTTATACAATTTTTTTGACTAAAAGGGAATTAAAGGACACCTTTTTTTCGTAAAAAGGACATTTTTATATATAAACCATTCTAAGTTATTCTTACATGTTTTTTAAACCTCTGATTTTCTTCGCATCCCTCCCTCATCCTTCCCCTCTTCCTCCTACATTTCTTGTTTAAAGAGGCCTGAGCTTTGCGGGGTGTCTTCCATCGCCTTTTATTTCTTTCTTTCTTTTTCTTTTTTCTTTTTTTTTTTTCTTTTTTTTTTTTATTGTTCGAGAGCTTTCAGTCTTCCGTTTGTTCGCGAGCGCAAAAAGCACGAGGCACCCCCTCCTCCTCCTTACGGTGGGAGCTGTCCGGTGCTGAAGTTGCATTTCCTTCCTTTCCTGCAGGACGACTGAACCGGACCAGGCAGGGACACTCAAGCAGAACAATAACTCTTTTGACCGGATAATTCGGCAGCTCGGTTCCTACCACAACCTGAAGACAATCGGTCCCTCTGCTCGGTGTGTTGACGGACGGGATCGCCACGCTGGCCAGGCCGTCAGTGATAGGCTTTGCATCTGCGAGAGTGTGCGCGCGTGTGTGTATCGCTGCGTCCGCGTGTACGTTGTGTTTGTGGGAGCGTGCGTGCTCGCGTGCGTGCCGGTGTCTCTCACCATCATGCCAAGGTCTTTCCTGGTGAAAAAGGTGAAACTGGATGATTTCTCCACCGGGGCGGAACTAGAACACGCCTACCGGCACAGGACAGACCTCAGCCTGCGGCTGCATGACAAAGGTAGGTCAGGCTGCCTACACAGCGCGGGACTAACAGGTGTCTCAGATACAGATCGATCCCAGTGAGGAGGAGGAGGGGGATGCAGTCAGGAGAAGAAGGGGCATGTTTCTGTAATAACACTGGTGCATGCATGAAACAAAGAGGTGGGTTTACCTGTTGTGTCTTTGAAGGTATTTTCTTTCTGTGATTGTTTTACATCATTACCAGGTCCTTACGCATCAGAGCCGGGGGTTAAAAAAGCTAGAATTTAAGCACAGACCAACAATATCTCAGATATAAAGTATATCTAAACTACTCTAATCAAGCATAAATACATAACCAGCATGGGCAGCCTGGCTGGTATGCAGCCCCATGCACAACAAACTGGATCAACTTTCGCAGCAATTCGAACTACAGTAGCTTTAGAAATCTCTACCTGATGTTATTAAGCCCCTAATAATAAGCCCCTAATATGTTTTCTCCCTCTGCAAAAACACTTTACACTCAATGGCAGACAAAATGACAACACCCAGAGTGATCACTTTTATGGGACATGCAGTTGTGCAAATCTAATTTGAGAGCGTACCTTGAGAGAAACCTCTAATAGCAGGTCATCCTTGATTGCAGTCAACCATAATAGATGACAAATCTGGAGGACTTTTTGTGCTTCCTGGGAGCTCAACCTTCCATGGTGATAGGAGCAGAATTACCATTTGGATTAAGCCAGCCTTTGCTCCCCACAAGAAGCACTTCAAAAAATGTTCAAAAGGATGGCCCAATGGGCAGGCCATTAATGATATATATGGCAGGCCATAATCCAGAACATTTCTGTTCAGTTCAAATTTAGTTTTTAGGTACTTTATTTGTCCCTAGGAGGGTAGTTAAAGGCTCATAAAATAGTGCCTTTAACTACTCAACAAACACCTCAACAAACTGTATAGCAGAACAGTTTGTATAAAACCTCAGGCGGTGAATCAGATGGAAATTTACCAGCTGTAAACCAATTAACAGAGGCAAATATGAATGGGTAGAGTAATTATACACGACAAAGTTAATTATGGATACAGCAGATTGTTAAATCTGTTGTGTATCTATGTGCAGGCATGCATGTATGGTGTCTCGAATGGGGGTGTCAGTTGTCTAGAGCCTGTATGAGGGTGGTGGTGGGGAAGCAGAAGTGTAATGATGGTGTTGTCATATGTAGATATGTGGGAGGCAGGGGTCATACTCTGGAATTAGTGATATCATACCAGGAGGGATGCAAAAACATAAAAACAGACTAATTTAGTAAATAAATAAAATAAATAAATAAACTCAAACAAGTAATCACCCATCTTAAAACTATAGGACTAAATAATAATCGTGTAAGATTGTCTGGATCAGGGGGAGAGCAAATTTTAGGGGCAGCTATTGCCCCTCTTGTCCCTCCTTAGTTTCACCACTGCCTCCGACATGCATTAGTAAGTAATCCTTCTTTGTGCTATTTAGAGAGATGTTGACCACTACAAACTGGCAACTCCCTACAAGAGCTGGAGTTTCAGAGATGCTATGACTCAGTCATCTAGTCATCCCAATTTGACCCTAAGCTTGCCCCATTTTTTGTTGTTTTGAACACATCATTTTTGAGCATGCAATGTTGCTTTTTTTTTTTTTTTTTTTTTTTCAATATTTTAGTTTAAAAAATAGATTGAATTTCTTATGCGCTTACTGATACATTAGTGGAGAAATCATCAATGTGTCTCCCTTAGACTGTCAGTGGTCATAATGTTATGCCTGATCAGTGTATAATCACAGTAATGGATTTTATTGCTTCCACTTCATCTGGTGGAACAGGTTTTCATATCATCTTGTCATGTTTTTATAGCTAACCCCAGTTTCAGTCAGTTTCTTTTTCAAACCTTTCAGTAAAGGGGGTGTTGTAGTGGGACAGTCTGCAATCAATTATCAGAGAATGACTTCAGACAGCAGAGAGTTACCACATGGTCCTTAATATTTACTTATGTCTCATTCTCTCAATCAGCTATTGAAAATATATCAAAGTTAAATTACACAGCAGCCTGTAAGAGATGTAAGCTCCACAGGACTGGAAGAGCTCAGACAAGAAGATGCAAGGATGGACAGTAAAATACTGAAGACCCATAAGTTACAATCTTAGTATTTCCCCCCCAAAATATAGGACTTTCTTTCCTGGATTTTATCCTGTAGTATTTGGTCTGCTTTTAGAGTTGGGTGCATGAAGGTCACTTGTGAAATTAACTCAATCAAGAGCTTCTCACATGCTTCACTGATCCTTCCTAATGCTCAGCTAGGACCTTTTCACTCCCACGTAGAATAATAAGTAACAGCAAAAAAGATAATGTGCTTTTAGATGCCCATGTGCTTTTAGATTCTTGCTTGCATGAAAGTAAAATGCACCGTTTTAAAACATCCTTTTACAGAGATACATCACAACCACCTCTTTGGTGTCCTGGAGGTTGCAGACAATACTGAGGCAAAAAGACATTTATTCTTGTTTAAATTGGTTTAATTTCCACCTCTGACACACCGATAAACTACAACAGGTGCAATATGAACAGCTTTTTTATCTTACATTTAACAATGCAGTGAACCACTGCTATTATCAGACATGATTGTATATTAAACTGACCTTACCGGAGGCTGATCCTCTGACATGCTCTATACTGTTCCCATACACCAGGTGTTACTGCTCTATTTTTGCAGGGTTGGCAGATTTTTTTTTTTTTTTTGCACGATGGTTTTCTTGCTCGAGATGATTCACTCTCTACTTGCAACAGCTGCCATAATGTTAAACTGTCACATAAGGGCAATATTTTAAAGGAGAGAACTGACAAATTCTCTATATTTTTGCCAGTTAAGGCATAACAAATAAAATAATTGTCAGAAAATGTAGATTTTTAAAAATTGTTATGCTTATTGCATGCTTTTAAAAAATTATGATCCAGTTTTCAAAAAAAAAAAAAAAAAAAAAATCATGTGTGATTCCCTGGGCTTTTGTAACCATGTGCATATTTTATCCAGAGAGATACAATTCTGGAAAATGCATTTGTTTAGCAATTTTACAGAGATTGTCTAAAGCCTATTTAGCAAGATTTTTACTTGATACAGCCAGTTTTTGAGATTAGTCCTAACTGTGTTATAGAGGTAGAGATCAGAAATATTATTTATAAAAATGATACACTTGGAATTAACTAATTTATTGAATGTTGTTGTAGACTTTTTGTTTAATCATCCCTTTTAAGTTTCATAATAAAACTGGCCTTTGCTACAATCATGACAGCATAGCGGAATATTTTGCACTATATGAAAGCTGCAAACATACCATCATACCTTAACTGTGTGCGACAGAGAATGCTGCTTTTATTTCCAGCTGGGAGTCAATGACAGATTGTTGTATGCCAACGTGCGTCCTCTATGCCAGCAATCTTGTGCTTCTGAAGCAAAAAAGGTTTTTAATGTTAAGGTTAACAAACCCAACAACTTGCCAGGTTTGACACTAAAGAGCTGTTTGTAACGCAGTCTGTCTCAGCCACCTTTTGTCTCCATCTCTTACCTCTGATTTTAGCTCTTCAAAGCAGCTTCTTCAAACAGCCTCACTACAGAGGACCATTTTAGGAAAGACTTTTTGCCTGAACAAACCACCTTTTAGACACATTATTTATATTTATACCACATCCGTGTTCCGCTTCTGTGTGTGTGTGTCGTCAATATGTATTCTCATAGGACTGCGAACTGCTGTTATTATATGTAAACAGATATGTTTGCCACATGGGATTTGTTACTTCTGTCTTTCATTCATACTCCTGCCTGAGATTGAAACAAAAACTAAAGAAAACAGTCTTTAGTACCATATAACATACAAAACACCTAAAAATGTATCATTAAAGGAATAAGAAATCCTTATAATCTTATCAAGATAACATTGACAAAATAAGACTACACTGATTAAGTTTTTATTAAGTGTTTTTTAATTTTAGATATCTGAAGGAATGGCTTTAAGAGTGGCACATAAGCGCTAGAAGTAGGAATGGGAATTGATAAAAATTTATCGGTCTCACTTATCGATTCGATCCCTTATTGATTCTCCTATCAATTCTCATTGAGTTAGGAAATAAACTCTTTAATTCAAAATATGCACCATGTTGTATTCGATTCAAACAATAAGAATCCCCTTGTCAAATCAACATTTTATCATGAAATGCAACTTATTGCACATCAACAGTTTTTGTACAGACAAATCTGCATGTTTGCCTTTTAATGAAGGATCTTTAAAGACTTAAAGGTTGTTTTCAAAAGGTGATTTTAATCTGACAAATGAGCCTCATCGGAACCCATATTCCGATTTATTGAACTTGACATTAATACAATAACCAGCACGTGGAAGAGTTTAACAATACCTGGGACATTCATGGCAGGAGACGCTGTGCTGGAAGCTCCCCCCCCTCAAGAGTCACCGCCATCACTAAGCAACATATCAAACACTTTACCTTCATACAAATCAGTTGCCTGCTGTGTGGTCAGTTGTTTGAGGATGTTGGAAATATTTCATTCTTTTTTTGTGAATAATGCTCTGCACATGTAGCAACCGGCCCTAGTATTGTCTTTTCTTTGTGAAATGTAACCAGACTTTGGAGCGCTATTGCCATGACGCCGTCTTGAATATTTTCTAAATCAAATGCGGAGTGTGTACAGTACGTCATCATGCAAATAAGTCACGCATTACTGGAACCAACAAGCGGAATTGTTAAGCAGGCAGGTTAACGATTCCAAGAAATTGAACGGTTTGAGTCCCATCCTTAGGCAGAAGTTTAAAAAGTGGGAGCATTACCACTAATATTCAGTGTAACTGGATGCTTGTGAACATTTGTGAGATACCTGAAGAAAAGGTGTGGACCATCACTAAAGCAAACCCAGTCATGACACTTAGAGTGTTTAAAGTAGATCTACATGAGAGTTATATTGTTTATGTGGAATTGCCATTGACTTAATAAAACAAACACGACAAACATACTGAGAGCAGATTTACATAAAAAATTAGGTATATGCTGAGTGTATGTTGAATCTGTCCAAAAATAAATTCACATATCTGGAAGCTTTAGACATTTTGTTGCCTTACAGTAATGTGTTTTATTGGGATTTCATGTGCGAGAGAATAACAAAGTAGTGGATCATTAGAAAATTATGATACATGGTTTTAATTTTTTACAAATAGCAAAGTGTGATATTAATTTGAATTCAGTCTCCTTTTCTCTAATTTCCTAAATAAAACTGAATGCAACTGAATGCCCACAGAAACTGTGTAATTAATAAACAGAGTCCACTTATTTGTAATTTCATTTTAGTAAAAGACACCTGTTCTGTCAAGGTATTGTCCTTCCACATAGTTTCCATAGTGTAAAATGTTTTAAAAAAATAATACTTAGAATCACATGAATGTGTAAAGATTAATATTGAAAATAAAATACCTATAACAGAAAACACCATTAACTAGCAATACAACTTGACTCATAGACAGTGGATCAGTATATAATGCATACAAATTATAGATGATATTTAAAATGGCTAAAGCACTTTGAAACATTGTTTCCCTATTTACATTATCAAAGTAATTATCAAGCTTTTGCATCTTCATAGGACAATTTACATAGGTTGCCTAGGTAGATTGTGGTCAATAAACATATCTGAAATATACATATAGCACAAAATTATATATGTATTACCACCTTCATATGGATACCAGTGATTGATGTTTCCATAGTTATTTGTAACAACTTTCAGTAAGAGCAGAACACAACCAGCTCTGATTCTCAGGACAAAATGAGTTTTAAGAAAAACTTCTTAATTTATCTTGCAAGTCAAAAAAAAGCACAAAACCAACAGGTCACTGCGCTGACTGAAGCTGCACAGCGAGCCAGTGGTCACTGTACCAACAACCCTGTTCCATGCTGTATGTGTCCGTGGTGCTGATTCTTGTTTTCACACGCTAAATCAGCTTCTTTTTCCTCAAGTTCAGGGTCAGCCTGTGTGCATTCATCTTTTACAGGGGGAGTGTTTTAACTGCAGCTCTTGAGGGCCAAAGGGAGATGTATTGCTAAATTAGTTCAGGACTCACACTGCGGATCCTTTCAAACAACCTCTCCTGGTCACAGGTGTACTGGAAGGGAGACAGATACTCCATCTCATGAAAAGGAAATTCACTTTTTTTTAACAGATGTGTGACACACACTGAAATTATTGCCGTCACTGCTGTTTCACTGATTGAAGGTTGATTCCACACTTTCCCACTTATGCAGGACTTGGATACAGTTATTGCCGCATTATTACAGCACAGATACTGAAGGACTGCAGCTGTCAGTGCAGGCATACTTTCACACCTGATGCTTTTAAACACTGTATTATGTTATTTGTAAATGTATAATTGTAATCATCTAATGTCCCCTACCACAAACTTAAATCCCAGAAACTTTTTTATTGCACTTTTTAATGCTTAAGCACATTTTAAAGACTTAATCAAAGGATAGTTTCATATTTTTCAACACCAAACATCTCCTGCCCAAATACGACATTTTTATAGCTTTTTCTCCTTTTCATCTTTTTACATCTTTCTCAATGTTTTAAACTTTTTTATTGCATGCTTCATTGCTTGTGTGCCCTTGTGGTTTGAGCATGATACAGTGCTCGCCAATCTGTTGTGTTGCCACATGTAATGACATGAAGGGATATCTGATTTTTTGAAATTACAGTGTTTAATCTCTTTGGATTTGTAAATCAACACTGAAGCCCTGCTGTATGTTTCAGCCACTGTTTTATCTAGACTGAAAAACTATCAGTTTAAAGAAAAAAAATGGTACCTCAACAAGTTCATGCTTGATTAGTTTTCATGAATTTTGTGTCATGCTGGTCATTACTGTGTGTGTCAAGACAGATATGAAACTTCAGTTTTTCATGACTTGCTGAATGTAGGCCTTTAATGGTTTTAATCCAAGCTCACTGATGTTAGTTGCCACTTCATGCCAGGGGAACCATACGTGCTGTAATGAATTATTATTACTATCTAAATTGCAGTTGTCTGAGAGTTTGCCCAGGATTTTGCCAGTATGCCTCTTTTCCCTCAACAGGCAGCCTTTTTATACAGCGCCTTGCAAAGGCATTCATACACCCTCAACTTGTTCACATTTTATTATGTTGCTATGTAATATTTCAATGTTTTTCATTTGAATTTAATGTGATGGACCAACTCAAGTGAAAGCAAAATTATATGTGGTTTACAAACAATTACATGAATTAAAACTTGGCAAGTGTGTCTTGCATTTGTATATAGCACTCTTTACTCTGATCCTCCTAAATAAAATCCATTGCAATCAATTGTCTTCAGAATTCAACTAATTAGTAGATAAATCCATTTGAGTGTGATTTCATCAGCATAAATTCATTTGTTCTGTGAAGGTATTGGAGGTTTGTTAGAGAATATTGGTGAATAAACAGGATGATGAAATCAAAATTTGTGGTGGCAGCATCGTAGTGTGGGAATTTTTTTTTCTTCAGAATCAGCAGGGAATCTAGTCAGAGTCGAAGCAAAGATGGATGTAACTAAATGCAAGGAAATACTGGAGGAAAAGCTATCGGAGTCAGCAAAAGTTTGAGACTGAGGCAGAGGTTCACCTTCTAACAGGACAATAGCACTAAACATACAGCCAGAGCTAACATGGAATAGTTTAGATCAGCACATCCATGAAGAATTTAAAATTCCTGTTCACAAATGGTCTCCATCCAGTCTAGCTGATCTTGAGTTATTTTGTGTACAAGAATGGACAACTATTTCAGTCTATACAAGTGCAAAGCCTTTAGAGACACACCCCCCAAAAGATTTGCTACAAATGCAGCAAAAAGTGCTTCCAGCCAGTATTGACTTGGGCAGGATATGCTTGCTACACTTTTCAGAGTTGTATTTGTAACAACCGTTAAAAACCATAGAGCTTTTTTTTTTTCCATCTTAGAGTTATGTGCTATTTTGTGTTGCTCTGTAACATGGAACCCTAATAAAATGCATTGAAGTCTGAAGTTGTAATGTGACTAACTGTGAAGATTCAAGGGATATAAATAGTTTTGCAAGACAGTGTAGTTGTCTTTTCTTTAGTGCCTAACAAATATATCAAAGATGCTTCAGGGACAGTAATTTTAATTCAGTTCTATGCATCTCATTCCTAACTGTCCTAATTCCTACTTTGCTGTGACACTATTTTCTTGTTCTCACCTTAGCTACCTACATCAGTGACTACATCAGTCCTGTCGTGTATGATGGTGAGAGCGATGGTGGCATCAAGGTGCCCTCTCCTGATCCCCTCTATGACGGTATCCACAGCGACTACGGTGCCCCTGACTCAGAGTCTCCGGACAGCCCAGGCTCGGAAATCACAGATGGCTACATCAACGGCGACGCTGCAGTGAGCGAGGGATACACAGTCGATGCCTTCTTTATTACCGATGGCCGTTCGAGAAGGAAAGCCCTCGGTAGCCCCCGGAGCGTCCAGAGGCACACCTGCAATGAGTGTGGCAAAACCTACGCCACGTCTTCCAACCTGAGCCGGCACAAACAGACACACCGTTCGCTTGACAGCAAGCTAGCAAAGAAGTGCCCCACCTGCGGAAAGGTGTATGTGTCCATGCCCGCCATGGCCATGCACCTGCTCACTCATGACCTCAAGCACAAGTGTGACGTGTGCGGGAAGGCGTTCAGCCGTCCATGGCTCCTGCAGGGCCACATGCGCTCTCACACTGGGGAGAAACCATTTGGGTGCGCCCACTGCGGGAAGGCCTTCGCGGACCGCTCGAACCTGCGCGCCCACATGCAGACCCACTCGGCCTTCAAGCACTTCAAATGCAAACGCTGCAACAAGACCTTCGCACTCAAGAGTTATCTGAACAAGCACTATGAATCTGCCTGCTTCAAAGGCCCCTTCTCCCCTCTCAGCCCATTAGACGCATGACAACCTACAAAGAGATCAAATGAGGGACAAAACTGCAGACACAAATTACCATTATCCTTAAAGACTAAACTGCAGACAATATATTTTTGGTCAGAATGCGACCTTGCTTTCCCTCCTTCTACCTCCCTCACCTCCTCACTCCCCCACCTCCTCTCCCTCGGAGCCTGTCCACTATGACGAATATGATGAAGATAGCACAATTTTTCTCCTTGAGATTTTCCCACTTAAGGATTTAACTGATCGACGCATGCACTTCCTTGAAATCACATCAACTCCTTTTTTCTCTGTCTGTTCAGGACAGAGACACTGATATTACCGCAGCTTCCTCCTGGCATCAACATATAATATGACTGCATATATTTTGGAACACTGATGATGATGATGATGATGAGAATAATGACAAAGACAATAGTGAACATATAGCTACTAGTTTTCTCCATGCACTGAAATGCAGTGAAAGTGTTTTTTTCATTCTGATTCTGCTTTTTTGGGGGAATAGTAGTAATAAGAATATTAATAATAATGAGAATAATATTAATAATGCTCTGCTGCACCAAGTGACCATAATCTCTCCACCATCGAGGTAAAAAAAAAAACTATTTATGTATTTATTTATTTGAGCAATTTTCCTTTTTATTATTTGTTGTATATTTCTACTTGATTTGATGACAACAGATGCTGTTTATTTGCACTTTAAGTTCTGGATATGTCTTTTTACCACTACAGGCCAAAGCATATGTCACTTTTTTGCGTACATTTTTTTCTATTATGTTGTTTACCTTCTTCTTTTTATTAACATTATTGCATGCAAAAAAGAAAAATATTGAAACCTATGCCAACCACATAAAAAAAGCTTATGAATTTTTGCCAAAATTCCTATAGATAGAACCTGAGGGCAATATTTTTCTCTTGGAGCCTCCATAGGACTCTTTAAAGCAATAATCACCTAATGCATGGAATTTTATGATGAAGTTATGAAGTATTACCTACTACTGTATAGCAGTTTGAAGAATCAGGTATGTTTTACTTCACCTATAGTCATAAACTGAAAATACTAACATTGCAGACATCAGGGATCATGCCAATGTAGTGTTAGAGTGACGAAAAGAAAAGTCCCGTCTTTCCTTTCTTGTTATGCACTGCCTGCCTCTTAGTGAGTAGAACTAATGTAGGATTTAGGCTTTGAGAGGCTGGGATCAGCTGTCTGCTGGGTGTGGGGCCTAATGTAGGATAGTGACTGTGACTGTAATAGACCTGGCAATGTTCTGCATCATCTCGTCAACTGACACACAGGTACATTCCAAAAATTTGAATATCATGCGGAAATACATTTATTTCAGCACTTCAGAAAGAGAAACTCCTACATGATAAAGATTTGTTACACACAGTGAAGGATATATTTCAAGCATCTATTTCTATTAATTTGCTGAGCTTATGAAAAGCCAAAATTTTGTTTCCCAGAAATTTTGAATATAAGTAAAACATAGGGCTAGGCAATATATCAATAACAATATATATCGCAATAGACACATGATCAATATCAGCAGAAAGTATGCCAGTCAGAATGTTCAATAATTTCACTGAACTCTGATCCAGAATTGCACAGCATTCTTGGGGATGTAGGCAGAGGAAAGGTTTTAGCTGCTCAACCTCTCACGGCATGGTGGATGGCATCAATTAACTCACTCACTCTTTGGTAAGCTAGCAACAACCAGTTGAGTAACTTGTGCAGCAGCAGTTTTAGGTTTCACCACCGTGCCTCATAACTGCTTAGAAATAAAAAACAATGGCATGGAGTGAAAGGAGAAAATGAGTAAAACAACTCGACCGGGAAATTGTGGATAAAACAGGAAAGGTCACATCACCAGTTTGGCAGTTTTTCAGATATTTAAAACAAAAAAACTGATGAATAATTATCAGTATCAACTGATGCTAAGCCCTTATATCGTGGCTGATATGTTTATCAGCCATGTCATCCAACCCTAGTAAAACTAACTGGCTATGTTGTGGTAATGTTATGACCTACACAAATAAGACTGCTGACTTGAAAGTCTTTAGCCAGTGTTGACATCCTCCACAAAAAGTTTAAATGATAAACGATTATTGCTACAAAAAAAGTAGGTTGTTCACAGAGTGCTTAATCAAGGCATAATAATAGAAAGTTTAGTGAGAGGAAAAAGTGTGGTAGAGAAATAAAGCCCAAGCAACAGGGGTATATGTAAACCTTGAAAGTATTATTAGACAAAGTCCATTCAAGAGTGTCAGAGATTCACAAGGTGTAAACTTGTGAATCTTGCAACTACAGTCTGTGCTTCAGGATACACCGCACTCTTTTCTGTCTGCTGTACTACTCTCAAGTAGGCAGTCATTCCCATCATAGTGTAGGCCACAACATTTCTGTATTAAAATACGTTTCTATTGCTGCTATGCAATAATTAAAATTTCTGGAAAACATAGTTTTGGGTTTTTATTAGCTGTAAACCATAATCATCAAATTGAATGAAATCAACCAAAATAAATAAGGTGTCTATCTGATCAATGTGTTTCACTTTTTAACCAAAATACTGATATGAAATAAATTTTTCTGTAATACTCTAATTTATTGAGATGGACTTGACCAAAAGGAATTGCTTTGAGTTTTGCCATGAGATGTGCGCAAATCCAAACTGAGAGATGACATATAACTCTCAGCATGCCTTATTAGAAAAACCAAGGCAAAGTTTGGTGCATTGCTAAAGCTAGACTGAGGTCATCTCTGACTGCAATGCATTATTCAACCATCTTCCCCTGAGCGCTTCCACAACATTAACTGTGCATTCCTCAACAACAGAAGCAGGCTGCACTTAGACTGGCCAGTCTGATCGGGCACATGCTGCAGCTGCATGAAGCAGAGTTTGGATTGTTCTGCAGCAGGACCCCATTCACCCCCACTGGGCTGCTCCATAGGCTCACTTTATGAGTGATATACCTACAGATAGGTTAACTCGAATCAGCTCTGACCCCATAAATCATTTAACTTGTAATGTAGGTGGTCAACAGCAGTGATGCTGAACCCAGTTCTCTGCAGCTCAGAAACCTTTTTGCAGATTCATGGAGCTTCCCATGAGACAGACTGAGCACAGAGATGCATTTTTAGATCGTATTTATGTGAATCTGTGACACTATACAGTTTGTACATATTGTAAGCTTGAACAGAAACATTCAGAAATGTGTTAACAAGTGCATCCATATGCATGCAAGCAAACAGTGCCTGATAATAAGCCATTTGGAATAACAAATCTGTCTGCAACTACATTTAGCTATGTGGATCCCTGAGCTTTGATAATTACACCACTTCCTGAGGACTGATGCTGTTTGGTGATGTTTTTGTCAGAGGACATCTTAAAGATTACACAGACTAAATATAGTTTTCTTAACTTGTTACACAACTGACACAGAAGAGAAACCTTTCATTAATTTTATTGTATCGGCAATGATGTTCTGAAGGCAAAAAATCTAACACTAATTAAAAGTGTGTGAAAATTTTTATCCTTGCTGCAAAAAGAAAAAAGTGTTGATCAGAGTTTGGTCAAGGGGAAATGTTCTTTTATTATTTCTTAAAGACTAAGAATGTGAATCAACCACTTTCAGGTTTTGTTTAGTCATTGATCCAACAATTTGGACTTCAGTTATTTAAAATGAATCAAATTTTTAATCAGAGATCCAGAACTTTTTGAAGCCTAATCTTTCAGTTTGTAATTAGGGAAAAACCTTTATGTACAATACAGACAACACTATAATTTTGTGTTTTAGCACCACACATGATTAAAATGTTTTTATAGCAAATTTATACAAATAGAACAAAAACACAGCCTTTATATTTTGTAATTTAAGTCAAAGGTCTAATTCATCAGAGACGTAACAATCAGGACTTTTAACAGCCATAGCAACCTCTACTGCAGTGACTGAGTACATGTGATGATGCTCTGACTCTGTTTCCTGTTTTAATGTCTCAAAGTGTTGGTTGATAGACTTTGCACTCTACTCTAACTGTCTTCTGGGTGTTTAGCTGAAACTCTCGTGAGGCTTTTCAGTGGTTTTAGCTAGAAGGAACACATTATGAAGTCTGTCTGTTTGAGTCTGTCTCCTGGTGAGCTCCTGGTCTGGCCTCTTTCAGTACTTCCATTGTAGTCATCTCCACCTTTAAAGAAAGTAGCACAATGAAACTAACTAGAAATCAGGTAGAGAAGAATTATATAAAAAAATAAAACTTGTACTAGCTTGACCTCTCTTCTTCTTCTTTTGTATTTCCAAGTTAAAGAATGATGATAGCCTAAATAATCATTTATTGCAGGAGGGTTTGTAAAGAATCCTTTGGATTGAGACGTTTTTACTACTGTATAGTGATATCTGACTTACCTTAACTCAGGAGGGTTGGATCTCTGTTCCAGAGTGAGGATCTCCTGTGAATTTTTTTGAGCCAGTATTCAGACAATGTAAGCACAATGATCACAAAGCATTTTGTGGCACTTCATAATAAAGAATAATCTTAACCAACCAAGGATATTTTGGTGTAGCTCTGTGTTTTTGTCTTTAGATTCAAGTCCTCTTTCAATCATTGTGAATGCTCGACACAGTGCTGCACTCTTGGGGGAATATTACAGGTTGTCTCTTTTATCTAAGTAGCTTTTAAGGCAATTCATACTGATGTGCAAAGTTTTCTCTTCTAGTCAGAGGAGTGCTTAGTTCATTTACACAGGAGAAAAAACACTTGACTCTGAACTAAACAGCTCTTAGTTTGCATTAGCTTTGTCAATATTGTATGTTTAAAGAGGCGCTGAGCTGACATTAATTCACAGCAAGCTTGTTAGCATTTTTTAAACTGCCTGGATGGTTAAATACTGCAGTTTGATAATGCCTTAAAAGGTGTTTAAACAGTGGTATAGAAAAGGTCATGTTTAAAGCTTTTGTTTCAAGTACTTTCTCATAATTTTAAATGCAGAGAAACCTTCCTGATCACTGCTTAGAAAGCATATAAAATAATGTTATCCCCTTGACTGCAATTAGAACTACTTGTTCATTTGTTTCCCACAGCTGAGCCATAATGCATTGTAAATATCTCATGGCATACTCTGAATGTGAAGATAAACATGTGACTAGAGTTTGGGAAATGTTTCATGTGTAATGCTGTGTCATGTCATTTTTCATTTCATTCTACCTTCTGAAGCTGTTGTCACACTGTTTCTTATCTTACCATGTATTTTGACAAACGTGGCGACACACTCATAGAGCTGAATCAAGGTTTTATGGGACCTTATAGTTAGAATTTTATTTGGGAGCTTACTTCCAGTTGAGTTCTATGCCAACCACTTTTATAGTGTTCATGCTTATTTATTTTTGCTTTCTTTGATTACCACAATTGGTTTTGAAGTTTTAATTAGCAAGCCAACTCTCTAATCCTTAAAGCAATCATTCAAACTTTTTAAAATGAAGTTCTGTATAAAAGCCAGAAGCAGTTCATATTTTATAGTAACTTCCTTGAGAATATTGTGTATAAAGTTATTGGATTTTCCTTGAGTCTGGAGCTAGCAGTTAAATGGGCAGTATTATGTAAAATCTACATTTTTGAGCTTAACATTATTATGTTATTCCTTCATCAAAAACATACCTGGTGTGTTGCCTTGATTCTTTCATGCATGTTTGAGAAACCCATCAATCTCCTGTGGCAACCATTCAGCTGTGCAAAATGTTAGGTGGGACCTAGCTCTGCCTTTGAGGGTGAAAGCTCCTCCTTAGAGCTGCAGTTTCTAAGCTTCCAAGCTTCTACCACACAGAAAAACCCCTCCCCCATGACTTCCCCACTTAGCTCCTTTAGACTAGCCAGCAGCAGTTAGCAAACACCTGGTGGAACTGCACATCTGCTGATCTCATTATACGAGCCACTACTCAGTGAAACGTTGATAAAAACATTGTTAAAGGGTTAATAGAAGAGCACTGTTGTGATGACTTCTTGAAGATGGAGTTTCAGAAAGAACAGGAGTTTTTAAAGAGACATAGGCCCAATTTCAATGTGTTAAATTACAAAATCAAAAGTTGTTTTAGATCATTTTTGATATATGCAGCATTTATATAACAACTGAAGGTAACATAATTACTTGATTGTGCAATAAAATGGCACTATGTGTCTGGAAAATACATAATACTGTCCCTTTAATAAAAGAAGGGCCAAGAGCAAAGATGATGTCTACCTTTATATCAAGACACTATTTAATGAACCATTAAACCACTTTCATGGTTAAGTTCAGTCTTTACAGCCAGCATAATTTTCAAGATGTCATATGAAATTTCAAGACCTCAAGTTGCACCTTGGGTCAGCAGGGGGCCCTTTAGCAGCCACAAGTACTCCTGCCATGTCTTTAGGTCTCAATATGAAGAAATTAGGTACATTTTATAAAACATCAAGTTCTATCTGTAAAGAATATCTATTACTGATGATGCATCTCCATGACATATATTGAGTGTGTATTAGAATGAAGGGTGTAAAATTTAGAAATGTAGCTAAAATGCTGTAAACATCAAACATAACTTAAAAGAAATTTGACTTCACAATTTGACACCTTGAAACCCCGTAGGAACAGTTTTGTAGCGGTTTTGCTCTTTTCTATAAAATTCCCCATGCCATCTTAGACTAAAAGTTCAATAATCTCTTCACAGTCTATGAGTGTCCTGAAGCAGGGGGGGTGCTGTATCTCCCTTGTTGTGACCGAAGGACAGCCACTAGCCTGAATCCTAACATAGCATAATCAGCAGTTAATCTGTTTTTTTTTTTTTTCATAAGCAGAGGTGGTAACACAAATGTGGATTGTAGTGCTGTTACTGAGAAAGACAGAAACAGAAGTAACCAAGCTGAAGCCAGAACTCCACTTGTTCCTGTACAGTACAAGGTAGGATTAACACTGCGGCACAGCTATCTATGACAGGAAGCAAGATGAGCAGTTTAAAAATGCTTAGATAGATAGATAGATAGATAGATAGATAGATAGATAGATAGATAGATAGATAGATAGACTTTATTAATCCCGTCATGGGGAAATTCATGTATTACAGCAGCAAAGAACAAAATTTCAAATTGGAATAAACAACTCACAATGAAAAACAATCTAAAAATCAAAACATAACGAAATGCTACACACCAAAAAAGCAAAAATGCTTCTCCAACAATTTAAAAATGGGAGAAGTCGGAACAAAAAAAACAAAGCTTGTTCATTTTCAGCAGAAGATGGAGGTCACATACCTCTGGTAGAAATTCTACTCATGATCTGTGGACACTCTATGCTCTTGGAAACATGTCGAAAAAAGGTCAGGAGTGGGAAACTGACCTGGTTTACTGTAGATTTTGTTGTATTAGTAGTTGGAGTAGTAATATTGTAATATTTAGTTGACTAAAACTAAAATGAATAGAGATAAAAAAAATTTCACCACAACTAAACTGAATTTCAGTAATGAGAACTATTAAAATTTAAGTCAATTACAGTGTGCTGTCAAAATTAACACTCCTAGAATAGAAGTACTTGTTGTTGGTACTATTCTATACAGCAATAACGCTGAATTTACAATCAGTCCCGTTCTGTAAATGTTATTTTCTCATTTCCTGCAGCATGCAACTCTTCCTTTAGTAAAGCTGCAGTCTAGCCTTCTACCCATAAGCATCCAAATCTATTTTTGCTTTGCCAACACCTGTGGTATCCACTGCAATAAACTATGTACAGTATCAATACTAAGCTACCTGTGCAGCCTCAACAAAGAAAGAATGCAGCCCCTGGCAGCTTTATGAAGTGCAGTGTATTTGCCAACCCTCAACAGAATATTGGTTTCACAGTAGCTGCACGAAGTCAGAACAACAACTGCCTACACCCATGAATCACCTTCTTCTCTCTCAGTCCTGTCTTCAAGCATCTCCTCTCCTCGTGTTTTTCCTCTCATCTTTTCACCTCTTCTTTCTCTTCTCTCACATAATTTTTTTCCCTCTCGTCCAACCACCTCGTCTTTTTCTTTTCCAGCAGAGTCAAACCAGGCCATTGGGCCTTTGAGGACCTGAAAGTCATTTAACTCCTGGTAGATAATAAGTCTTAGAATATAGCTCTTCTCAGATAATAAGCTTTATCACTTGATTGCTCTGTACGCTCCCTACTGTCTTTAGATTCATGTCCAGGGACCTACTTGAGCAGATCGCGGTCTTTCTTTCCTGGCGAGTCAAATGAACAGTGTGTGTGTGCGTGCATCAGTCAGAGTGTGCATGAGGATGTGTTGTAAGAGGGAACGAGCAGGTGCTGAGGGTACAAAATAAAATTAAAATACCAAAGGTCAGTTTTGTGTGGAGTAGATGTCCGATTAGTGCGGAAAGTTCATCTGTTGGGGCTGAAAGTCTTTGACATTACCCTCTTTATCTCAGTTTAAATTTAACCAAATATGCATATCAAACATAAATCTTTTCTGCACCTGCCTTTTGTTCTCCTGTCCTTTACTTTAACCCTGTACTCACATTTTTGATTCACTTAACTTGGCATATGTTTCCTGTTAGTTCCTCAATCCTACTTTTCCTTAAAGCAATGAACTGTCACGATTTCTCTTGCTCATTGTGTTAATAAAGACTGTTGTACTTTTTGGACACTGCAGGAGTAAAATGAAACTTCTGAATCTTTGGGTGACTTGTGCAGTAACTGAGATATAAACAGATTAAAGTAAGTAATCTGTGAGTAAACGATAATCCAACACATTAACCCTCCCAAGTTAAAAGGAGAAAGGTCTGAAACTTTATGCATCCAAATAGCCAAGATCAGCCAGTCTATGAGATCAACTTTCCTGCTGAATCAAACAGAATCAAATTGGGTGTCAGTGCAATGTTTTATCAAGAGGAAGCTGCTCATTTTTCTGTGCTTAGCTTGGGTTTATGCTTTGCTTTGTACACTGACGCATCAGAAATTTCGCTTCCTCATCTCCTCTTCTCTTACCTTTTCTTCTGTCTCCTTCTATTCATGTCATTTGAAGTGAGTAGGAAAAAATAACTAGTTTACATTTGATGAAATATTGAGGCTTTAACTCATCCATCCATTTTCAAATAAAAAAATTAAAAAAACATTCAGTTTAGAATGCAGCATACATATTTATTACATATTACACATTTTATTTTAGAAAAATCTATTAACCTTTCAAATTTTTTAACAAGACTAGAAAACGCTCCAAAATCTTTCCTGTTGAAGATGCAGCAAATGAGGTATGATAGTTGAAGTAAATATGACTCATAACTTAAGTTTAAGGTATTACATACCTTAAACATACATACATAGTAATATAATGTTACTAATATATTTTATTGAGGACATATTATGAAAGCCAGTTGTCGTAAAATCTTTTCTTTTTTTTTTTTTTTTTTTTTTTTACCAGCAGAGTCTTACTTCATCAACAGATTAAAAAAAAAAAAAACAGTTATGAAACATCTTTGTTTATTATTGTATTTCACTGTGCATTGAGTATTTTGCACCAAATATACACAGCACCACCCACATTTTATGCTTCCCCCTGGCAAAAATGCGTAAAATCAGAAAATAAAGGTTTTCTTGCAGTGACACAGTGTTTGCAAAAACCTTTCAGATATGTCTTTAAAACTGGCAGACATGGAAGTGTCTCATGCAGAACATTTTTGAGATACGTAGGACAGTTTACTCACATGATTTGTATCTATTTTACTGAGAGTATTGTAGTGACCTCTAGCATTTGCATATTTTACACTGTACTTTAAACTTGGTAAATAAGAATTTTGTACAAACAATAAATTACATCAGCTGCTGTTATTGTTATAGCTTCTGAAGAGGACAGTGATATGTCTGGCAAGTATTGCTAAAATGATCAGGTGGAATACATTGAAAATAAAGAACATCAATGTGATTTCTTTATGCAAAACATTTTCTACCATGAGGTTTGGACAGTCACTCTGCTCAGACAAATATACTAAACCACCTCAGATTAGGGCTCCCCCACTAATCTCCCCTGATCTGGATAATATTTTTGAATGAATAATAACTTAAGACATAAGTTAAATAGCTTCAGTTGGAATTATTTTTGTGCTTTATGTACTTATATTTATGTCAATTTTGACCTTCATGTTGTGGGTCTCATATCTTTCACCTACTTTGCATTCCAGCCCTGCTCCCTGTCTTGGTTTTTACTTTGGTGTGACACTCCAAGATCATTTAGTCCTCTTTAAAAACTTCCCAGATACATCCCTGCTCAGCAGTCTTAAGGAGGCCTTTAATATGAACATTAATATTCCTTGAATATTAATGCAATGCACACTAAATTAAAACTCACTCAAGGGTTAAATTTAGTGGGTGTGACACACATTTATATATATATATATATATATATATATATATATATATATATATATATATATATATATATATATATATATATATATCCTACACACACACACACACAGACAGATAGATAGATAGATAGATAGATAGATAGATAGATAGATAGATAGATAGATAGATAGACAGATAGATAGATAGATAGATAGATAGATAGATAGATAGATAGATAGATAGATAGATAGATAGATACTTATTACTTTAACCTCCCAGAGGAGTTTATTTCTTTCTGATTTTACTTTTGTTCAGTTTGTTCTGCTGCTGAAAAATCTCTCCGTAGCTAAAGCCCATGAACCTGCTACTCTGCGCTTCACTGCGGTGCGCACAGCATTGAGTGTGTTAATGTGATCAGGACTGGTTTGCTTTTCCCCTTAGTGGCACCAGAACCTGCTGCACAGAGCTCTGATATATGTGTTCGCTTGTATCTTATTATGTGTGCAGCAGCAGTTGTTTGTTCTGCTTCTCTTCTGCGCCACAATTTGCTCAGCTAGGATGCAGCGCAAAGTGTGCCATGATGTGAAGGCATGCAGTCTATAGAAATACAGAGACCTGTTGAGGAAAGCTGTTACCATGGAAACGGATTTAAATCCTAAATGATTCACCTCTCATCTGTCACCTGAAATCTCTGCTCCAAAACCGACACAACCACTGCAGACTTTGGTCACAATGTTTTCGGACACGTGCAACATCAGACAGACAGACGGACAGTTTTTTTTTTTTTTTTTTCATCTCAAATGCAACATTTGTCACATTGTGCAGAGTTACGGTTTTCAAGATTTTTTTTAAAAAATGGCAATATATTTGCAAGGTTAGAGGAGAAGCACTTCTGTCAACATGTCCGACCATTTTAAGAGTTTCATCAGACAATATCAAATTACATCAGTAATGGCCGACAGTCCAATGTGTTTTTGCAAACTCAAACTTTTTCCTCCCTCATTCTTCTTGCATTTCATGGTGACAAAATAAACTTGGCTCCTTGTCCAGCCTTGTTTTTCACAATTTTAATTTGCATTAAACTTTTAAAATTATTTTTCTGACTGTAGACATGAACAAGTTTAAGTGAATAGCTACACATTTTTTGCTTTTTTATTGACTTATGAAGATCAACTCACATCTGTCCTATTTAAATGGTATGATGTTTTTTTCTTTGTTAAAAGAAATGGACCTCTATGTCTGGTCAATTTGTTTTCTCGGAAACAGGAAGTCAGTGATTACTTATTCAAATTTCCAAGACTCTCTGACCAACTTAAATGCTTTAGGTGACCTTTGTTTTATAGGAATTGTTAGGAGGATACAAATTATGACCAGATAATTTTGTACAAAACAATATTTCTTGAGGCGCTAATTTTTTCTCCCCTTACTAAAGGTCTGTTTTTTTTGTGTATATTTTGTGCCACTAGTGGCCTTTATTCATTATATCCTGACAGTAAATAGACATAGATAGAATCTGAGGTTGAGAATCGAGGGCTAATAGCCTCTATATGTTGGGCATCTGCTCGACTACCATAGGTGCTCACTACCCTGGTTGCTTTTTGTTTTTTTTTTTTTCAGTATTTCAGTGTGGTACTATGCTACTAAAAGAAAAGATGAGTTTATTTGAAGGCTTTTTACTTGTCTTTACCAGGGGTGTCAATAAATGTGGAGGGGGTTGTAATTCTTAACAGCAATTGTACTGAATATAACTGAATATATAAATAATATTGGAGTGCAGTTTCAGTTGAAAAAACAGATATGCAACACTGAAACGTTTAATCATCGTAAAGAATGCATTATACTGACAGCGTATGAAATTTAAGTGCCAAAGAAATAAAAAAGGGGCACATCGACTGTTGTACTTTTCAGCATTTCTATATGCTGCCAGAGAGTGAAATAGAGTAAAATATCTGTATCAGTGTTGCTACATCTTCCCCACACCCACTCCAGACATGATGCATGATGTTGAGAGCAAAGCAGTGTAGGACAGGGTTGTGAATGCTCTCACCACTTCCCAGGCTATTTGTAGAAATGTCAGCTGTCATCAGAAACATCAGCAAGGAGACAAGTGCTGTTCACAGCTGTGGTAGGTGGAGGTGTGGAGTGAAGAGAGAGATGTTGAGCCGGGATAAAAACAGTCCTTGGTATGGCCGGCTCAGCTCATCACTGTGTTGCTGATGAAACTTGAAGCTGAAATAGGCAGCACTGTGTAGATGAGAATGCATTTCAACAAAAACTGATACTTTCTTGATTCAGTTTCAATTCCTTTAGGAATAAAGTGGAAATAAACTATGAAAGTTTACATTTTAAGAGATATTGTAAAGGCAAAACGATTAAACAAACAAAAGAAACCTTGAAGAAGATTTGCAACAGTTGAGAAGCAGAATGGCTGAAGTATCCATTTTCAAAATAAGACCCATTAAAAAACACTGCAATTACCATCTTTCACCATAAAAATAGAAGCCATGTATACACTGACAGAAGCAGCAACATGCCTTATACATGACTGGCAGTCAGCCAGTCATGGCTGCTAACAAGATGAAAAACAGGCTAATAAGCTGTACAAATGTACAAAAAAAATGCTTACGGTACCACAAGCACATTTGTTTGTGTTTATAACATGTGAGCAAACAGAAACATTTTCAAAACATTAACGTGTCTTCATAATTTGGCTAAAAATGACTTATTTCACCTCCAGCTGATGATTCAGTGTTTGAGACATAAATGCTTAGAAATCTGGCTCAGGGACAGAAAATATCAGTTTGTCGATACAAAACATGTATGTCTACAATGTCGGTCAAAAGACTTAATTTTTCATTGAGAATAGAATTCGCTTTTAGTTAATGCAACACAGCCTAAGACAAAAGAAAAGAAAAAATGAAATGCTCCAATTGTAAGTGTAAGTTGTGTTGTAAGTTCTAATTTAAAACTTCGGTTATTATTCAGTTAATCTTTTTTTGTTGTTTTGTTCATTCATTTACAGAACATTTTTACACAAAATTTTATTGGATCTTTGTATTTGACCAGATTAGTAGAAGTGGATGCACCACTTAATGTACATACAAAACCTTTTTCTTTGTTACATAAAAAGATCCACACCGACTATTGTAGGTGTGGATCACCTACAATACACCTACACCTACTAAACATGTTGCCCACATGGTTTTTCATTGTTAAAATAATCAAGATCATGTTTTCTATATTTTATTTAAGAATATATTAAAAATCTGTTTTACTTGTAGAGAAAGAATTAATATTCTGTTAAGCGTGTTTTACACCCAAACAAGCCCTTATAAAAGCTGAGCCATTTATACTTCTTCTAATAGTCTGCAAATTAGATGCAAGTGGTCCAGATTAATAGCTCTCCAGACTTTCTGAAATGACACCTCCAAGTCAATAATTCAATCAGAAGTATCATATCCATTTCTACTGTAAAGATGTGGCAGTGATAAATGATTAGTGATTTTTAAGCTCTTATATTTACTGGATTTTTTTGTGTTCTCCACTGAGTTAATCACTAAGCATGATCTCTTTAATAGAATAGAATAGAATAGAATAGAATAGAATAGAAATATTCTTCATTGTCCCACGATGAAGAAATTTCTGTGCATCAGCAGCAAAGTGGCAGTAGCAGACAATAACAGAAAAAGACACTCAAACAAAGAATACAAAATATATATAAAAAACAGAATAAAGAATAGAAAAAATACTATACTATTGTAGTCACATAGTCACTCAAGACAAAACTTGAAACCCTGGATTTGTTTAACTTTCTTTGTAGTTTACAACACTGGACCAGTAGACGTTTTTCTGTGTCTCCTTGGCCCCTCGACTCTCAGCCAATCAGAAAAAATGGATACTCAATCTGAATCTATTTGAGCTCAAAGTTTCTACTTGTTAATGGGAGTAATTTCTTTCAACTTTTGTGAATTGCTTGCTCAGAAGGAAGAACTGCTGCAAGTCAATTTATCAAGTAAATTTGACTGTAATTTATTACAGTTAGGATTAAAATGGATGGTATGCAACTGGATCCGAATCTGACTGTAACTGGATAATACTGAAATGAATGAATTGGATTGATATAAACTGAATTTGGACTAAACTGAATTCTATGTAACTGTCTAATAATTTTGCCCTATTTGTTTTGTAAAACAGTTTAAGAAGACCTTTGTTGTGAATTGGCATTATAAAAATAAAGCAAATTGAATTGGATGAAAGCAGGAGTGTTTATTTTCCAGGGGAATTCCCTGAGCAGTTTCAGAAACAACACAATAAATGGCAGCATCTAAGGATTCATTTACAGATGTCTCATTAAATTACATTAACTTTCAACAGCTCTGTCATCCTTGTAGTACATAATAGAGGGTACTACAATATTGATCCAAATTGTGACCAAGATCAAAAATGATTAAAAGAGACCTTTGAGAGCTTATTTTTTTGTTCTTGAAGCCCTTATGTTGCAGTTGCCATCTTATGGTTTTGGGGCTTCCGTGAGCATCAGTAAGGGCCTTAATTCGGATTGATGATCTGCCTTTGTCTTCACCAACTTCATGTTGAAATCTGTGGGTCAGCAATTAAGCATTACAAGCTGCACTGCTTTTTTACAATGCTGCTAAGCTCAAAGGTACCCTCAACTTCCAGATTTTGACTCTTGCTACATATTTAGGAAAAGCAATATTAAAAACTACTGATCACAGACACAACAAATTTACCTGCTCGAATGACTCACAGGAGTTTTAAACTGCTACTGTTCTAACTACCTGTAGTAGCTCGCTGTGCTGTAATGCTAATGCTAGTTAATAGAAAAAAGGGAAATTTAAGGAAAGATTTCGTTTTAGCCGTCTCACAACAAGAAGTATAGGAACAAAGTCTATAGACCTAGGAATAAAATAAGGCACTGTCACAGTGCTGTAAAAAGGAATACATATTCCCTGGAGAGTCAAATAAATACTCATAGAGAGCTTAGAGCAGAGCTTTATGTAGGAGTGTGCAGTGGTGGAGGTAGTAGTCTCTTTAAACATTGTGGGCATGCACCAAAATGATAGTGAGTGTAAGGCTGCCACATGATGCAGCCTACAAGTATGAATTTCACCAGTTGTTGCTGTAGCTGATGAGCCGCTGCTGAGGCATAAATGAAGCAGCTAATGCTGATGCAACTGAGCAGTCTGAACTCAACACTCCATCAGTAATGAAGTGCTAACGACAACTCTATAATGTCCAAACCACACATGAGTGCACACAATCACCAAAAATAGTAAAAATTATTCAGTACATCTTTTAAAAATTTATGGGCGTCTTTATTTGACTTGGATGCTGGATGAGAGAATGGGCCTGCCTCGGAGCTCTGTAGTTAAGCAAATACTCCCTCAGAGAGCGCAAGAGAGGCAAAGAAATGGGCGAACAAAAAAAAAAAAAAAGAAGAAGGGGTGGCAGGAGAAAAGAGGGAGAGAAGGAAATGAGACACAGGGAAACAGAGAGGCAGAAAGCTGAGACAGGGAGGGAGAAGCACGAAAAGGATGGAGGGATAGAGGTAGCTCAGGGAGCAGAGGAGGGAGACGTGACCCAGATTGGGAGCCTAACAGCAGCAGCAGCTGAGTGAGCCGGTGAATCTTTAATAACGGAAACCACTTGCACGCTAACACACATATACAAACACATTCACAAATCCATCCAACAACCCCCCACAAAGCAACAGCTACTCTTGTTGCTGGATTTAAACTCAAGCCTGTTGAATCACTTTATGTATGAAGAACAAAAAGAGAGACCAGTGGTTGTACTGGTGATACAAGTGAGAAAATAAGCTCCACTACACAGGTGTTCATTGTGAAAATTCTTCATACAGTAACTGTTCTATTAACAGAATTAGTGTGCAACAAGGATGTATAAGACATGCATAGTAATTAATGTATAATAAAACAAAAACATTTTGTTTCAAATCTTGGGGATCAAACACCATTTAGGAAGAGAACAGCACCTGTCATATCTTTAAATGTCTAAGCTGCAAGGGGCCTTGCATAAAAAATTGTGAATATTCTGTCAACAGTCTCTGTCCACCAGCAGCACTCAGCCTCTTGAGCTTGTTTATCAAACTGCATGGCTCAGTCGCCCTTCAGAACTTCATTGTCAGATCCTGTGGCCTCAGGACTGCCATCCAAATGTCCGCCACTAAATCCTACAGCCTTCAAGTTGTCATCCAGAGTTGGTTCACCTGCCAGTGCAGCTTCTGCACTGTCTTCCAGATCCACTGGTTCCACTGGGCAATACTCCAGAACTCTGTCTTTGTTCTCTTTGCCTCCAGATGATATTCTTAGTTGTCTTCATTGGATCCTACAGCCTCTGTGCTGTCCTCTAGAGTCTCTTGATTTCTTGATTGGATCGTGCATTCCCAGAGCCACCTGTCAGAAGTGTTTTGCCAACTGGGATGGCTATCAGGCTGTCCATCTAAGTTCTCTGTCTCCTCGGGTGAATCTTGCTGTTGCCCACCTACATTCTTTGTCTTCTTAAAACAGTCACAATATCTGAAACCTCCTTCAGAGGGGCTTTACTGTCAGGATGAAATTATTTGATTTGTATGTATTTTATATTTGTATATTGGTTTTGGTATTTTGAGGATTTTAAGTTTGTGTTACATTATGTTGAATGCTTTTATTTGATTGTTTTCATTCTGAATATCTGTGTTTCATAGTTAGATTTTTTTTTGGTTTCTTTTGATTTACATGTTCTGTGGTCAGCTATCTTCCCTTGTGTGTTTTTGTGTTAAATGAGTCCCTTTTATTAGTTTTTCTTAGTCAGTCCTTTAGTGCTCTCACTCCCTCTTTTTCATTCATTAATACTCCTCCCAGTGTTTAAAATTCCAGGTTAATTCAGTTAGTGTCAGATTCTTGTGTTATGCTCTTTGTAAATTTGGGAACAAAGTGTTTACTCTTGGTATGCTGCAGTCAAAGAACAGCAAATGAGCAACCAACAGACCAGAAAGGCCAGCAGCTACAGATGGGAATTGATAAGAATTTATCGATACCGATTCCATTATCGATCTCACTTATCAGTTCGATTCCTTATCAATTCTCATTGAGTTAAGAAATAAACTTTAATTCAAAATCTGCATCATGTTGTATTCGATTCAAACAAAATTAAAAATGGCTTAAAAAATAAGAATCCCTCCATTAAATTAACATTTTAACATGAAATGCAACTTTTTGCACATCAACAGTTTTTGTGCAGACAAATCTGCATGTTTGCCTTTTAATGAAGGATCTTTCAAGACTTAAAGGTTGTTTTCAAAAGGTGCTTTTAATCTGACAAACGAGCCTCATCGGAAACCATATTCTAATTTACTGAACATGACTGTAAATGTTATTATGAATTGGATATTATTCATACAGCATGGCGCTAACATTAATACAATAACTAGGACGTGGAGGAGTTTAACGTTACCCTCAGACATTCATGGCAGGAGATGCTGTGCAGGAAGCGTCTCCTGCACAGTCTTCACTGACTGGATATTTAAAGTGTAGTGCAGGTACGGCTTAGCCACAGGTCACTGACTGCTGTTAAACTGAGTTGTTTTTTGTTTTTTTTAAAGTGTATCTGTACTTCAAACTTTTCTTTGTAAAGACAAGTGTAGTGGTGTTAAAACCTGGAATGCAGCATTTACTGAAAGCACATAATTCATAAAGTTAGTGTTTTCATCTTCCTTTCTGATTTATGTATTAGTAGTTGTTACAGGTAATTAAACAAGGAAGTTAGTGTCACAACACAATTTTTTTAACTCTCTCTTTCTGCTTCCAGTGATGTTAAAAGCCACCCATTCTTTACAATACCAGTGCAGCCCTCATATGTGTGGCACAGCTTTGACTTAGAAGGGGACTAAGTTCTTTGCAAGTTTTGCGAGACAGGGATATCCAAAGCCATTTAAGGTCAAATAAGTGGATCAGAGACTGGAACGGCAAAGCATTTTGACATTTTCCATAGTCAATCTTGAAGCTCCAAACACTGTTAAATCAGTAGTCTCTGAATCCCTTGCTTTCTTCACACTGTTTCTTTGTCTCTGTGTTTGCCTTGTTTCAGAAATCACCTCTCTTGTTTATGATTTCTGCTCAAGTGAGTCACCCATCTGCATCTGTGAATGTGGATGTGTGTGTATGCATCAGGCTGCTATTTCAGCACTTTCCAGCACTATCGATTCAAACCAGCCTGCAGGGGAAAAACCTGGCCCCTTACAGCCAGCCACACAGAGACATGAAAACACTAGACCTTACACACACTCATATTGTTATGTATTACAAGGACACAAATGGAAACATAGGCTTACACTCACATTCATCCACACACTCCTATTATACAAATAATATGTACATATCAGGTTTATGACCTTACTGTACCCATGAAGGAGATATCTGACCACACAAACCTCCACTGTAACAACCTAAACTCATGTAACCAGAATCAATTAATGATGCTTCCTCATAAACAAGGGGCACCTACAATACTGAGTAGTAGACTGAAGTCTTAATTTTTACTAATTTTCACTTCATTTTCTATTAACTTAATAGAAAATGAAGTGAAGAACCAATTAAAATGTAAATCAAATCAACATGCATGTTTCTTAAGATGCTTGGCAGGTATGATGTCCCAAACATTTTGGCATAGCTTGTTTCATATAATCACAGACTGACTTTATGATGCGGATAAGGACCATACCATCTGGACTCCATTTTCTTCTTGCTGCTATTTATTTGAGGATTAACACACATTAAATTTATGACCAGTTACACTCTTCCTTGATGATCTTGCAAATTAGAGATTCACTGACTGGATATCTAAATTGTCTGATTTTCAGCATGATTGGCCTTGTCCAGTGATCACCCATTCGAAAACTCAAAAATAATGTATTTTTATGATTAATGAATGTACCATTTGATGCATTACCAGTTTTCACTGATAGCAACACTGTTGTAGATGATACTACTGTGTGTATCTTATTTAAATATTAGTAAGGTATTTCCTGCTTTGATAAAGCCAATGGAAGCACAGAGCAGTAAAAAGCTATTGAAAAGGAAGTTGTATGGTACATTTTGTTACATGTCTGCAGTTCATTGAGGCTCCAAGAGAGAACAAGATCTAAAGCATATAACAGGATCCCTAAATGGAGTACAGCAACGTTGCTTCTATTTATTCTTTTGAGCTTGGACATTTGGAAATCGAAGCATTATGGTAAAGATGTAGTTTGTCTATATGAAATACACATGGATATCGCTTTTATAATGCTTACTGAGGTAATCACTAATAAAGATGCTTAAGACAGTTTTAAATAAAACATAACAGTGTAATAGCCTGGCTCACTGACCATAACATAGAAGGTGAGGGTGAGGCTAGATGAGGTAGTAACTTTATTTAAAATTATGAATGTGAATGAAAAAAAAAAACAAAAAAACATCAGTCATGAAAAATATGCATATGGAGATGAAGCTGCAGACAAAAACAAACCAGAACCAGTGACTGCTCTCTCACACAATATTGACTTCCCTACTAATATAAAAATTAATGGCTACCCATGGGAGAAAGGCAAGAAAAACATTTTCAATGCTGTTGTTATCCCGTTACGTTATAAGTTTTAAAGAGAAATCAATATTGGTTACAGTGAGTGTCGGCTGGTCAAAGCTATGGAAAACCTATGACTAAAACTCCACCACAAAATTCTGATTGGATCATTTCTACCAAGAATCTACACACAGAAAGTGTTATTGAAAGCATATGAGTACTGTATGTATGTGACCTTCAGTTTTAGTTCTATAGGCTCTTCAGTGAGCGGAAAGACTTACAGCAGAGGACTGATGACTAATGCTGCTCTGAAGCCCCCGATGAGAGTATGAGTCCCTGTGTGTGTATGTGTAAGTGAGAGACAAATAGAGAGTGAAACTGAATATGTTAACACGTGTCAGGTTTCAAGGTTAAACTATTTTTGTGTGTCTGTTTACATATGCACACATGATGGCTTGTAGCAGCATGTGCAGTTATTTGCATCTGGGAAACTAAATAATAGGAAAGGTATGAAATGTATGTGTTTGTGCGGTGTGCAGTTTACCAAGTGATATCTGTGCAAGAATATCAGTGTTTGTCTAAAAAGCCTAAACAATGAGTGAGATGTGTGTACTTTTACTCCCAGCCAAGGGCACTGACATGAACAAACACGCGCAGAAATTTGGGGGACCCTCTCCTACAGTTACCTGCTCAAAGAGGGACACATGTTGTATTTATGTCTATATGCTTATTCACACAATGACAATCTCAGCTTCCAGGGTTTGAATAAAGGATAAACAGCAAGTGAGGGTCAAACCAACAGAGCCACATCACACCTCCTGGAGTGTCATACTCCTCCGCTTGCTGACCTCAGCTCAAAATAGAACCAGGAAGTAGCTATTTCAAGATCTCATTTCCACTCACACCAGGGGTAAACCATAATTAGCACAACATCGCTGTTTCTTTGACTGCCCCCCATGGATCCTCAATTATGTACCGAGCTTTGAACGTTCTCACTACTGTAGCTGTCTGGATTCCCTCTTTGGAAACAACACTTTGACACAGTGACAGTAACTAGAATACAAAACTAAAAGAAATTAAGTAATAGAAAATTCTTAATCATATAATTTATTGATAATGTTGTATTGTGGCATATCCTTTGATAAACAAAAGCCTTTTTTTCCACTTTTTGTAAGGTAAGTTACAATAAGGAGTGAGCTGGCTGACCATCTGAGTCTTGGAGGCTTTTTCTGTCTCTCTCACCAATAGTTCATCCTCAGCAGTGTGCCCAGAAAAAGTGTTTTATTTGCACAGTCACTCATTGTTACTTTCTTACAGTTATTGTTTTGGGATTAGAGTGGCAAAATTATGAGTTTCAGCGTTTTCTGACTCCCATAATCAGAGAGTGACTTTAGGACCACACCATTTGACATCGATGTCTCTTGCTGCTGGAGATAATTTGAAGGTTTTTCTGGGGTCATCGTCTTCTACTATTGTAGAAAATTTCACTTATTGAACATGTTTTTAGAAAACTTCCTTGTGTCATGTAGCTGCCACCACATCACAGGTATTTTTGGTTTGTAAAATAGTGAGAGAAATAAACAATTGTGAAACTAAAATGTCAAGAGGTAAAGAAAAGTTTAATTAATGCTAGCACATTTTCTGTATGGTGGAAAGTCACTTCTTGAGGTCATTTTCTCAATACTTGAGAATTCACAATTCTTTAATCTCAAAATAGTAATCATGACCGGTAAATACCACAGTTCGCAACAGTTTGAAAACACCCCACCTTTTATGGTGTCGCTCAAGCAGTGTCTGTTTGTCATTGTGATCTTGCATGTCCTCAGATTATTTGCAACCACTTAATATGTACATATCAAATTTGTACATTTGGTACAAATATAAACTAAAACACACTATTTAGATTCAAACTTGGCCTCAGAACCTTAGCAATATCCTTCTCCACTGGTTAGTTGTATGTCTTTTTATTTTTTATGTAATTTCCTATTCATTTGTGTCCAGTTTTAGTTTCTATTTCTACACTGTTAGTTCCTTTTTCTTCCTTGTACATTTCTCCTGCTTTCTCTCCCAACGCTGTCTCAGTGGATTTACATCACTGTCATTTTATCATTAGAGCTGTTTGTTTCATATTGATATTCAGTACAGAGACTTCCACAATAAAACAAGTACCCTAAAAGTCAAACGAATCCATCAGTTTCATGACTTAGGTCAGGGGCGTCACACTCATTGTCATTTTAGGCCATATCAAGATCGCAAATGTCCTCAAAGGGCCGGTTGTAGTAGAGTGTATTGATAAAACTATCTATTAACAAACATAAATAAAACAAAAAATATTATTAAATGGCTCTCTCTACATTCAGTGACAACTTCTTAAAATTGAAAAATAATAAAAATCTTTCACATTGATGTGATTTGGCAGTATACAAAAAAAAAAAGCTGCTTTGATTTGATTGATAAAATATTTCAGCACACAAATATTATCTTGAAGGTTCTACTTATGTGGACCTCTAGAGCCTGGAGGGCCACATGAAAACATATGGCGGGCTGGATTTGACCCCTAGGCCACATGTGACTTTGGTGATCAGCCATGAATTTGAAACTGCAGGCTCAACACATCAGTTTGCAAATTAGAAATTGTGTCTGGATTTATAAACTTCTGAATTTCTGTATCCTGTTTACCTGTTTCCTGCTACAAGAAACCAAGGCCTATTTTGACCTAACACAGTTGAACTAAGAAAATATTGGCAAAAAATACTATACCTGAGTTCTAACAGCTAATCAATTCAATTCTGCCATTTCTGATGTGAATCAGATTTGGAAAATGAAAAAAGCAAGTAAAAAAAACTGGAAATACCTGGAAATCTAACAAACTCGCCTCGAACATTAAGAGCTGGTTCTGCCGCCTCAGTCCCTTTTTGGCTCCAACAGCTGTTCTGAATTTTGGGGTGTCTGTAGGCTCCTAAAGTGCATTTTGAAATGAGCAGCATGCGCAAGGATAAAAATTTCTTTGCATGGCTACATAAAAAATTATCTCACAAAACAAAAAACAGACAATGCAGAAAAAGCTATTATCTAACACAGCTGAATTGATGGGGCAAAATGTCTTGCCACCTGTGTTCTTTTCCTCTCTATCTTTTCTTCTTCATCATTAAGGCATTTCTTTACCTCCTAGCTGATGCCGTTAGGTTGTGTGCAACCAACCAGATGTGGACAAGGGAAACATGCCTACTTCAAATTATAGCCAATATGAAAAATAGGATTCAAGATGTTTTTCATTCAATAAACTCTGGGGCCGATAAGAATGAAATGTAAAACATCCATCCATCCATTTATCCATACAAAACTATTGAATAGTCCTAAAATTTTGTGATGTTACATAGTTTGCATGTTAAAAATCAGTGCTCTTATGGGAAGACAAGATGCCACATATAACATGATATTGTCCTCCACAAATACCAGGCTTCACCACTGGCCTGGTAAAAACCAGTCCCTTGTTCTGCACTTTGCTTTGTACAGAGGGTCTGGACCCTCAGCTATTTAAAAATGATTGCTTGCTGGAAGTGTGTATTCTGTGTAAGTTTTAAACGATTGAATCTAATTTTACCCAATCGCTAACGTTTGGTTATGATGTATGTAATGCACCAGTTGGACCGTGAAGGAAGCTATCAAGCTTACTGGAAATTGCATGCGCTGTAAACAACCATCCCCACTGCAAAGAGAGAATTGTGAAGCTGAACAACTTCTTTTCCAGCAATTAAATGTCTTAAAGATTCCTCTTGCTCCAACTTCAATTGCTCAATATTTGAAAGTATGGCCAAGACGGACTGAATGGCTTCATTCACTTCCTCCGCTGCCATTGCCAAGCTATAGCCAGACTACAATTTTGAAACAAAGCAGAAAATCAACATCATCGTTAACAACTTCTCCTTCTGTTTGCTGATTGGCCTAGTTGAAATTCAACCAGAGAAAACAAGCTCAATGGGATAAATCCCAGGCGGAGCACTGAAGGGAGATGAGTAGTGAGCACAATTACATAGGATGGCAATGGTCAGGCTAGTTTACCACAATAGCATGACATGAGGTATTGTCTTAAATCTGATACTGGAAAATGAAAACTTCTCTTTCTCGTTTACCCGGGAAAGTGTAGGCTGCATGATGCTATGTTGATGTTATAATATTCTGCGGGGAACCCTTGAATCCTTGCTTTCATGATGATGCTACTTTGACAAGAACACTCCTTTATCTGATGGTGCTGACCTTGTTTAACCAGAGAGAAGGCAAAGTTGTGAAGAAAAAGCTTTTAAGTTTTTGCTTGTTTCTAAGCTGCAAATAGTGGACGCATTTCTAAATATTTATCAACTGTTATGTACCAACATCTCTCATTGTTGCAGAAGTGAAAATCCATGTTTATGCAAATGCCTCAGAGTTAGAGGATTCCCATTCCCCAAGAGTCAAGTTCATTTGCTAGTAAATGAAAATTTGCTGTATAAACTTTGCTCATAATGCACTACTTTGGAAACTGATTTAATAGTCATTATAGGAGCATCAGTAAAATGCACAGCAGCATGTCCTGGACTAAAAGACTGGCTTGCAAATGTCTGTTAATCTCTCTCTCTCTTTCTCTCTCTCTCTCTCTCTCTCTCTCTCTCTCTCTTTCTCTCTCTCTCTCTCTCTCTCTCTCTCTCTCTCTCTCCTAGAGTGTGTGAGTGTGTGTGTGTGTGTGTGTGTGTGTGTGTGTGTGTGTGTGTGTGTGTGTGTGTGTGTGTGTGTGTGTGTGTCAGCACTCAAGTGAGAGCCTATATAATGTAATCTATAGCTGTGCTAAAACTGGTGTATATAGTTTTTTTGTAAAATGGGATCACAGTGTAAATGGCTGCTTGCTAATCTGAGCTTTAGCTCTTTTCATTTGTTTTATCCATGTCCTTGTCTTTCAATAAAGACACTTCAGGGTTTCTTTTTCTTAGAGAAAGCCTTATTCTAGTCACAAAGATGCACACACACACTATTCACACATACACACTATATCTCCTATTTCCCGTTAATCTTTATTTGGAAAACTTAGACTGAGGGGGACAGCATTCAGTTGCATTTTACACTGACACATCACTATTCCAGACACAGAGACATCACAGGATATCTGCCTAATTGTTTTTTTGTCCTAAATGTGAAACAATCACAATCTCTTTCTTATTTCTTTACCATTGGGAAGCTGAGGAGAAAATAGAAAGCCTAAATTCTGTTTTTGTTATTGGATTGAGTTCTTTGCCAAACTGATTATTTCTCCATAAGTGGGTGGTGCAATGCCTCTGTTAAAACACTGGCAATCTGTGACAATGTTTTAGGTTTCCCCATCTTACACTGGCAGACAACATAAATAATTCTTTCAGTGCATTTTACTAAAATTGGTTATTCTAGACAACATCCACATAAAAGAGTTTAGTTACTGAAAAATGCTGGCAGTCTGTGCATTTATCGCTTGTATCTGTCCTTCTGTTTCACAACTGTGCCTTACAGCACTTTTGATTGGTCATCAAAAAAAAAAAAAAAAAAAAAAAAAAAAAAAAAAAAAAAAAAAAAAATCATCTTTCTTTTGTTAAACTGTAACTTGCAGTGCTCCAGACTCTATGATTCAAAAATAAAATGCAAGAACTTTTAAGTCATTCTTCTTTTACAAAACTTATATCATAAATGAAACATTACAACAAAGTCTGACCTTAAAGTTTAAGCTTCCTGAAGCTGTTCTGAAGTGTTCAGTATTGATATTATATAATCAGATTTATTTAGTCAAGAGCTGAAAAACTGTTGGATAAGCAAGCAACACATTAGATCAAAGGTTCTCAGACTTTTGTACAAGTACCATTCATAGTACCTCAACTACCTTTAGTTGTACTCAAATGAAACTTTAGTATTCATTATTTGTGAGGTAAATACAAACAAATGAATTATGATGAGGTAGATGACGACAATGAACCCAGAAAAAGGGCTGCATTTCATTCACCTCTAAAGTAGGAACATGGATTTGGCAGTCAGATCAAACCTAACAATCTTTACTCCTGTTTCAAGGTTGAAAAGCAATTAGATTTACTAAAAGATTATGCTGGGGAACCAGGCTAATGACTTGAGCTATTAATGAATTTCCTTTTTTTTTATATTGGTTAATGGTCTCCATAAACTCATCCTTAGCTCCTGACAATAGTGTTTTTTTCCCTCTGGCTTAGGTCAGAGTTAGAGTCAAGATGGCACTGATTTATCTAGTAAATAGTGCCAAGAATGCACTAGCACCAGTTTAGCAATGGAAATGGTTTTGGTTAAAATTCCACCAATGAGAACATGCCCATTATATTGAAAAAGTTGACCTGACATTGACTGATGATGTGAACCTTACACTCATGTTCAAAACATGTTCAAAAAGCCTTGCTGAAAGGCACTGAGTCAGAGGGTTAACCTCTGAATATCATCTGATCAATTATATCCAATGTAAATAGATTGTTGTCACAATTATCTAATGCTTCAGTAAACATTTTGATGTCCTGTTAGTCCAGTAAACAGTTACAAGGTGCAGGAACTCTCCAACACATGTGGCTAAAAACACATCCAACATGTTGGTTCATTTGAATACAGACATGAAGTTACTTGTTGACAGTTTAAGGAAGCAAAAGTTCGGAAGTTCAACCTCTCACAGCTTCAAACATCTTAGTGAAAAGCCAAAATGACAGCTCCTAGATGTTTTATAGCTAAAACCTATTCTGCAGAGGATGTGGAATTTATTTAATTGAAGTGTACACATAAAGTATATCCCATCACACTGTCATTTTAGCAAAACAATAATTCCTGAATTTTATGGGGGGACATGAGGAGCAACAGTCAAAGAACACAATAAAAATAAAAGGAATCTTTAAATCACTTGTGTTTTATCACTTAATGCAAAAAACAAACAAACAAAAAAATCAAACTTAACTTTAAATTCAGACTGTCACAGTCATGTGGCTAAGCTGCCTTATTCTGTCTGTTCATAGTAAAAACTATACAAGGTGGATTATATATTGCTGGTGATGAGTATTTCTGGAGTGTTGACAAATGAAAAAAAAAAGCTAACCTAAAACTTCTAACTGAACCGCACTGTGGACTTTGATATACCAGAACCAGTTTTGATGTGTTCTTAAGATCACTGTTCTGTTGAAACACCCAATTGTGTGCAGTTCAAGTCCTCCAGCATGCAGCCAATCTGAAGACAATGTTTTAAACATGGGTTTATGCAAGTAAACTAATTAGTTTGAACAAACTGTGATCAAATATCCTGCCAGAATAATACCAGAAGCTTTTTAATGCCAACAAAAAGTGTGTGGTCAAGGTGAAATTTGCTATGAGGCTTTTCCAATATTAATGTGTCAGTATATATGTATTTGACTCTGAATGTATAATTTTACCCTGTGTAAAAGAAAAAAAATAAGAAAAAGCCATAATTCAATTTAAAACATGTCGTCATGTCACTTTACATATAATACATGCCCATCATGGGCGCCTATGACTGCATTTAAATTTCTGATTAGGACTGTATGTAATTATAGCTCTCTCTCTTTGTGTCTAGACATTATGTTGATAGCACATGGGCTATTTAATGCCTCTCTTCCTTACATATTGATCCTCACTATCCATTACTCTAAGTCCAAACAGAAAACAAAACTTTAAATCACCATTGTCTGAAAAAGTTGATCCAAGGACACTGCACACAGACATATCTCAGAACTAAGAGCTACAACCTCCAGATTTCCTGTATAGCTTTTCATTTTTTCCCTGTCACTTCTTTGAATATTTAGACTTCTCTGAAACGGTTTTAAGATGTGAAGCAGAAGTGTAACTTCAGCTCCCACACTCATCGTTGTTTCTGTCTCCCTGCCTGTCTGTTTCTCTCTTTCCCCAGCTCCCTACATTTATCTAGTTTATATCTTTCTTGCTACAGAAGTGTGGAGATCTTTCTTCCACTTCCCTTCCACCTCCCTGTCTCTGACGGCATCTCCGCTTTAGGACAGAGATAATTAATCTAAGATGCAACTCTGAGCCCCACTCCTTGTTTACATCTCCCGCGTGTGTTGTATGTGTGTGTGTGTACACCAATGTGTTTCAATTGAGTGCATGTACATGTTTGGTGTAGTGCAGTTTTGCAAGTGTCTGCAGCTATGTGTGTGTGTGTGTGTGTGTGTGTGTGTGTGTGTGTGTGTGTGTGTGTGTGTGTGTGTGTGTGTGTGTGTGTGTGAGAGAAAGAGAGAGAGAGAGAGAGAGAGAGAGAGAGAGAGAGAGAGACTTGCTAATTTGATTAACGAGTGTAAACAGTTAAGCTAACGGTAATGACTACCAAGCAGCCTGCTGCTGTAGCCAGTGGGCTTTATACTGATTACTATCATCATGAAGATAAACCCATGGAGCAGGGAGTGTGTGTGTCTGTGTGTGTAAACACAGCAAGCCAGTGGGCAGTGTGTGTCTCTGTGCTGTCTGATTGTATGTCTATGTGACCTGAATCAGTGCTAAGGGGCTGTATGCCTGTTTTTTTGAGTATGTGTGTGTGCTGAAGTCACTTTCTAATCTATTACAGCTCAAAGAGATCTTCAGTTGACAAACAAAAGCTGCCATATTCCTGTTACTGACTCTAATTATGAAGCAGCAAAAAATAGATTGTCCACCAATAAGACACTCAGGACACCACACTTAGCTTTGTTCAAGGCTATGAATTAAATCCTATTTCTAGCTATTTACATGCTCTTGTTCTTCATGTACTTACACTGACTACACAGCCAGACAGACTGTCTGAAGACTTTTGATGGTCTTGCTACTCTGTTGGGACAATCTGTACTGGTAAGGGCCTCAAAGTGCTTCTCATATTTGTATTCATGGTATTTTTGGGTTAGCTTTATCATAGAGGTTGATTCAGTGGTCTACAGTTTTGACTACAGCTTAATAAGTAATGACGGTGTGATGATTTGTCAGTTGTCTGCTCAAAAACCCCCCAAAAAACCCATTAAGAACATGGAGTTATTTTTCAGCAAGAATTCAGCACTTTTCATATCCTTTGTCCATCCATTGTCTTCCATTTATCCAAGATCTGGTCACAGGGGGAGCAGGTCCTGAAGAGAAATCCAGATAACCTTTTTCCCAGCAACACTCACCATCTCAGTCTAATGGATCCCCTGGCATTCCCAGGCCAGGAAAGATTTATAGTTCCTCAAGATTTTTGTGGGTCTCCTGATTGTGGGACGAGCTCTGGACATGTCCAGAGGGAAAAACTCAGGACACATTCTGACCAGATACACAAACCATCTCAACTGACTTGTTTCACTTCAAGCAGCAACTTTCTGGTTCCTCAGAAATAAATTATGCATCTGTAAGTAACAGAAATCTCCATAGTATTAAGGTTCTGGGTGGTTCTGTTCTGTAATTGCTCTCTGCTTCCTCTTTTCCTTAGTTTTATGTTGCTTACCTGGCTGAGCTGCTGTTCTCATCCTCTGACAAATCTGTGTCGAATCAAGCCCGTCAAGCACACAACTTAAGGTTCTGAAAGACTCTCATTCTACCAGTGATAGCTATCCATTCAACTCTCTATGTCTAAGCTATTACCTGAAGTATTACTTTGATGTAGAGATAACTGCTCTTATCTTATTTTTGTGCCTCCAGAAGAATATACTCTCAATGCTAAAAGCTGTTCCTCCCACAACATCATACTGACCATTCCCACCTGGATTCCTAAGTATCTCCATAAACGTCTCCCTCCAGACAACCATTTCAAGTAATATCACCACGATGCTTGTGTATACTCTCAGTCATCTAAGTCATGTCTACTACAACAGGTTTGCATCAAAGGCAACCAGACTATCGCTCAGTTTTGACACCTATCCAGGAGCCTTTGTCAATTCTGGAGGCTCGCAATTGAGCAACTTGCAGTTGGGAGCTACTGTTTTTTGAAGCACATGGAGGCCCATCCTCCTTGGAGCATTCCCTGTCAGATGTAAATCAGCAACACGATCGTCCCTCACATGGCTCATTTGGGTCTTTTGGCTACAAGGAGGATGTGTCTCCATGTGCTTAAAAATCAACAGTTCCCAACTCCAAGTTGCTCAACTGCGAGCCTCCAGAATTGACTAATGCAGTAGTTTTCTGCATTTGATTCAATGTAAACTGGTGAAACCATAAAACTTATTCCCCAAAATAAGCTTCAAGAAATTTTCTTCCCCTGTTAATGGTTTAATTTGCGGTCTCATCTGTGCTGTTAAGCACCACCAACCTGAAATTTACTCAGTCCACACAGTTGCAAAAATCTGCACCGGGAGCAGTCATGTCCAAAGTGATTTGGGTTGCAGACCCCGCCACACAGAAATCCTCACTGAGAAGACTCACAATAAGACTGATAAATATGAATTCCATCTAAACTTAACCCTTAGGATCTCTTGGATGGAAATGTGCAAACTATTCTCCAGCCAGCTCCAGCAAGTGTATTAGTATTTTTGGTCTGTAACATCTTTTTATTGTGACAAAGAAGGCATCAATGTCACCTGTCAGAGAGATGTAGCCTCTGTCTGGGTTTTTACTGGTACATTTTCAAAAAATTCTGATTATTGGGAAAAGGTTTCATATTTTTGTCACTCGTTTCAGGAAGTGAAACTCATACACTGCATTGAATCATTACACACAGAAGGAAATATTTCAAACCTTTATTGTAATTTTAATGATTATGGCTTACAGATAATGAAAATCCTACATTCACTGTCTCAGACTTTAAAGTTAAATATGGAAAGCTAATGGTGTCACATCCCAATCAGCCAATTAACTCAAAACACCTGCAAAGGATTCCTGAGCCTCTAAGTGGTCTCTCAGTCTGGGCCTGTAGGCTAAAAACTCTTGGAGAGGACTGCTGACTGCTGTCACTGATACCCTCCACAAGAAGGTTAACCCGCAAAAGGTCTTTGCTAAAGAAGCTGGTTGTTCAGAGAGTTCTGTAGCTAAACATATTCATAGAAAGTTGTGTGGAAGGAAAAAGATATGATAGGAAAAGGTGCAACCTTGAGAAGATTGTTAAGCATTGTCCATTTAAGAATTTGGGGGAGCTTCACAAGCAGTGGACTGAGGCTGGAGTCAGTGCATCAAGAGCCACTACCCACATCCTACACATGGGCTACAAGCATCTTATCTGAGCTCAGGAGAGAAAGAACTGGACTGTTGCTCAGTGGTCTAAAGTATTTTTTTTTGGTGGAAGTAAAGTTTGCATTTCATTTGGAGATCCACTCAATTCATGTTGCTTGAAGTCCATTGTGAAGTTTCCAGAGTCAGTGATGATTTTGGGTGCCGTGTCATCTCCTAGTATTGGCCCACTGTCTTTTCTGAAGTCTACAGTCAATGAGCCATCTACCAGGAAAGTTTGGAGCACTCCATGCTGAAAAGCTTTATGTAGACGTTGGTTTTTTTCAGCAGGACTTGGTACTGGCCCACACTGCCAAAGGTACCAAATGCTGGTTTAATGACCATAGTGTTAGTCATATTCTCTAATATCAGTACATTTCCTGTGCAGACTCATCTTTTTATGTTGTATCTTCATAAAGAGTTTAGGAATAATCATTAATTTAGTCTTTGGGTAGTTCTGAGCTGTTTTTTTATTAAATCAATTTGATCTTACTTCCATTCAGTGTTTAATTCAATTTAATTCAGCATCAATAACCTCCTTACACAGTTTATTCTGCAGTTGAGTCATATTCTAATATGTTTCACAGTGTGCCCCTCTCCTCCCCTCAGGGCTCTCTGCTTAGCATTCGGGTTCTTTCTGCACTCAATCACATTTGTGTGCATGCACGCACGCACGCACGCACACACACACACACACACACACACACACACACACACACACTATATGTTATAGGCACAAACACAGCCATGAAAGCTCACAAGTGGAGACGCTAATAAACAGAACACACACGTATTAACATGCCTGCACTCACAGACACAGAAAGCAACTGGGAGGCTGCTCTCTTGGCTTGCCTGGAGAGGGAGAAGCTTATTATGGAGCCTTATTGAAGGCTTCAAAGAGTTTAAATTAGGGTGGAGAGGAGGGATTAGGAGATGAGTGAGAGAAAAAGGAGGGGAACGAAAGAGGAAGAACTGGGAGGAGAAGTAGGAAGAAGGGAAAAAAGACGAGTGCTCGGCAGAAGAGGATAAAATGAGAGGAAGAGGATGGGGGAGATGGAAGAAGGTATGGACAAAGAGGACGGAATAGAAGTCAAATAGTTTGCTGTCTCTTGTTCCTCTTACAGCAGACAATGTTTGAACTCATTACAACATTTATTTCCATTTGAGAGTTACAATACTCTCTAAGAATGAAACTCACCATAGTCTTAACAATGTCTGTCGTCTTTATGATCAAATCATAACGATTATACCATAGACAATGTGAAGATCAATAGGTGAAACAGTCAGTTAATATCAGGAGACTAAAGCAATCTATATAACCTTGATTAAACAAAAGTAAAAATACACCAGAACCTCCAAAGAAAAACACAACAAAGTCACTCCATCATAAATTAATAAACAAATATTAACACTGATTATTCAGTGGGTTTGGGACTTTATCCAGCAGTTTTAATCTCTGCCCATAGCCACAGATAAATAAACATACTTAAGATTGATATGTTTGATAGAAAGTAACATTAATCATGTACTCTATGGAAAATTTAAAAATGACTGATTTGATTTTAAAATTAATTAAAAAAAACATCCATACAAGCTTGCAGAACTTCCATTATCGATTTTAGAATGCAGATCAGGATGCAGGTAAGCCATAACATCCAGTAATTTTCACCTGGCACGGTGCTTTGGCCACATATTCATTCAGAGGGAGTCATCCACACAAAATCCAAACCTGTCTGCACTTTACCGATCACTGTGAGCTTCTAGCATCAAGGCTCTGAAGCCTGAGGTTTTGCATGAGTTGTGCTTCTTGTGCTTTTATTCGTCATCGTCTTTGCCCCATCTCGTCTCAATATTGGATGCCGGTCATGACATAATATGTCATAACCTTCCTAGCATCCAGACTACATGTGCATTAGGTATGATTCTCTGCAGATGGAAGTCCTATTCCATCTAGAAGCCAGGTGTATAAATATTAGTAGGTACAGTGGGCTTCATCAAAGGCCCTGTATTTATTGGTGTGGAGATTTTGGATTGTTTGTGACATGGCTTGATTCATTTGGCTGAATCTAAAAAAATATTGTGCAATGTGTACAGTCGCGGCCCCACCAACAGTTTTATATTAAATTTCTTGGAGCATTACCAAGTAATTGTCAACATTATGAGGTTGTAGCCTTGGCATGAGGCCACCACAACCAGTCATGCTTCAAATTCTCTATTGACAAAGTCACATAGGTGCATATAGACCCCACATGGATAAGATACTGCTGCTCCAACAAGGCTGCTCTATGCCGCACCCAGATGTGAGATATGCTGCCACAAGAAAAATTAGCAACCAATTTTCACCACTGAAGTTTTGTTCTTGGTCAAAACTTTGGGAGAACTCTCATTCTCTATCACACCTAATGAGGAGAACACTCTACTCTTAAAACATCCTACAGGACCTCTTCTAGAGCCTCTGAAGACCATCTGTTATGGCGGATTTTTCATGTTGTGATTGGGTCTTGGGACATCATGAAGGAATGCTTAACCATCAACCAATATTAACCTATTGTCTATCGGACAATGACTCCAAGTTTTGCCTGTCTGTTAGAGAATGAAAGCAAAAAAGGTAATAAAGCAACTGCTAAGAAATGAGGTGTAGCAGAGGAAGGGTCTGGGAGAAGGTTGAAAGAATTTAACCTATGGAGAGGGAAAAACAGGTTGTCAATGTTGCTAAACTTGGAGCAAAGAGGAAAGACCAAGATAAAAGTAAGAACAGAGAGGAGAGAAGATCAGAGGAAAATGGAGAGGCAAAAAAGAACAGTGGAGAGGCAGGCAGGAGACAGGAGGAACAAACAGTGGGAATAGTGCGACTCAGAGGGACAGCAAAAGGCTGTCAAGGTCACTAAACAAGTAGCAGAAACAAGGACCTGAAGGGATTGGCTGCAGTGCTGAACAGCAGTGACCTGTTAGTCATGGTCAAATACACAAGCATACTACAGAGGAGAGGATAACAAAAGATGCAATGACTGGCAAAACGGAGATGACAGAGATATTTTTAGTGCAACTAAGCATCAAACTTTAGACAGTGAATTTTAAAGTACATGTGGTTTGGCTGACATTGAATTGTGAGTGTCATTTAAAAAGAGCCTAATATGCTCACTAATACCATCCTGAAACATTTAAAGATTTCACACTTCAGGAAAAGTTTTTGCTGTAAATATATCCCACATCAATGCCAAGAGACTAAAATTACTTTAATGTGCTTATCCTCTTTCTCTCCTCAAAGCTAAACCAATTTGGGTCAACTCGGTTTGCCTAAAAATGTTATTGGTTTTTTAAAAAATGGGCCATCAAACACTGAACACTGCTGGGGTACATACATTCATGTACAAAAACATCAGTATAAAAACCTGTTTGTCAGTTGGCAAAGAGATGAAGAGCAATGGAGGATGTTGTGTGTGTGTGTGTGTGTGTGTGTGTGTGTGTGTGTGTGTGTGTGTGTGTGTGTGTGTGTGTGTGTGTGTGTGTGTCTCTGGCTGCTGCATAGCTGCCTCTGGGGAGAGCAACATGGCATAAAGCCTGTAACAGTGATTTCATTCATTTTGTTTCATTGTGTATAACAGACGGGTTGCTTGCCTTCATAAAATCACTTTTTGTCATCTGACAACAGTGTTTGTGTGAAAACTGATTCAATCAGGGTTAATAAGTAGACTAACCATGTTTGTGAAGACGCCAGCAACACTCAAACCCAGCATACTGCTGAAGCCACAGAATCCTTTAAGACTGTCTGCACATTTATTCATCACAATAAAGCAAAGGTCATGTTACAACCACAAACATTAGTAGATTTTATTTAGATTTTATGGGGTAGATCAACACAAACTAGCTCTGCAATAGAGGAAAAATAATATCTGAGACATAAATGCTGACTTGTCATTTTAGTATGGTGTTGGTAATTTAACATTGCCAAAGGAATTTCAGATCCCTTGTTTTCCAATTTTTCACTTCTTATTCCACAAGATCACATTTAATTGAATCATTTACACTTACAGAAAAGGAAAAGCTACTAGTTTTGTTTAATTGCTATGCCATATTTTATGTGGCATCTACCATTGTTCCTGTTGGCAGAATAAATCAGAATGAGGTTGGCGCTGGTTATGGCAACATGTAGCAACAGTGTGTGCGAGTGAGCGCCTTGAACTTGAAGTAGGAGGATTGGTTTGCTTTTGAGGGGTGACAAGAAATAGCCCCACTTAAAGCATGATTGCAAGGGTTCAAAACACATTTGGACTTATAATGGGCTAGAATGTTCCTTAAAAATATCCTAATGCTATCCCTTTTCTTTTGTTTCTTTCTCATCACTGACATGTGAGAACTCTCTTTCACATACGCTAACACATACAGAAACAGATTCCAATGTTACTTATTAGAGGTTTTATCTCTGCATTGCAGACTATTAAACATTGATGTGTTGTTACTGTGACACCAGAAATCTGGTTCATGCAGGCTGAATGACCCAAAATAATAACACTCTGACTTGTGAAAACTATCACTCTGATAAGCAACTATTTTATCAGCAATGAACCATTAAAAATCACATTGCTTTTGTTACAGTTTTTCTGAAAAAAAGTTTCAACATTTTACTTACAAACTCATTTGTGTTAGCAGGAGGAAAATTTAAAAAGTGGTAAACAGGATCCAAAAAAAAAAAAAAAAAAAAAAAAAAAAAAAAATTCAAAGGTATATAAATAGACTTTGTTTCTCCCCTCAATAACTCTTTGAATATGCCTTGGCGACATTCAGTACCCAACAAGATGTATTTCATGATGAAGTTAGATATTTCTTCGACCCACCGTCTCCCCACCTGGTCTGGTCCTCCTTTGAAGAGATCCTGCATTTCCCAGATTACATGTGGGAACTCTCTTGAAAACATGATCTTATAGATTTATAACCTACAAAAAAGCTTGTACGGGTTTGAAATGTTTGTTATTTTTCTTGATAAATCCAGACTTTAAAAACAGTGCATTCAAATACAAAAAACTACAGGTTTAGCTGAATAAAAAGGTGAAAGAAGAATAAATAGATATTTTGAATTATGTGTTTCATTTGGAATGGTATTGTGCTAACAGGCCACACTAACAACTTTTTGTATGGATCCTGTTACTGAAGAAAGAAGAGTCTTTTTTCACTATCAGTATCAGTAATGGCTGAGTATCATTGGTATGTTTTTATACTGAAGTTACTATATAGTTTATTCAGTAAATTAGAATATGCACCCAGATGAGGCCCATTTCTCAAATTTAAAGTACCTTTTGAAAATGACAGCTTTTAAGCAGGTATTAAACACACTTCTCATTAGGCCCACATTTCTGTATAAAATAGTTTTATTAATGACCTGATATAATATTCTAATTTTAAATCTCATGTTTTAATTACCTGTAAGTGGAAAATCATCATAATTAACAGAAATAAAGGCTTTCAGACATCTATCTGTGTGTAATTAATCTATAAAATGTGTTTCACATAAGGTTCCTGAAATAAATGGGCATTTCAGTAATATTCTAATTTATTGAATGGGTCTGTATAAAGTACAAAAGCTATAAAATAGTACAAAAAAATCAAAGAGTTTTACTGCCTCTCCATTTTTCTAATTTCTACGGAAGAATATCTACTGTTCATTCAGGCTGCATGTTACCAAGACAGTGATACTGAATGTATTACAGAAGGTTGGTAATTGTTTTATTCCTTTGAGTTTTCTCCCGCTGTCTATCCTGAAAATGCTTGATTAGAAAATGTTGGCAGTTTTTTGGACATCCCAGAGTTATGGTAAGGGTCCACATATTACAGAGAATAGACATAGAGACTGCTAATTACTAACATAAGATCCTAAAGACAACTTCAAATGTCAACCCTGTGATAATTTTGTCTTTAATTGTTTTTAAATGATAGTTAAATCATGTTTTACAGAAAATGCTCTATTACACACATGATGTGATATCACCTCTGCTCTTACTGTGAATAGTAAAAAGACTCCTCACTGTAGGAGGGATAGGGGAAAAAATATTAAAGCTGCTAATTAAAATTATAATAAAAAAGAAGTCTGAATCAGCTAAAATTGATATTAGAAGGTCAAAACATTGACTGGTACATCTTTAGTAAAAATCTAAGACCTAAACATAATGAAAAGTGAAATTCTCTGCTTTGATGTTGTCACTGATTTTTGTTCATATTCTCTCCACAAGCCCCCAAGATGGATGAAACATTTCTCTGAAGTTACATTAGTAATGTTAGCTGTCATTGTTTCTTTTAAGACACTGGTATGTGTGTGATTTGCCAATCAAGGAACACAGCAAAGACAGCATCAACACATAAGTCTGGTAACATCACTGTAGGGCTCCGATAATGAAACTGCAAACTTACCACACCTTTTAATACTTTCAAAAATGAAATATATCTTAAAAAATGAAACAGATAACATGTTTATTCCAGGCCAGTTTAAAAAAATTCCAGGAGTATTCCTAAAAGGTTTCATTACATTTAGCCCAGTGGTTCCAGTGGACTTTTGAGGAAAGACAAATGCAACAAATTCTCATCAAAGTCTGAATATCTCTCAGAGGAGGAATGAAGGAATTACTCTTCCAGGGTGACTATTAGACAGACAGAAAGGCTGGTTTAATTCAGATGTGACTTGTTCGGACTCTCTCTCCCTGTTTGACGATGTGTCTGTGTCAGCAGCTCCCTCAAGCAGGATAATTCAGCTCTCACTCCACGGATAAGGACTTCTATCCAGCTTTAGTCTGTCACAACATTTGTTCCACATTTAAATGAGACCGCTGTAGCAGGATGATTGCCTATAGACTTGGAGAAAATGGGAAGAAAAGGGAAGGAGAAAGAGACATTGGGCAAAAGAAAGAAAGAAAGAAAGAAAGAAAGAAAGAAAGAAAGAAAGAAAGAAAGAAAGAAAGAAAGAAAGAAAACACCAGGGAGGAGAAGAGGGGAGAGGTATGGGGGAGGGGGCTAGACAGGAGAGAAGACACAAAGGAGCAGTGCTACTTTTGATGCCAGAAACATTCAGTACAATCAAGTGTTGTTGTTTCAGCATCAGTCTGCTCCCCATGACAACTGTCCTGGATTCTGATGCATGCACCTCACACAGTAACACACATCTATTATAAATAGGATGGAAATCAGACATGGGAATCTGCCAGAATGACACTAATGCTGTTGAGTAAAACTTATAGTCATCGTAATAAGAAAGTACATCCCAGTTAAAGTTCTACAGCTTACATCATGAATATGTCAAGGATTTTTGAGCTGTTTTCACTAACTTTTCCCATCTTGGTTTCATGTTTGGTTATTTAAAAATGATAGTAAAGTCTGTACTGTGTGCTTAGATTTAGACTTAATTATTTTAGAACCTGGTGAAAACTTGATGATTTAGAAAGGGTGTACTTTTTGTGTGCTATGTTGCTCTGAATGGCACTATTGACAGATAGCTACAGGTTAATGCCATGTATTAGGATCACAGTGGCTTCTTTTATGTGAATGTATTTAGATGTACAATATTAGAGGTACTTATCTGTCATTTTTACCTAAAGTCTCTTAGCATGTTCAACATTTTACCTAAACATCAAAATATTTAAGGATGTAATTTATAACTGTGCCTTTAAAAGTGTACAGATGTTTTACACTTAAACCACATAATAATACTGTGTGATATTTTGATTATTTGTACTAAAAACAAGAAAAGCACTGAATTTCTGTATATGTAAATCAGAAATGATTTGGAGAACCTGTGTGATTTTCTTTAAAGGTTTAAAAATGTTTTCTGCTGAAGAAAAAAGTCCTGTTGTACATTTTATTATGAAAACACCATGCTTCAGTTCTAACTTTTGTATATTGTTTGATGTTGAATCCAACAAATCTGTGAAACTGTGAAGCAATATTTCAGTTGAGCATCTAAATCTAATCTTAACGGTCTAATCAGAAAAAATCCCAGCTTTGCTTCATATGACATCCTCGATCAGGCAAGTAATTTTATAAGATAATGTCTTTCTAAGGAGCTTTCTATGTCTAATGCAAAGTGTATTCTTTCTGGTATTGAGCACAAGTCTAATCAAGCTGATGTCAAGATAGCATCTCAGGTCATGCGAGGTGCTTTTTGTCTTTTCAGCAGGTCATGACTCACCTTACTATTCTTGAAAATTGCGTGCAAGGGATGCCTGGTAAAAACAGAAGCAGCATCACTGCAGAATCTGCTGGCAGATACATTTGTACAGGCTCCAACACAAGTTAAGAAGAGGAACCTGAAAAACACATGAGCATACCATCTTTAATGTTGCCGCACAACTGAGAGCCTGAAGTGAAAAATAAAGGTTTAGTCCATTCTCAGCAGAGCTAGGGAGGACTGTGAGTCACAGCTGTTACAATTGACAAGGAACTATTACTGATAAATACACACTTCAACAAATCTAGACTAATGCCCTGTTTACACAACATTTCCAAAAATGTTTTCCATTGTGTATCTTCAAAAAAATGCATTTACAGACCAGTGGAATGAAAAACAATGTAGTCCACATGCCAGGCCTATAGGGGGCTGTAAAACTTTCTTTGAACTATCTTGTCCAGAGGTGTGTTTTTGTAACCCATTGCTTGTACAGATGTGCTCATATGATTTGGTGCATGTAATCTTTGCGTCTGGACTGACACAATAAGCACATTTTGCTTTAACACTCCAAAAAAACCTGGAGAGGTGCAGCAGCACAGATAGAACTCGCTATTGTTGTTGTTGTGCTGCCAGTGGGTGAAAATCAGGCCTGAGTGCGCAAACGTAAGAGATGTGACTAAAGTCATTGTTTTCAAATGTTTTCGGTTTGCATTTAAACAGACATGATTTTCATTCTGTTTCTAAAAAGTTTCTTTTTGGAGGCTGTTGTCAAAATGTTGCATTTTTGTCTGGCCAAAATGCTACTACTCTGTAAATAAGAAGCCAAAACTGCATCAAAACATTTGTCTGTTACTGTGCTGGCAATGTCACGTAAACAGGGCCTAACCATTTAAATTAGGAGCAAATATTTTCGTTGGATCAAGTTGTTTTTTTTTTCGTTTCTTTTTTTTTTTTTTTTTTTATTTATTTATTTTTTTAAAGCAAAGTGGATCACAATGGCAATCAATCACAGTGACAGATGCTCTCCACAACGATCAGTTGAATCAGGGTCATGGCCCTGCTATTAATATAATTTTAGAGATCAGTAATTACAAACATGCCACAGTGAATGATGAAAGAAACTAATAACACATTTCGGATAATATTTGTCTTTCCCTGTGTCACAGTGCAGTCCTACTGGCTGCAATGGGGCAATGGCACTGCAAACTTAATATGCTAAGTGCAAGGCTGGAAACCATAGCTGCAGAGAGAGAGAAGAAGTCAGAATGGCTTCTCTTTGAGCATGATTACTGCTTAATTGTTACATTTTCTTTAAAAAGACTTAGCAAGAATCAACACTTTTTTTTATTTTACCACAGCTCCTTTTGAAAAGGTGAAACAAATTCCTCTAAAAAGGAACAGGTAGATGTATCGAGGATATGTAATCTGCGTAAGCTCTTGAAAAATATCTCTGTTTATTTTGAGAAGCACATGGTGGAAGCTTTCTGTTTTCACTGCTGAATGTATTTTCAGTAAATGCATTAAAAAGCCATTCACTGTTCATTCCAAAGCTAGAGGCAAAATGTGCTCTGAGTATGAGTAAGAGAATGCCTGTTTTTTCCCATGTATTAGTGGGTGTTTGAGAATCTGTGTTTGCCTTTTCTATGTGTGTGAGCTCAGTGTGTGCACAGTTTGAACAGCTTTATATGTCTTTGTATAAATGTGTGTTTGTTGTGCATGTATGTGTCTGTCAATGTTTATTATATCAAGCAAAGGAATCCCTTCCTGGGTGTGATCCCCATGTCTCCGTTTCACCTCCTCCCCTCCCTCTCTAACTCCTGGTGACAGGCGTTCTTTTTAAAGCAGAGTGGATCCGAATGCAGGCGGAGCAGCCGTTAATTATGGATGGCCTGTTTATCCTCGCAGGAGCACCCAGGGAGGGAAAACATCCATTCTAACTTTGCCAGCGAATGCCTCAGCTACGCTAATATGACAGTCCACTTAGTGATTCTGCTAGCTAACACCTCAAAGCTACACTCTGCTCAGCTCAGAGACCAAAGACAACATTCATTTATTTGCAGTCCATGGATGGGAACTAACCACGCTAATTAAAACCCAACAACGACAGGGTAAATATTGAACAGCTTTGCAGTGGCATTTTTGGTCACCTGGTCCACTTTTATGTAGTGTAGCTACACTCTTATGTCTGTAAATATGTTGTTTTTTGATTCTTTGGAAGGAAAAAAAAGAATTTTGTTTATACAAAAGTCAAAAAACCAGGTCAGCTTCAGGACATAGCTAGTGTCAAGCATAAGTTTCTGATACTGTAAAAAATATTTGTTTTTGTGAAAGTTCTCAGTCTTCAAAATTAGTATTTTGTATTTAAAAAGAATGGAAATAAAACTCAATAATTTCTAAAGAAAGATGTAGCATTTTTCTTTTTCTTGATTCATAAGTCTTTGCTTATATATTAAGTAAAAACTAACTAGCGCGTTTCCCGTGCAACCATAGCCAACAGTAGATGAAGGTGAAGAAAAAAAATAAATATTTCCTGTGATTTGCACATGCTTTTATAAGTAATCTGCTGTACTTTATTCAGTATATTCTTTTAACTGTATAAATTTTAAAAATCTGGAGTCAGCTTCGGGTTTTGTCGACTACACATATTAGTAATAATTACTTTGTATTTCTGAAAATTTGTGAAAGTTTGAAATCTGTACAGAAAGAGACTGAATGAATAATGCCAGGTATAATGTTAGGGTACAAGCCTTTTATTTTATGCTTTGCACAAATATCACTGATTTACTGAGATCTGGCTGCCATCAGGATGTCAATAACATAGAGAAATGATACGGTGCCTGGAGGACTAAATCCAATTATCTGGCGTTAAACCTAGATTTTCAGTGTCCCTTTGGCCCATCAATTAATGTAATCAAGGGAAGTGGTCAAAATATTCCACTACGAAATGGGACAACCCATTTAAAACACCCTAGTGATTGAAAATTATGTTTTTCTTTTTCAGAGAGTCAGCTGTTTTGGTTCAGCTTCCTTAGATGAGCTGCCTTTTCTGTCTCCCAAATGGCTCTACAGTATCACTTGAAGTCTTCTATTTTAAGCTAATTTAACAATTATAAATTGTTTGTGTGTTGGTTAGCTATTTTCTATTCAGTTTCCTTTCACAAAAGCCTTATTTTTATGATTTTTTTTTTTTTTTTTTTTTTTTTAATTTAAGAAAAGCAGTTATGTTTTGGTTAATCAGACCTTTAGACTTTTCTTCACTTTTCACAACTTTCTTTTAAATACAGCTCTCCTTTAATTAAAATGGCAGGTCTTTCAAAGCTAAATTTGATTTGATATACAATGTTGTAACCTGAGTTACTTTTTTGATGTGTCCATTTATTAAACAAATATTATCTATTTTTTATTATTGTTATAAAAATGCAGCTCCTGTGTACCTGTCTTGGACCTATACTTGCTGTCTTCAGTCTCTGCCCCCTTCCTTCCAACATACAATGCATGTGACTGATCACAAAATAAAACCCCACTATTTGCCTGTTTCATGTGATCTGCTCTCCTCAGTGTCCTCAGACAGCTCTCAGTGTAGCAGAGAGCTGAAACATTAAATATTATGATGATCAAAGTTAATGCTGCAGAACAATCATTTTCTATGACTTTTGTTATAACATGATTAACTGGAACCACACTTAAATCTGCTGAATGTCCAACAAGTCATCCTAAAGCATAGAGTAAAGATGCTAATATTAGGCTAGCACTTCAGCAAACCCGGTCAGCATGAAAACACTGTCAACAGGAACAAGACCTAGGCTTAGTGCAGAACTTAGCAAAGTGCATTAAATCAGAGATCTCTTTAGAAACAAATAATAAAGCTTTACACGTGTTTGGTACAACATTGTCAGAACAATGGCCTAACCTAGTTTACCCTATGCTGCTGCAACTTTGGCTGTCCTTCAGAAACTCAAGACTGGAACAAAACATCTGTCACTCTCAAGACAATACAATACTAAATATGGCATTCATTTAATCAATTATAAAGTAATTGAAACTGAAGGCTGAAACACAGTTTCTGGAAATGCCTAAACTTGAAAGACAGATCTATATTGGGACAGTGTGTGGACAGTTTATGTAGTCAAACACAGCTCATTGCTGTTCATTTGAAATAAATGGCATGTACTTGTATAGTGCTTTATCAAGTCCAGATGACCCCCAAAGCGCTTCAGTCATTCACCCATTTATTCACACATTCACACGCTGATGGTGGCAAGCTACTGGATTGTAGCCACAGCTGCCCTGGGGCAGTTTGACAGAAGCAAGGCTGCCACACACCAGCACCATCAGGCCGTTTGACCACCATCAGCAAGCATGGTGGGTGAAATGTCTTGCCCAAGGACAGATGGGGATGGGGATTTGAATCTGCAACACACATGAATAAGCAAAACATAGAGGTAGGACTAAAGCTATACTTTCACCAGTAGTCTTGAGGAAATTCACAATTGAATAACCTCCCTTTCGCTTTTATGCCCTTGGTTTATGCGTACAGTTATGTTCAATAAAGTAAACGTGCCTATTGTCCACTTTGTGTCAATAAGCAACTTCTCATCAGAGCGGACAGAAGTCGCATGTGGAGTACCCCAAGGTTCAATCCTGGGACCCCTCTTATTTAACATCCACATGCACCCACTAGCTCAGGTTATAACAAGTAATAAGATTAGTTACCACAACTATGCAGATGATACACAGCTCTATATCATGATGTCACTAGGTGGCTTTGAACCTATCCAAGCACTGAACAGATGCTTAGAACAAATCAATTCATGGATATGCCAAAACTTTCTCCAGCTGAACAGAAACAAAACTGAAGTTATTATCTTTGGACCTAAAGAGGAACGATCAAGAGTCAGCACGCAGCTTCAGTTATTACAGCTAGAAACTAGTGATCATGCCCAAAATCTGGGTATAGTGATGGACTCAGACCTGAACCTTCAGAGACACATAAAGACCATTACAAAATTAGCCTTCTATCATCTGAAGAACATTTCCAGGATTAAAGGACTAATGTCTCAACAAGATCTAGAGAAACTCATCCATAAGTTTATCTTTAGTTGCATCGATTACTCCAACAGTGTCTTCACCGGTCTGCCTAAAAAAATCAATCAGACAGCTGCAGCTGATCCAAAATGCTGCTGCTCATGTCCTCACTAAGACCAGGAAAATAAAGTACATCACCCCAGTTCTAAAGTTCTTACACTGGCTCCCTGTAGCTCAGAGAACAGACTTTAAAATACTTCTGTTAATTTATAAATCAAGTCTAAAAACCCACCTTAAAACCCAGCAGCCTTTGGTTAGTCATAAGTGGAACATTGATTTTGCTGTATACTTGCTCGATGATTTTGATGATTTTAAGATGTGAAGCACTTTGAACTGCCTTGCAACTGCAATGTGCTATACAAATAAACTTGACTTGCCTTGACTTGTTTGTAAAAACAAACATGCTTTCGGACTTGAGCTCAAAGCTCTTCCTCTTTGATGACAGCCATCGGACTGAAACTACAAAACACACTTCTCACAAACGGGTGCAAAAATATTAAAATCTGTAGGTGTCTCAGATTGTAGGCCCACTTTACAAAAGTATCACCATAGCTGGAAGGAACTGTGCATCTTGCTGAACAGGCTAAATACTGCTGGATGATGCATCCTTCAAACACAGACACGTGAAGAACGAAAGCAACTGTAGCTAAGGGTCGTCATACAACACATGGCATCCATAATTCATCAATGGCAAGCTCTTTCTTTGTGCATCTGAATGTTTGCTCATCTTCCATTCAAGTCTTTAAGGATGAATATTCATGAGGCCTCCCAACAGTGCTGACATTTCTTAACAGTTTGGAACAAAAGACTGAAACAAAGTCCATATCTTTAAAACCAGAATATGTTGCTTCTTATCTAGGAAGCTTTCTCTGTGTGCCTCAATACGATGTTTGTTTTGCATTCTAATAGAACAGCCACAGAAAATATTTGGTTAAATTCCTGGTCAACCATTAGATATGCTGGGTGTGATGCACAACAGATATGATTCAGCACCTGTCAAACAATACAAAAAAAATTATTTTTTTTATTTGTTTGATGAGGCGATGTTTGAACCACAGGAGGAAATGGCAGTTGAGATCACTTACAGTATAGGCCCCACCTGCACTTAACACAAACACTGTTAGCCTTGTAAGATGTGACAAAGTGCATATAACAGCAGAGCCAGCCAGAAGGACAAACACTCTGAGGCATTCAAAAATTAACTATATTTATTGTAAGATCAAATTACTCTGTTTGCTAATTATTGACTTCTGAAAGAGTAAAGGGGATGAATACAAATGGATGGCACTCTTTTTAGAATTTTGGAAAAAGGTTTAGAAAATAATTACCTTTTTCTTTTACCTTCTTAACAGCACTTTTTGTTTATAACAAGTTTAGCAGAGAAAATGTGTTTTCCTTGTTGCAACAATGTTTATTATTAACAGATCTTACAATTTATTCCCCTTTAAATGGTGCCACAATTGTAGTGATGATGCATTTTTTTGGGTTAAACTGCAGAAAACTTGTGAAATTCTCACATACAATGCCAGATGGCTTATTCTGCTATTGAAATGTTTGACAACTTATTCTTAAACCAGCATTTATTACCAGTCAGGCTTTGTGGTTGTGTCGGTCATTCTGGTACAATCAGGGCACCCAAACTGATCCCATAAGTTTTCAATGAGGCTGAGGTCAGAACTTCCATTCTCTCCACTGCCAAATTTAGCAGCATCAGAACTGAGTGGCACTGACACAAATAAACTTACATCTATATTTCTGGTCAATACTTTATTGTAACTTCTGGATTAAATCCACAAAAAACATTATTCAGTAGCTGTCAAAGAATACAGAAAGAAGTTATTCTATTGTATTTAGATTGGTAACTTTAGATATAACTGGGGCACCATTGATATCACATGTAAAACTAACAGTGCTAACCTTATAATAAGTGGCAGAATGATATCTCAACTATGAATCAAGTTCGAGTCATAAGCAAACCAAGAAGCTGCTATGTACCTCTGTGCTAGCAGGGGACGCGCAGGAGCATCTAGGTATACAAGAAAAATTAAAGTTTTTGGTTACATCTTTTGTGATGTATCAGGTATTATATAAGGTCAGTCTTATTTCTGTCTTATAATTTTCTCAGTTCAGGCAGAGCAATTATAATTTATAATAATTATGAGTGTAATAACATCAGTAGCTTAATTCAGTTCATTTCAGTTCAGTTTATTGACATAGCTTCAAGTCACAACAAATGTCTTGAGGCACTATACAAGAAAAAAAAAAATCAGTTCAGTCATACATACATTCCAATTGATCCTAGTTATCAAACATACAGTCAGCTCAATTAATTATTCAAAGTAGTTCAAAAAGTTTCTAAGGAAACCCAGCAGATTGCATCGAGTCATTGACTTGCAGCATTCACTCCTCCTGGACAAGCATGTAGCGACCGCATGGCATTGTGTCGTTGACTTTACAGCAATCCCTCATACTCTTAGTGCATATAAATGGCTTCTTCTGTACAGGTCTTTCTCAAATGAGCTTTTAATATTTACACCAGATGTACAGTGGTGAAACTTAAAGACATCTGTGGGAACATCATGTAAGTAGTTTAAAAAAAGAGGGTCCATTTATACATTTTCTGGGTATTGAGCAGCCCTAATATGTTTGATTACATTTTTGTGTATCCTCATATTTAGATTGGTGCAGTAAACATTTAAATATGAACATAGTTTAATAGTTTCATTTGTGATGGATGCCAGAACGATACTTGGAAGGTTAAAACTAATACAATTGCAGATGACTATTTGCTATGTAAAGATGCAGCTGCGTTTTGGCAGCATGTTGAGGGAAAGAGGTCACTCTCCCACTGTGTGTCATAATCTTCTGTGCTCTGGATTGGACATTTTGCCCCATATGAATCTCGGCTACAGGTCCTAAGCGGGCAAACTTCCAGATATTGTTTTACTGAATAAACCATGTTCCTTGCTGAACAAGCCTCCCATAAAGAGAGGAATAAAATCAGAGTAAAAACTGCTCTGGTTTTCCCAGGACAGCAAGCCCTCTGAGCTGCAGAGGAGCTCCAAGTTAGATTTATTATTCATTCATACACATGCTACATATGCACAAATAGATGTATGAAACTGGTTTAACTGAATGTAATGGTAGCTTAATGCTGCTGAAGAGTGGAAAAGCAGATGATGCATGGAGGAAGCCAGAGAACAATTCCTTGTTAGTGTACATACGCACAGAGTATACAGCATTTGAAACACTCACTGCATGATGTGATATTAGTTTTGTTAAGAAATCTTGTAAGGATCAGCCTGTAAAAATGGATATGGATTAGATATTGGGTTCAAACTGCAAATCAGTTCACTGATTGAGACTACTTTTGACTGTATCGTTACACGTCATGTTTTGTCAGATGTTATTACTGAAGTTTAAGCTTAGAGGCAAAAAAAATGTTTTAAATTCAACATTAAATGCATTTGTCAGATTTGCTAGATTATTTAAAGTTTAGAATCCATATGTAGCTTGTTCCAGAAGCAGTGGGCAGTCCCTACTGACCATGGTCAGTAGGGACTGCCCACTGCAGAGTGATCACTCTACTGCTGAGCAAGGCATTTGTTGGAGATATTGTAATAAGGCCTCAATGTTTTTCCCTGTTTCAAGAGTATTCTTGTTTATAGATCTGGGGATCGTAGAATGAGCTGGTGAATGTTGGTGGGAACAGAGATGTCTGAAATTCTCTCCTGAACTTGTTGCCCATGCAGCCTGATCTGAGAGAAACAGAAGACAAAGTATGGACTGATAAATATTTTTTTCCTTTGCAGAAAAGGCCTCTGTCTTGCAACCATATTCCTTAATCTAGACAGAGGGAAAGTACAGGAGATTGTTGTAACATATAGAACACAAAAGTATAAACCAGAAGCTCCTACAGCTCCTCTAGTGTGGCAGTCTGCCTCTTAGCAGCAACCCTGAAAAGTTTCCTATAGTTTGTTTTGTTTGTTTGTTTTTCAGTTTAGGATATGCCAATTGAAGAAATGTTCAGCTTTTGTAATGTATGTGGTGTCCCATTTTTTCTCCAAGTTTTTTTTACTCTTTTTTTTACTCTTACTATATGTGTATTGTGATGGATTTTTTTTGTCATTTTCTTGACTGACATGTCTGTACAATGAGGCCTTTTAAACCTTTGTAACTTCTCTGAATACTATCACTGTAGCAGGATAAACATGAGTAAATGTCAAGAAAATCAAATTACAGCAGCTGATTGTTTTACTATTGATTCCATGAGTGTATTTTTAAAGAAAAAAAAAAACTAAATGCCTGAATGAAATCAAAAGATTTTTGACATAGTGTCAGTTTAGTATGTACTGTTATGCAAGAAGGTTTTGCAGGATTTTTATATTTTACCCCCTAACAAATTTGTTTGTTTTTCAAATGAATTGGACAGGACATATGTCAGGTTAAAGACAAAAATTCTCAAAATTGACGTTTTAACACAAGTGCATACATTTCAAGAGCCACTGCATTAATGTCATTTTGTATTTTCCCATAAACCTAACAGAGCATTCCTTGGACCATAAACCTCAAACAACTAATGTCTGTCTTATGGATGCACACAAATTAGCATACAGTCAGAGTCTGTGCTACTTGAGTTTATGTATCTGTCATGCAGCTGCTCCTGTATCTATAAAATTTTTCTCTTGTGACCCAGCTGATATTTAGCCACATCAGTCTGAATGTCAGCCTATGCAAACAAATTCTTTATCCAACATGTGCTGCCAGACTGAGAATTCATGCTTGGGATTTTGAGATGAATGTGTTTCTCTGAGAGTGCGTATCTCATCCTCAAAGCCCCAAACCAATCAGTCAGTTCTCTGATGACCGTGGCTCATTTAGCTCTCTCCCGATTGGTTCTGAAGGGAAGAAATACTCTGGGATTGCCCCAGTGGGAGGTTGGGAATTGGAGTTTTAAAGTTCTTTATGCGTTTCTCTTAATTTCCTCAAACTCTTTAATGTTTGTCTATATTTGATGGTAGGTCCAATGACTGTGTATGTGCATAGAGGAGTGTACTCAGCAGTGTTTGCAGGAGAGTTTGTGTGTGAGAAAAGAAGTTTTAATTAGTTCATGTTGCAACATATTGTAGCAATATGTGGCTAACAGGAAAGCAGATGTTTATTGTTTTTAACAGTTTAATGACTGATCTTTGCCAAATCTGCTTGTTGGAGAGTGTCTGCAGCCAGAGGCCTGACACCAGAAGCTTCTCCTATCTTCTAAATGCTACTCTGGAGAGACTGATGTCCATAATCATCTCTGTGGAACTCCTATTACATCCAAAAAAAGATCAGAAAATGTAGTATGATTTTGAATACGAACTAGGAAAATTTCACACAAATAGGCCTGTTATTAAAAAGTATTTTATTTCTCTTTACCTATTACATTGTTTAACATCTGTCAAGCAATACAACTCTATTCTTGTAATCATGACCATAAACTGCCTCCAATTGGGTGTAGCCACAGGCAATGAGTATAGAGGCTTCTATATACACCAATCAGACACAATGTTATGACCACCTGCCTAATAGTGTGTTGGTTCCCTTTTTGTTGCCAAAACAGCCCTAACATACAGAGGACTTCACAGGACCCCTGAAGGTGAAATGTGTTATCTGGCACCAAAATGTTAGCAGCAGATCATTTAAGTCTTGTAAATTGTGGATGGGGATTGGAATCTTTTGGATTGAAATTGGATGGGGAAGTTAATACCTCAAACCAATCATTGTGCTCCTCAAAACATTCTTGAACAATTTTTGCATCATTGTGCTGAAAGAGGCCATGATGGAATACTGTTTCCATCAAAGTGTATACATGGTCTTCGGCAGATGGTACATGTGCAAGTAACATCCACATAGATGGCAGGACTTAACGTTTCCCAGCAGAACTCTGCCCAAAGCATTACACTGCCATTGCTGCCTTGCCTTCTTCTATATGTTCTCTAGTTAAGCAGTCTCATAATCACTTGACTATCTACACTGTGTAAACTTATTCATAATTAATTTTGTAAACCAGGATTCCTTTTTTCTGTTGCTCCACAGTCCAGTTCTGATGCTCATATACCTATTGATGGCTTAGTTTTGGTGGCCAGGTGAGCATGTGCACCCTTACTGGTCTGCAGCCATGAAGCCCTATCTGCAATAAAGCTGTTTTTCTGCTATGTTTCACTTTCACTCAGATGCGCATACAAGCACATCCTTTGCCACTCAACTGAATAAGATGGAAAATAAGGACATGGCATAAAGAGCTGCTGAATACACTGATACAGCTTATTTGATATATTAAATATTGCATCTGCCATCTTAGTTGTCCACACTGTCTTTATGTAAGTGCCTTGTATACAGCAGTCAAAGGGGTTTGTGGGATTTGCTTCATTCAATTTGAGTGGTTGGTAACTAAAAAAGACGAGATGACAAGTCTCAGACAAAAAAAAGTATCAGCGTCTTGATGCAATTTTCTGATGAAGAAAAAATGTTAAAAATAATAGGTTTAATATTTGCCAAAAAATGCATAATTCAAGTCCTGGTTAATAAATAATGAAAAAACAATAAAATATAAAAGAGTAGACATTAGAATTCAGTCTAAGTATATTTCTAAATTAAATGATTATAGTATTTCAGAATAATTCATTCATCATATTGATGGGATATTTAAGTTTGAGTAATTCTGATTCAGATTTTATCCTCATTCTTTCCAGTAAAAAGCTTCTGAATAAAATTAGTCCCTCCAGGCTGGCTTGTTGAAAATAAATATAAAAATAACTCAGTCTTTGAATGGCTCTTGGAAAGGAATGGATTTGACAACTGTCCATAATAACCAGCAAGGTTTTATTAATGTAAACTACAGCAGCTCCATGACAGTGCAGTAGATCCCAACACAGGCCAGCCCTCCATCTCACCGTGCATCAATGAACACATGACTAATAGTGACTCACCACTTTTCCTTCCTTGGGACAATTTATTGCTAGATACTGACCAGTGTAGGCTGGCAACACCCTGCAAGAGCTGGAGTTTTAGAGATGCTCTTATCCTGTCAACGAGGTATCACATTGATACATGATAAAAAGCTAGTAACATGTCTGAAGATTTATGCCATCTTATTTATGTAGACTTCTTGTAGTAGCTTCATGTGAGAAAGATAACAATTAGCCATTTTCATTGCAGAAAATGTGACTTTAACAAGTAGGAAAAGGATTGGGTGTTAATAGAGGATTGCATTAAGTTTTGATGAAGTTCTAGTTTTGCCCACATTCTGCCTAAAAATCAATATGCATAGATGCAGAAGGTAAAGTAGCCAATGTCCACACACCTGTGTGTTCCCTATTTGTTTAAGTCAAAACACGTCTGCCATGAAATATGCAAATATCATTGTTGGGTATGTGAAACGAATAAAATACATTTTAGACCCTGAACATAAACAACAAACCAGGAAAGGTTAAACCAGTTTTATTTTCAAAATGTAGAATGTGCAAGCTGGTCAGTAACAGTGTATTTGGAGCAACTTTCTGGTCTGTCTCTGTGAAGAAAACAGGTTGGTGAGTGACTGGCATATATATATATATATATATATATATATATATATATATATATATATATATATATATATATATATATATATATATATATATATATATATATATATGACATATAATCAAGATATAGTACTTTCTATATTTATTTATTTATATATATTTATATATATGTTAGGTGCATGTGTAGGTCCTCTCTTAGTATTCCAGCCCCCTGACAGTTCAAAACCTGTTAGGTTAATTGGTCTCTCTAAATTGCCCTAGGTATGAGTGTGTGTGTACAAAGTTGTCTGTCCTGTGTGTCTCCCTGTTGCCCTTTGATGGACTAGTGACCTGTCAGGGGTGTAGACTGCCTCTCGTCCAATGACTGCTGTAGAAAGGCATCATCTCCCTGTAACCCTGCATGGACAAGCTGGATGAACTTAAAGGCAACATCCCCACCCTTGTTGGTTCTTCACTACAAAGGGGGTTTCAACCAAATTTTGGGAACCACAAAATTAGAGAAAAGATGTAGATGTTTGAAGTTACCAACTATCATGGTTGTGGTTTGAAGGAGGACACAAAAGCAGAAACTGACAGTAGAGGAGATGAGCTGCATCTTTGATACCAAAAAACAAGCAGAATTTACAGGTTTTTATAACAGGAGAGAAGGACAATAAATAAATGAGCTTGAATACAGAGGCAAGAATAGAGAAGGACATTGGAACCAGGTGAGTTTAACAGGGTATTGTTGAACAGCTGTGGGAGAGTACTGAGTAAGGGAACTGAAGGAAGGAGACTAATTAACACAGATAATATGCGGGGAGCTGAACCTAGACACAAAAGAATCTACAACCTAAAAAAGGGAAAAGCCTAATACTAGCATAGGATAATACACCAAAAGAAACAGAGGAAAGAACATATGAAATAGGTAAGAATTAAACATGAATAAATGAACTGATATAGAAAGACCCTAATGACAATAGGAACTGAATATGGTCAGACCTTATTGACAATAATAAACAAAACACAAACACCTGTAGATCATGACACCAACTTAAAAAAATCAGAAAAAACTGAGTAACTTTTCGAAATATCTCATTAAGTTCTTCAGCTTTGTGAGAAAAACTGTCACTTTTAGACTGTAGAAAAGACTGTATTTACATCTATCTTCAAGCACTATTTGTCTGAAGTGGAAAAAGCCTTATTTCCTCATTTGATTAGACTTGCAATTAACTTCAGGTGTGGCATTCTTGGAGAAGAAATGGGATTAAAATACTCAAGTAGTACTAAACAAATTAAATAATATACCTTTTTTGTTCATCACCCATGGTTGAAAATTCTGTTTTTGTTTTGTTCTCTCAATGAATGCACCATAAACTAAAGTGAACATACCAAAATTAAGCCATGGTCAATTTTAATTCAGTTTTACAGTTGACAGTTACATTAACTTCTGAAACTCACATTATGACATGTATAGACACATGTTGAATACCAAGTGGTTGTGGTGTAATTAATGATCCAGATGGACATTATGATACTCGGCATCTGTATCTGCAGTATGGTCTTTTTCAACCTGATGAGTTCAAAGAATGAGTTGTAAAGTGGTTCAAATTAAAAGATAAATGTGGGGAAGTGAAAAGATAAATGTGGGGACTACTTCCCCCCGTCACAGTCCCCTCCAGTGGCTGATGCCTCTGCCTCTGCCTCTGTTGATAGTTCTCAGTATCTTGGGCTGAGTGCCTGGGTATGCAAAGGCTCATTCTGGTGGCTGCTTGCCGGGGCTTGGGTGCCCTGGCTTGGTCAGGCCTCTGCTGGTGGGTGGTGTGCTCTTGGGGCTCAGGTCTCTGTGCCCATGGCCAGATCTGCTCCAGCGTAACGGGTTGCTTTTGGAGCCTGTGGGTTTGTCGCTGCAGCCCCCTGGGGCTTCTGTATACTGGCTGCTGGAGAGTCACCAGGGGCTCTCCTCTGCTTCTTTCTGGGGGGTACAGTTGTACCTACGGGGGTGCTCCAGGGGCTTTGTTCTCGGGAGCCCACTGGATGGCTATGGCTCTAGTCTTCCACATGTTGTCCTCGGATCCTGGAGGGCGGATCTGTGGGTCACCACACCTGCTATAGAGCATTCTTGTGGAGGGACCTTGTATGCACAGGTGCACTCACACACTCACACATATACACACAGGTGTTTAGATTCAGGTGTTTTTCAGATACACTCTATGCTGGGGCACAGTTGCCACAATATGCATCTTTTAACTTGTGCTATGTACAGTGGTGTTATGATTGTTGTTATATATGCATATATTGTGGTTCCTTGATTTAATTTTTTCTCTTTCTGCAGGTCTAGAAGCAGACCTCTGGATGTTGACATGTGTTCCCTTGTGCTTCTTTCTTTCCTCTACTCCTGTCTCCTTCTTTCCCTTTAAACCTTTTCTCCTCCTTTCTCACTTTTTTTCTCCTTCCTTTTCCGTCTCCGTGTCCATTACATTTTATAATAAATAAACCCAAAGCAATTTCTAATAACTTAGATTTTGATGTTTTTGATGATTTTGGTGAATACTTAATCGACATTTTTTCGATGTGAAGCACTTTGAATTGTCTTGCTGCTGAAAAGTGCTATACAAATAACCTTAACTTGACTTAATAAAGTTTCATATATACATCAGGTGGAGCATCATAGCAAAAGCTGTAATTCTCCACTTGTAAAAGTAAATCTGATGGGCCTTACCTTGAAACTCAGACAACAATTCTGATGCTACACTGCCGGACAAGACACATTAAAAAAAACAAAAAAACCCGGATGATTATAACATCTACAGATTTAAAGGCCTTTTGAACTTCAGGGACAATAAAAATTAAAAGGCTGAAATAAAACAGATGACATAGTTGAGGGACTTACATTCAAGGAATTAAAGATACAAAGGTTCATCAAAAATAATTAAGTTAAATTTTTGTGTTACAAAAAAATAGTGTTACAATAATAAAAAAAGATAAATCCCACCACTATAACTCTGTAGTCTAAAGTTAAGTCCACATTTTGTTCCAGAATTGTTTGCACTCAGGTTGTTTTAGAGATAATTGGGGAGTTTGTGGCTTAGTTCTTATCAGAATCAGAATTACTTTATTGGGCAAGACTGTGTGGATAAACAAGGAATTTGACTTTGGTTTTCAAGTGCTCACAGCGTATGGACATTTGCAACTATTTTTAGGGTTGAAGAGTTTGGGGTGTATTTGTGTATGTACTTCTCTAAAGATACTTCACTCATAGGGGGAGGGGAGGTTAAGGAGTCAAGTTGAGCACCTTCAATGGGCACCCTTAACCCAGCTGAAAAGAAAACAGCTCAAACACAGGTTTTTTTGAGAGAACATTGGTACTGTAATTGCATTTCTTAAAACCTTCAACACATTATGTGTTATGTATAATTATATAGGGTATATATATATATATATATATATATATATATATATATATATATATATATATATATATATATATATATATATATATATATAGAGAGAGAGAGAGAGAGAGAGAGAGAGAGAGAGAGAGAGAATAATCATGATGGTGGTTGTAAAACAGTAAGGTTATCTGCATTATTTTTTTCAAAAAAGGTCTTAATTTTTTTTCCAACCCATCTCAAGTCATGAAATCTTGTTCACATATTAGTATCTCACATATCAGATTGCTTTGTCTGTTCCTGAAACTTTTAAAGCACTCACCCAGCAACTAACTGAAACCATTGTAGAAATCTGCCCAAAAACACATACAAATAGGCAGCACAGGCACACTTTTTAGACAGAAGATGATCAGGAAGTTCCCTAATTGCTTGATTAGGGTTTAAAACAAAAGCTGGCTTCAGAAAATTAAGTATATTCTAATTTTGTTCACCAAAAACATACACAAAAGGCTTGCGAGTCAACACAAATATATACTCATGATTTTTCTATGGATGTGTTTGTCATAGTGCCAGGGGAGTAAAAACAGTGCAGGGAGGACACTGGGAAGGATTGCAAACACCCTACATTCCTACATGCAGGCACATATATACGTTTACATATATAGGTGATTTCTCTCTCTCTCGCTCTCTCTCTCTCTCTCTCTCTCTCTCTCTCTCTCTCTCTCTCTCACACACACACACACACACACACACACACACACACACACACACACAGGGGAGTAGGATAAAAATACCGTGCTGACAAGTCAATTAATCAGATGTGAAGGTGCTGAGCAGAACAATCCTTTACAAGGCTGGAGTTCTCGAGTTCAAAAACAGTGTGTGAGTTTGAGAGAAATTGTGCGTGTGTGCGTAACACTGAAGTTTCTGTGCTTAATAACCGTGTCATAAGTTGTTGATCAGAACATTCTGAAGAAATAAACTGAAACACCTGAATTGTTTTTTTGTCCGATAGGAGATTCGATTTTTTTTTTTTTTTTTTTTTTTTTGCCACACAAGCTCAATTTTCATTTAAAATTTTCTTTTTGCCCAACCTCATTTCCTTATTTTTGTTTTGGGTAATGTTGTTGACTTAGTTGTTATACCATGACATTTGACTTAAACTCTTTCTGTTTTAAAGGAAACTGCTAAATTTAATATTCTGCCTCCGGGACAGTTTACATTATGTTTGCTCAGAGTAAATTTTATGCCTTTAGAAATATATGTCAGAAGAAATTTGATGTAGTTTCCTAATTGAAATGTGTACATTTACACATTCAGAAATGGGATCATCCCCCCATATACCATCTCACACTATTAGAGTTTTCATGCCACACCATGGATCATTTTGCACTCACCTTGGAAACATTTCACACCTTGTGTGACAAGTGATGATTAAAAGTCATTTTTTAATTATCTTATCTACATTTAGAAAGTCTGATTTTTTTTTCTCCAACTGTCATCTACCAGCAAGAGGTTACATATAAATATTTTGTTTAATAGCAAAATATAATCTCTTATATTTCATTATATTTAATTAGTCCAAATCATGTCCAAATCATTAGTCAAATCATTAGTCCAAATCATTATTTCCAAGTCACTCAATGGAAATAAGCTGCAATATTAAATCTTCAGAAAATGACATAATTATTTTTATATTTATATTTCATCAAACAGGCTTAACCAGCAAGATAAAAATACTAATATGCTATGGCTAAGTAGTTCGGTAAAGTGCTGGTTTTTTATAGGTACAAAATTGCAATGCATGGGTGTGAAATATTGATGCAAGTTGGTGAACAAGTGACTTCTTTCAGAGCTGCATAATAGGTAAAGGATTGTTGGTATTGCAAATGGGCCCAAATGCAGAAAAACAGTCAAAAACAGAACAGTCTTAAAACTACTTAAAATCTATGTAGTAAATGATTAAACTTAAAAATCACTTTAAAAATACAACTCAATCTACAAAAATACAACCACAGCTTTGTTTGGACAAAGAAAGAAACACGAGACCATGATAAAGTAAACAGATATTGAGAGTTGGGGATACTTAAAGGGAGGCTGGTAAATTTACCATCAGCACTGTTATAACTGAAAATCAGATGAACAACTACTTTTGATTCTTGAAACATAAAATAAGTTTAACATTTAAAATGTACATGGTTGTTTTCAAAAATATGCTTTGAATGCAAGATTCTTCCAATGTAATGTATTTTTATAATGTGGTGGTAGCAATCATTTGTTCCGTGTATTTTCGATTTTGTTAAGGAATTAAGCTATCATTACACTGTGCCTAGACTATACGGCTCATAACTGATATTCACTGATTAGGGTTTTCTTGATCAATATGATTTCTAGTTTTCATTGGGGATCTGATTTTCACTAATAGTTTTTTTTCTGAGAACTAAAACACTTGAATGTGCTACAGGTAATGAAAGAATTTCATGATGATCACCATCTATTTGTCCCAAAGTTATAACAGTATCAAAATATTACATTTGTATTGTATTATTGAATACAGTATAAAATCAGAAATACAGTATAAATAGTATAATACAGTATAAAATCAGAAATGGTGCATTAAGATCAATTATTTTTGTTGAATGTGTTTCTGACCAAAAAAATTAAGGAGTTCTTAGTTTTAATGCATGTAATAAACAGGAAAAAAAATATATTTAATTATTTTCCTGTTTATGACCTGTTGATCAATAATCAGAACCATTTATTTCTAATTGATCACCAGTGTTTCTGTAATTCTACAGGTAGGTCATTGTAATATTTGACTAAGCTGTGGAGTCAAAGCAATACTATTAAATGTACTTTATAGTTCATAATGATCAGTGTGCCCTGTCAGCACCACTCAGTTGTGTTGACTTTGGTTTATTATCAATGGTGTGGCTTACTGACATCTGCTGAGCAGTGCTGAAAGCGGTCAATCACCAGTTGCAGTAATAACAGGGATGTGTGCACTCCCCCAGAAGAGCTGTCAGGTCAATGGATCACTGCCATTCTGACACACAAGCACATATTTATACACAGACTAACTCAAAAGCTGAAACAATGCATCCATCCGCTAATAAAAATTCAGCAACTTTGGTTTCATCCACTCAGTAAAACACTCCAGCACACAAACAGTTTGTGTTGCTTCTGTCCCCTGTTTTAAATTACAGATAGACCCCATGTGATAGAATTGCGCACACACTCACACTCAAACATTTAAGCTTCTGTATTACCTAAGATGAGCTGAACTACACCCAATAATGAAAGCAGTTCAAGAATGTCCATCCATCCTACCATCCTACCATCCATCCATCCATCCATCCATCCATCAACTGCCTTCCGAGGTATCCCAAGGTGTTCCCAGGCAGAACAGATATGTAGTCCTGCCACCAAGCTCTGGGTCTGTTTTCTGGTATAAAGTAGCTGAAACATCTGAAAAGGGAGGCTCACAGCAGGTATCCAGATCAGGTGCTTGAACCATCTCAATTGACAACTGCAATGCAGTAGAGCAGCTGCTCTGCTCCAAAGTTTCCTCAGATAGTGGAGCCCCTCCTCCTGCATTTAAGGCTGAGTCCAGCCATCCTATGGAGGTAATTAATTTCAGCCACTTGTATCTAGTATCTTGGTCATGATAAGTTAATGTTAAAACAGACAGACTAGTAAATCAAGAGGTTTGCTTTCCATTTTATCTATTTTTTTATCATCAGAACAGACTCCACCAGCCTCCACATTATGGCAGATGAGGTCCCAGTGTGTCTATCCATCTCCTGTTCCATCTGTCATCTATGAACAAGAGACAGAGATATTCCACCTGAGGCAAACACAAGGGGAAGCTTGCATTAAAGCTAGACAGAAGCTTAAGATATGAATGTAAAAACATTACAACCACTTCTCTTTATGACTTTCATCCATGATGACCACAAACTGAATTGATAATAAAGGCATGCCTGAGTTTAAACAATAGGAACAAGCTCAACTTTGAGCCAAAAATATGCACACAGCTCTTGCTTGGTTATACAAAGAACCAGATAGCTCTTAAAAGCAAACTTGGCATCCCTTACCAGAACTTGCTACAAAATTCTTTGGAGGACTCAGTCATGAACCATCTCCAGATCCAAAAAACATGTAGACCAAGGACCTAAATTTCCATGTCCTCCTTTGCAACTCTACGAAGGTAAAAATTTCATCCACAGTTTCACTGACAGACTAATAGCCATACTGCTTCTTCTGTGTTATAGTTTCTACAAAATAGTCCAATCTGGTTCTGGGGACTAAAGTTTGTGCTTAATCCAAATGTGATATTGGAAAATATTTTTTGTTCTTTTTCATACAGATAGTTTAATTTATAAAAAAAGAGAAATAAATGTTTAAAATTGTTTATTGGGTAGACTTGGATGCCATTCAGGAAATCAGATAGAAACAATGTCAGCACAGTTTGTTCAGTAGACCAAAGGGTGAAATGGGTTGTTTAAATTGGAATAGATGTGGTCTACTCAATGATTTCATGTATCTATGATGAGTTGGTCATTTTTACTAATTTATAACACTTTGTCACTTATATGCCAATCAATCTGTGACACATTGCAGAATAGAACTGAACAAGATGGAACACACAAGATTAAACAAATGTTGCACACTTGCATTATATTGGACCTTAAAGAGGCGACCAATATGATGAGAAATAATTAAAAAGACCTTCTGAATGAGATGCATTAAAGGTCTCCCACTATTTTACCTTTTGCTCTGCTGGTACTCCTGCTGGGCTAAGCCTCACTGGCTCTGATATTCAAATTGTGTAAAATGATTAGAAAACCACAATATGGATTTTTCTAGATTTGATTTAAAAGACATTATCTAAAAAGCTGAAGTTCATGTTAATATTTTCTATGTATAGTTGCCTGAGGTATCACCTGCCATGACTTAGCATTAAATTGACCTGGAATCCCTCTTCTCTAAACTTTTCTTCTTCTTTCCAAAATAGTCTTTCTCTGGTTAGTTATGCTACCTCTTTAGGTAATTATTGCAGTGGATAGTCAATTGTAACTAGAAAATTTCTGAAGAAATTTAAAAGGGGCCTGCCAAAGTGTGCGTGTCAACATACCGTCTTCACTTCTGAACACAACACGGATGTATCTACAAACTGAGTGTTGGATGGCGTTTGTAGGCGAAACCATGATGACACAGTAAATCCTCAAAAATAGTGGTTTTTTAGGATGTCTTCAGCACCTCGCTCCATTGACTTTGTATGGGGTAGTTTTTCGCTAATTACGTCGCCATGGTAACTCGAAACGAAAAGTTGAGTAATAGCACACATCTCGAGAATGAGCCAGAATTTTTATATATATATATATATATATATATATATATATATATATATATATATATATATATATATATATATATATATATATATATTGTGGGGGTGCACACTACGGTTTGGGTCGCATTAATTGAGAAAGCAGTTTTGAGGTGGAGAGTAATAGGTGCCTCCATGCATTGCATGGGAGACAGTGTATTGCACTGCTCTCCTATGCAGGCTCCAATAATTCTAAATATCAGTGGAAGAAGTTGAGTAATTTTATGACAGATTTATGTTCTTCTGAAGCAACAGTGTCAATTCTTGTTCTTCATATTGGGTGAGAATAAACCAGCTGCTTAGATTAGAAATTTAAACAGCTCCTAATCAGTGCTTTGATAAAGTACCATAAAATACCTATTGAACTTTCTCAAATACAAACTGAAGTCAATATAATTAAACTTTCATGTAAAAGATAAGCATAAAATAGCATAAGTGTGAATCTGAACAAAAAAAGGGTACTTTTTTTGTTTTTACATGTAGCAATCTGAAGAGTGTGATGTATATCTGTATTCAGAACCTCATGAGGCAATATTTTGGAGAGATACCTGCAATTAGGTCTTTTTAGATATATTCTACTAGCTTTGCACATCTAAAGACAAATTTTCCCCATTTTTCTTTACAAAATAGTTCAAGATGAGTCTGATTAGACAGATCATCTGTAACACTGATTTTAAACTCTTGCCACAGATTTTCAATTGCAAATAGGTCTTTCTTTAGGTCACTCTCCTCTGCAAATCCTTTGCATTTTAGAGTCAACATGCAGAACAAATAATAGACAATCCTTCAATAATTGTTCTACAAGTGTATGCACATGGATACAAAGTAGGGGAAAACAGAAACATAGGCTGTTACTTTTACTATTGATGTTCTTCATTCTTTCCCTTATGGATGAATTTGTCAAAAATCTGTCTCTGAAAAGTGTGTTTTAGCATTTTTCTGCAGCTTTAATTAAACAGCTGAAGACTCAAAGCATGTTCAGTTCCAAGCTGAGTGCTGGTCCACACAGCCAGTCTATCAGTGCCAACAGAACTCCCTCATCCAAACTGGGCTGATGATTTTTTTTTCCAGCAGCTAACTTGTAAAGGGATAGGGATAGCATATAAAGGATCTAGATGTTGATCTCAATGTTGAGCTCCAACTTTTTAAATACTTTCCTTTAAAAGAGGCAATTGAACAGTTCTGCCACAATATCACATCCATTTGTTGATAGGCTACAAGCAAATAATAGTTACATCCCTTATGCAAATCATTATCAGACTTAGGAGTAAAAATCTGACTGGTTGCTCAAACTGTGCATCCAAATTTATACGCTCAAGTTGGTTTCATGCAACAAACGCAAACTTCAATATATTTTATTGGGATTTTGTGTGATAGACCAACACAATGTACTGCATAATTCAGGTAAAAAACAACATGTTTTTCAAAATTTTCTACAAATAAAAATTAGAAAAGTGTGGTAGAGATTTTTGTAGCCCCTGGGCCCATTCAGCTTGACGATTTTGGCCCAGGTGACAAAAAGTTTGGACACCTTGTATTTAAACTAACATTTTACTAAGAAATCTGTAGTTTTCACTGGAACCTGATAGGAAGCGATGATACGCTGGTATATACATAATCTTCTAAAACAAAAAGTGGGGGAAAAATGGAAAAGAATGATAAAGGTGATTTCTCACCAGAGGATGGATACAGTTTTTGTGTCCTTGTGGTTTTGGAGATGCATTATTAAAATAAAGAAATTACCAGGTGTTCTTTTAAAAACAACTGTCATTGGTGTTTTTCTTCAACTGCTCATTCTGGCCAACATTTTCTTTATCTAGTTGTGAGCATTAGTTGTGAGGACAGTAGACTGAACTGGGATGTCTAAATTATGCTTTTGTCTTGCAAGACATGAAAAAATATAAGAGGTTTCTTTTGCAATTTGCCACAAGTCATTGTAGTAAAAGGATGCTCTAGTCAGTTGACATGAAAATTGAACTTTCTGCCTTATAATCAACACTGCATATAACACTGAACATATCAAGACAAGTCTGAAAGGCAGTGGCAGCATCATGCTATGGGAATTTGGGGCCAGACTTGAAATTTGATGTTCACAAAATCGTTATTTTGTGACTTTGTAAATCAATTCAATTATGATTCAGACAGCTAAGACATGATAATACTGTAAATAGATTAAGGTATAACAATAAAACATTTTATAAGGCACTATTTGCTATCAAAGTTGCAGAACATGCCAGGGAGCAGGAATCCTCCCTCCCCCCAACACAAAACTATGTTGGTGTGTAGACCTCAGAAACAAACAATATAGAAACGTTTGACATGGCTACACTTCTGCATCTTTTATTATCCTCTTTGTTGTTTACCACTGGCTTTCCTGACATATTTTGTGAAGAAGTGAATTAGCAAAAGAAGAAAATAAAGTTGTCTTAAAACTCACTCCAAACAAACTGTGAAATTCGGTCTGCTACAGCGGTTCAGTCTGGCCCTGATCCACTGCCTGCTCTCACTGCTGTGAGTTACAAGTCATACAAATCAGGTTGGAGAGAAATAGAGGTGTCTGTACTGTGATTCCCACAAAGTTGCTGTGCCATTATCCATTATTTGAGCGAGGCAGGCACCAGCGACACTTGTAAAAAAAAAAAATGTTCCCGTCACCAAAATGAAACGACTTCTCCTTGAAGCTCCTCTCATTCCTATCACTCTGCTCAATCACAGCCGTCTGTCCTCTTCCACTTCATCTTAACATTTTTTTTCTTCCCTCATTTTCCCTCCTGTTCTTATATCTAAAGGTCAGCTGACTTTGGACTCACAGTGGTTATGATTTCAGAAAACTAAGTTACCCCCCACCCTCCCCACCCGTACAGTGAAAGGACATCCTCTGTAGGGCTGTGATTTATATGTAAATGAAACATGTCCAGGCAGAGGTGCAGACAGTTCGGATAGAGCAGACGGAGGTAAACAGGTTGGTTTTAATGACCTTTCATATCATGCAGGGACATGGTTGTTTACAAACAAACAGAAAGCGGTCAGACTTGTTTACCAATTAAACAGTAGTGACAGATGTGTTTACAATCCTCCAATGCTGCCAGCCTTTGATGATTTTAATATTCATACCTGCACTCTGCGGAAAATCACGCTCTCCACGGAACAGGAATGCATTTTCAATATTGGTGAAGTTTAAAGTAAGAGAAAGAAAGAGATGAAATTTTTCAGAAAAAAAAATTGCACGACTTAATTGAATTAAATTTAGTGGAAATGGATGATTAAGCAGTTTCAAACTCTGAATGAATGTTTATTTCTGTGTGGTTATCATTGTTGGAGTTATGTGAAAGTGTGAGCAATCAGGGGTGTTTTAGATTGCTTCAAAATATTTCTGCAGGAGTATCGCTTCTGACTTAAGCATTTGCCTTGATTTATTGCTTTTGTTTTCATCATTCTCTGCAGTGCTGTTCACTATAGGGGTAGCTTCCTATAAAAATGATTCATTATCTTTTTCTGTGTTCACATATTTTTGTGGCTGCTGTAGACAGGTGGAGAGGAGAGAAAGGAATGGAGCAAAAATAGAAACCTGGGGGTTTATATCTCACAGTTACTCAGTTCTGTCTAAAATTGTAATCTAGGAACTGTTGAAAATAAAAGTGAAATGGGATGTATTACGTATTGATGGACAGTCTTTCTTTATTAGTTTCTTCCCAAAGCCATCCATAAAAATGCACAATACACAATAAAACGCATTATACCCCTGATACCTGACTGCAATGCACACAATAAAGACTCATTTCTCCCAGTTCAGCCAGAGATGTCTGCTGTAAAACTGAAATAGGAACACTGATATATTTGTTCTGGGCCTCATTTTTCTTTTATTTGACAGACACAGAAATGTAGACAGAACGCACAAAACTGACATAATCCAGCAAACTGCTACTGGTTGGAACAACAGTGACATTACTGTCTCACTTTATATGTTTATTTAATATTTCAGGATCTACTGACTGTCTTGGAATTTCATTTTAACGCTATGTGAGTGCCCCTAAAAGTCATATAGTTATTGGCTGAATTAATCAGTAAGTATGTCATTCTGGGATTTTCACATTTCACTGTGGTATTAGGCTGGCTATTTGAGCTGATAGCCAGACTATTTATCTCGCTCATACCAGCTTATTTGACTCCCAGAGTTTTTCTATAAAGAACATAATGGTCAAATGAAGAGGTGTTCTGTGTAATAAAAGAATTTTATTCTATTAAATACACTTGTTGATTGTTTTTCTCTGAGAATCAAAAATAAATAGAATAAATTATATTATTATAACTATAAATTTGATCTTATTTAGCAAGATTTGTTGTCTTTATGTGAAAAATAAAAGCAATAAGATCATGTTATACATTTTTGTTTTAAATTTTTGTTTACATACCATAACACCGTGTTTTTACACAAGGTTATTATAACATGAGAATTTCGTTCTGACCAATGTGTAAGGAGAACTGAGGATACAAACTGTGGTTTTGCAAGCACAATCTGTGTCCATATTTGCTGAATACAAGATTAAAGCTGATTCGTTTTCAGTTGTGCCATGAATTTTGTATAGGAGACACATCTGGGCTGCAGTCATTCATCTCTGACAGTGCTGAATTACTACTGGCATTGCACTCCTATTTTAAAGAATATCCTTAAAATTCTAATATACAGCTTTGTATCAACTATACTGTCAGACATATGTAGGTCACCCGTGCTCTGATGCATCTACATGTCATCAGAGGTGCTGGATTTTACTCTTTCTGTTCATGAAAGAGTTGAAGAGCCTCTCATGTTTTGCTCAGAGGTTTACACATCCTATGTTCCTAAAAGTGAGTTCAAATGTTAATTCAACCACCCACACAACAATGGTCCAGTGTCTTTATGTTCAGGGATTGGCTTTCGCCTTGAGAAACAGATCATTTTTCCACACTATTATAATCTTTCTCAGAAAATAATCAAATGTGCACTTTAAGCCTTCACATACATTAAAAACTTTTGATTAAGCCTTCCATATAGTCTTCATGCTCACATCTATGTTGTAAGAAAACTTCGACCTCACTGTATCTGCTTAATGAACCTTGCTGCTGAGAGTTACATTTTCTTTGATTTTTGTGAAGGAAATTCATTACTTGATATCTGGCCTTCCTACTCAACCTGCTGTCTTTGATTTTCAGATAAGCCATGAATTGAAATGTCAATATTCTCATTACATCTTACTTTGTCTGTTCAAGTGAAGTCATTAGTAAACAACCCATAAAGAATTCTTGCAGCACTTGGGGAAAAAAAAAACAAAACAAAAAAAAAAAAAAAAACAAAACGCATGAAGCTATTAAATATCAAGATTTATTCCAGTCTAACAATGTCAACAACAACTTTACTCACATCTAATCTAAAATGATTTTTTCACTTCACAGAGAAACTGGATATGACAGAATAAATAGAACAGGAAGAAAGCTTCTCTGCACTGATGAGTCTCTGCTGCATATCAAACACGACAATTTAAATTGTGCAGTTGCTGATCATGAATGTGAGATGTTAAATATTTTTACCTGTCATATTTAACAGGTAAAGAACTAAAGATTTCATTAAGTAAAGACTTAATTTCCCTCTTTACTCTCAGAGAGACACACACAAAACAAAACACTGTGACTTGATTCAATCTTAACTGTGCAGCTTGATCCGCTCAGCACTATAATAATCAGAAAGGACAATATTTACAGACACCATAAGTGTAGTGTTCTGCAGCTGAGTGTAGTCCAGACTCATTCATGCTAATGCTACTACAGTCTGCCCCTAAGGGAGAGTCTGTGTCCCATTTAATTCAACTCTGATCAATACTCAGTTAACAGCTATAAAACAAACTCCAGTGACAATTTCTCAAAGAAAATGTGCACTAAATATAAGAGGGAACCTACACCTTGAATTTAAATGCGAAGCTGCGTCTCCTCTTTCTCAGGCTTTATGTTTGCACTCAGACTAAAGTGTGTTTGTCAGTTAGAGTTGTTATTTTTCTCTGCAGCATACGCCTCAATGGGCTGTCTATCTTTTTGGATGGTGCTGGACAAGATAAATTGACAGCTATACACACACTCACAGAAGCACGCACACACGAACATGAACGCACAAATATAAATATATATGTTTGGATGTAGAAACTCACGACTGTGCACAAGCCACAGCAGTTTATCACAAACAAAACCTCACACGTTCAGACAGAAAAGCAGTCACACATTGGCTGATGGCTTGAGTGGCAGTTTATTTTCATGACTTAAATCAACAGTAGTATAGATTTGGTGCTCAGAGGCAAAGTAGAGCAGAGCAAGCTGGAGAATATGAGACACTGCACTTCTGAGTGAATGGAACTCAAATTGGACATTATAAACACAGACATGCAATGATCTTTGTCAGCTTCATGCAAACTGTCTGTACATGATAGATTGAATGAGCATCTCTGAACAGGGGCACGTCTTGTAAGTTTGCAAAAGGTGGCCAGATTGAGGCATAATCTTGAGGTGGCACATCAAAACCCGAACAAAATTTTGGGTCCATGATTTTAAAATATAATAATTCTCCTAAATTTTAAACATAATTCTGATTGCAGGGCCAGGACAGTGTGCCACTAATCTAACAGTCTGACAACAGTGTGGGCTAAGGATTTACTTCCATTGGTTTTTGTTGTTGTTGTTGACAAAAACAAAACAAAACAAAAACATGCACTGCTTTTAGGAGTTGTTTTCAATTTAAATTCTTCAGCCAAGTTATCAGTTGGCAACCAGATGAAACTGAGTCATCAATCACAGTAACAATCCCATTTTACTTTAGGAGCATGGTCAACACAATACAACCTTGTTGAAACTACAAGTTAAGCACTGTCCAGTCATCGGTGCAGCTGTGAACAGGCTGAGTGCCATTACTTATTGTAAGCATGTGATTATCAGAACAGACAAAGCAGAAGAAAATAAGCCAAACTTCCAACAAGTTACTTGAAAAATCCAACTAACCACATGTGATAAGCCATCTCAACAAACTGCTGTTCTGAATCTTTTGCTATCTTTTTTGAAATTGCTCTAACAGTCAATCATACAGCAACATGGCTAGTAATAAGGTGGATAGCGGCAGAACTAAGATATTTAGTTGGCTGGTCACCCACACAGCTGTTTGACTTTACTGCTGCAGAAAATCTGCATAATTGTTTGTACAAAGACTCATTTTGAAAGTTTCATTCTAATGCACAACATAATTGGATCCATTGTAATAAAAAGCTCTTCTTCTACTCATCTGGATTTCAGTCCTTTCCTGAATCAGGCTGAAAAGAGAGAAAAAAACAGCAACAGTTTCAGAAATCTCCACTAAGTATTTATGAACAGCACAGCAAAAAATATATATATAAAAAAAACATACTTTGATCATGGCCATAGTGTTGAAAGGAGACAGCTTGCATGAAACATGCAACCAGCGAGGCCAGAATGTGTTTAATTAGGATGAATAAGGTCTGCAACATTTTCCATTTGGTGAGCATGAATAACATGACATGATGCAAAAAGGAAAAGAACAGCAAAAGCCTGGAGAAGAGCTGACTTTGGAGATTTTCCTTTCTAGCATCCCAACAGCAAAGCAGGAGAGGAGCTGTTAAGAAGAGGAGCAGAAGAGGGAGGAGGTAAGGGTCACAGAGTGGAGGGATCCAGTACCCTTCACCTCAGTCTCATTCCTTTCTCCCCTTGTTTTGAAGGTTTATCCTTCTACCTCACTCAGTTGCCCTTTTTTCATCCCTTCTTCATACCCTCAGGCTACACATCACATACATTCCCCCTATGTTTCTCCTCTATCCTTTCCCTCATGACTTCCTCTCCCTCATCCCTTCTGTGACCGGACGTCCTCTACTCTCCTTCCCTCTCTTTGTGTCCTGCTCCTCCTGTTCCTCTTCCCTGCGTGCAGCTGATTTACATCCTGCATCAACTCTTTTTTGCAAACCTTTCCTCTCTTTATCATCCCCTCTTCTCTATAATGCTCCACACCCTACATATCCCCCACTTGTCCTCCTACTTTCCCCGCTGCTGCCGTCCTCTACCCTCCTCCTCTTCTCTCTCTCGTTGTCCCTGCCTCCCTCATTTTGCCTCTCTCTCCTTTTCCCAGGGCTCGTTAAACAATGTCCATATTCACCTGCATCATCTACACAGAGCCTCCTATAGCAGTGACACAGTGAATGTGTGTGGGAAAGACAAAAGATATGGTCTAAGTCAAAGAGTTTGGGTGTACATTTATTGCTTAGGAAAGGGTAGGCAGAGGTCCAAGAAAAGTATTTGCCAAACTTTGATTAAAGGCACCCAGATGCACACAATTACAATGTGTATAAAAGCAGTAAGACAAAGGAAGTCTGTGACAAGAGGAGCACTAAACAAACTTTAGATTATTGGGTGTTTTGCAGGATTGCTTTCATCTGCAGAACAATTGGTATTAACAAGAGTTAATCTCTCAAGCTGCTGGCCCAGAAAGAAGACTCCAACCTTACCCACTTAACACCATTAAACTCATTCACCAGGACACACTCTTAAATCTCCCTATCTCCCGTTCTACGGTTATATTATCTAAACCACTGTTTTTTCTCCTGTTTATCATTTTCCTTGTCTTCATGTTTGTCTTTTCTCCCACTTCTCACCGTCACTCTCATGCGGTTCTTGTCCCTGCATTCTTTGAAGTCGGCTCATACCTGCTGTCACATACCACCTGTTCAGTTCTCAACAGGACTGGACCATATTGAGCTAAATTACAACACCAGGACTGCACTGGACAGAATGGAAAAAGTCTGACCATGACTAAACAAATAAAGCAAGTGGGAAAAATCGATAGCAGAGAATTAATACAGCAGAGATGAAGGAAGACCTGTTTTTGAATTACAAAGTGCTCTGTTGGGAACATTGTTTTAAATTTGACATTACTTATCTCACCAAATAACATCTTATCTTGCTTTTAATGAATTGTATTTTACACTGTATGATGGGTTAAACAGGTTTGTCTTGCAAATGAAACTTTGTGTTGTATTGGGACTCATCTGTAAAAGGTTTTGACAGAAGAGCAATCTAAACCAAAGTCATTGTGGCCCATTTTAGTTCTGAAAATGAAATATATTTTCATTTATTTTTCTTTTTAAATGATTTCAAATGTATAATTATCAAGGGGTAATAAACACACAGAGAAATTTCATACCATAGTTTTGCATAGTATTGTACCATTAGTTTTCACCAACTGTGCATCCATGTTGGCATCATAATTAGATTCAAATTTGTTTTATATTAATTCTGCAGCATTACAGCATAGCATTACAACACCTCCAAACAGGTAGCCAGTGGATTTTAAGCCAGAACTATCTTTGAAGCAAGAAAAACAAAGAATCCAAAGGACACCACACAGGCCCAAGCCAACATCATATCAAAGGAACCTACAATTAACATCATAATAGGGTTAAAAACTGTAAATTACAAGAATCAAAAATACACCCTACTTTCCCAGATAAAACATGTCTTTGCTTTGTTCTGCTTTGACTTTTCTGTCCTTAAAATTTCAATCAGACACTTTCAAAGGAGCGACCTCTTCAGGCAAAAGCCCACTGGGGTTTTAACATTTGCTTGATTATTTTCACTATAAGGCAGCTCTGATCTTTAGCATAGTCATTGCACTTCAATTCCAAAAACTCTCTCCACAGTTTTAATCTTTCCTATCTGACACTGTTCCTATTTGCTCTTTGTGTTTCTGGTCTTTTCCTTCTATTATCTTCTTTGATCTGGAGCAATCGGTGAGTTGAAAGGTTAGAACATCCTGTAGACAAGACTCCCTGAAACCTCTAGCAGAAACATTAACACTGGTATGAACTAAAGAGAACTGCCTTGTGTGTGTTTGAGTGTGTGTGTTCTCCCAGGTGACGGAGCATGGACGGCAGAGATACTCGTTTGATCCCTGGAACAAAGAGAGAGGGGAGTGCAAAGGAGAGAACAGCAGAGGCAGACAGCTTAAAGGGAAAAGATGGAAAGGCAGCAAGGAAAAAGAGGAGTATGAGAGACAGAAAGCTTAAGGGTGGAGGGGAGAGACGTGAAAGTGAAAGAAAGAGAAGCACAGGGTTAGGAGGGATCAAGCCACACGAGAACAGAGCTTTGTTGAAGGGAGTTTGAACATCATGAGCGGCTTTGTCACACAGTGAGAGGGAAGGAAAAATGTGTCCAAAAACTGCTAGGTCCACTCTAACGGTAGCAGCAGGCCCAACTGTTTTCTGTTGCATGCTCCATGGTGGGAAATCCTATCAATTTTATGTCAAGCTGACATTTTACCTGATGAGGCAGAGGTTTCGACTGCAAGAAGAATCCATTCATTCATTTTCTGTACCTACATAATAAAGCAAAAAATGGTCGACAACCTTTAACACATGCACTTATACCAAAGGGCAATTTAGAGTCCCAAATTATGCATATCTTGAGGAGGAGATCAAACTAACTGGAGAGAAAAAAAACAAAAACATTCTCCCAAGTAGAATGTTGATTTACAGTAGGTGCTTAAGGATTGATTTCATCACATTCTCAGCTATTTCTCTTTTAAAATGACCAGACACACTACTATATAAAGGTTATTAGGAGGTGAAAACAGACTTTGCTGAGGCTGAGAATCCAAACTATAAAAGAGAACTGTGAGAAATCAATTTAAAAAAAAACTTTCATCCCCAACTTCCAGGTCTTCCTAAATGTTAATGACACTTCCCAGTCTTAACTGAGGCTCAATACCCTAACAAAACAAAAGTTTTCTGCTGTGTCTACATATCTCATTCACATGAGATATGTAGACACATAAGTGTTCGGCAAAAAATAATTGGTATTTTTAAAACAGATTTTCAAAGTTGAGACTTTTAAAACTATTTGGAGTGGCTGGTAAACTTTACCTACCTAACTTTTCAGTTTGACAATATTTGTTGGTTTTCATCCAAATTGGTTCCAATGCTACACTGGCCATGGTACTTGCTTGGCACCATATCTTTCTAGTTTCCCTGCCTGAAGCTCTGGAACCTCCGAGCTGTACCAGAGGAAATAACGCTTTTGTCACAAGCTAGAGGCAGACTCATGCAGACCAACAATCAATTAAACTGCTATGAGTACCATGTTTAAACACACAGTGTAGGAAAGGTTTAGATGACATAATAAAACAGCTCAAAGATTGCTCTTTTGCTGTAGAAAGAAAAAAAAAAAACAGTTCTTTTATTGAACCGCTTAAGAAATGGTTCCTCAGTTAAGCACTGGAATCATCTTGGTGGAAATCCCTCCAAAAGGCATTCTCACCCACCATTGTTTTGTGCAATATATATTAGTTGGGAATGTGGGATAGATAGGTCATTGGGTGACACAGCTTAGGGAAAAAAAAGGTGTGCCTGCTTACTTTGACTGTTGCTAATAAACTGTCATGATATGTTGAAAAGTTTAAAAAAATGAAAAGAAGTCATAAACCATACAAAAATAATCCCCAAAACAACTAATTCTTTGAAAAAGACAGTATCTATGTTGAAAATGTTTTTCCTTATAAATCTTACTGGCCTTTTTTAGCACTTTTGTTTGAGAGCTTATGAGTTTTAGAAATAAATAGCTAAATATTTTGGCCAAAACAATCTGTTGTAAAATTAAACAACATTTTAAAAGAGCCAATATTTGCAACTATGTTGATCAAGTTGAATACAAAATGTATAACTACATGTTATTGCTCTCTACCAGAGCATATGTTTTTAATTAAGCCAGAATTATTCTTCAGTATTTACCAGCCTTAGTACTTCCTTATACTTACCTGACGTACTTTGTTTAATAATCTACTAAATGAGAGATCACTTCTCCACCAAAAAAAAGACATGACCAGATGCAATTTAAAGTTTAAACATGGTGCCACTTTAAGTGATCCATATCAAAATTCAACATGAGATTATATGTGAGAAAATATGATTTTTCACATTCAATTCTATGTTTTCTCAGCTGCTTTAAAAAGGGCAAAAGAAGTCCTGGGGAAAATGGTCTCGTAAGAAATAAACAAATATGTCTTTTACAATATGGATGAAAAAGCAATCCAATTTCCTTAACAACAAAAGTAACAAACTCAACATTTATTGCATTTATATCACACCATTATTGTTTTCTGCAGCTGTGCAAGTTAATCAATTATGTCCTGTGCACAGTGCGTTGATTTCAGTGCTGGAAAACAGCTTACGCCACCATCATGCAATTTTTCTGATGTCGGGGAAAAAAAAACTGCAAAGGAAATCATTTCACATCCAGTGCGGTCATCAAAGCTCCCGATCAGCAGGTACTGTGGTGAAGTGTTACAACATGCTGAAATTACTAAAAAGTGGCAGACGGATGAAAAGAAACAGGCAAAAAAGAGGAGCAAGCGGAAAACAGACGCCTGCACAGATTTCAATGGATGTTTTAGCTTTACAAATTAGTTAAACTGGCCAGCTACAATGATTGAAAAATAAGAGCCTTAGCTTGTTATAAATCTGAGGTTTCTTATTAATAGTGTTATCCATTCTTTTATCTCCAAATAGCTAAATGTGTGTTTTTATGTTTCAGATCCTTCATGCGCATATGCAGAATTTATGTATCACTACAAAGTTCACTTCCAGTACTTCCCTTCAACCCTTTTTCTTCACCCACATCACACCACAGTGGTAACCTCCACAGAATTAAAATGGACATGCATTTAGTAAAACATTTCTTGGCAGACTAAAAGGAAGAATGTTTTTATTTGCTCAAAATTAAAAAACAAAATTTTGGTTTGATCTCAACTTGACATTAGAATAGTGCTCTGGTAATATTTACCACTAAACCAGTTAAAATCCCCTTGTTAATTGTCTGTGAGCAATTCAGTTCACTTTAGTTAAGAATTCCTGACATTGTTAAGGATAAACAAAAAAAAAAAACACTCGTATTTACTCAGAAGGAACAGCAAATAAAAAGCATTGATGAAAACGTTTGGACAACTACACATGAGGGATTAATAACTGTAATCCCTGCATAATTTTGTAATTCTTAATACATTTTACCATTTTTGAGCACATTTTATTAGTAATACTTCTAAATACCTCAAAAGCGATCAATAAATTATTTTTAAATTATTTTATTCAGCTCTGTGTGGGAGCTGAATCAAAGACGTAAAAGTGACTATGAACACCATTAAATCCCAGCTCACATGCACTGTTTACAGCGTTTTAATGAGATATTTAAAAGATTTGTCACAAAATGAACAAACTGGAAAATGTATATGGTAATATTTAAACTTTAGGGATTGAGTACATACTATTATAATTCCAAAACTGTGGTAAAGGCTAAAATTGTACTGGCTTTTAGATAACAATCTTTCAGAAAATAATGCAGAATGTAACTAGGTAAAGTCCAGGGAATTCATTCATCCATTGTCTATACTTGCTCATCCTTGCAGAGTCATGGGGGGAATATCTTTAGGGATCATAGGGTGAGAGGCAAGGTACACACTGGTCAGACGGTTTGTCCATCACAGTGCAACACAGGGAACACAGGACAGACAGCCATGCACACACACACACACACACACACACACACACACACACACACACACACACACACACACACACACACACACACACACACACTCGAACTCATACCTAAGGGCAATTTAGAGAGACCTATTAACCTAACAGTTATGTTTTTGGACAGTGGGAGGAAGCTGGATTACTTGATGAGAACCTAAGCATGCACAGGAAGAACATGCAAATTCCATGCAGAAAGACCCCAGGCCAGGAAGTACATGAGGAACATCTTGCTGCAAGTGAACGGTGTGATTTAAGGAGGTAATGTACTGTGCAAAAGTCTTGAGTCTTTACTTTAATAGAAAGCACCACTGGCTCATTGCTTCTGGTTTTTTTTTAATGTGTCACTTTCCTGAACAGAACCAATCACACAAGTATTGCTGGTTATAATTTGTGCATTCTGTTGTTTCTCTCTTTTGTACAAAATACTCCAGGTCAAGTGTCTGTGTTTAGCTGCATCTCACTCCATGTTGGAGCCATTGATAAAGCTATTGTTGCTGATACTTTTGTACATTCTCTTTATTTTTCCTTTCCTATAGAAGGTACTCATTGTCTGTGTTTTTCCATTCTCTCCTATTTGCCCTCTTAACCCCAGTTGTGACAGATTGCATTGTATTGTGTGACTTACTGTAGGTTGATTATGAAATCATTTGCATGAATGAGTGACGTTTTTAAGCTTGGAGTTGTTTTAAGATGACTGAAGTCTGCTTTTGTCTTGGCTGTACTCTGAATACCCATAAGCACTAAAAGTATCCTCTGTTTCATTAAAGTGGCATTGCTAGTATTCTGCAGGTGGGGCATTGACTGTTCTTAATGAGAAATGCACTTATCAAGCTTTTTCGATTTTCAGTTTTTGATTGATTCCAGTCTTAACCAATTGCAATGGGAAATGTGCCAATTAGAAGCAATAGCTTGAATCTAACAGAAAATGAAGGCATTACAAGATTATCCCCATTTATGCACCAAATCATTGTGTTCCCAACCTTCATCTGATTTGTATTAAACTGAAAGTGCGTTAAAGTACATGCTGTTTGTTGAAGTCTTTAAAGCCTCAAAATGGAGGAAGTTCTTTAAGTTCTTTGAGATTTTTCCTTGTTCCAACTGATCAAGGGAACATTTGCAGATCCTGATCTCTTCCCTGGTCAATCTCTGCTCTTAAGCTCTTTAAAAAAAACCAACTGTACTTCAAAACAATCTAGACGATCCCTTTTAGATCCATATCATGATTCTTATCATATTAAAAGAAAACAATTTAGGATTAGGGAGGAAATGGCAGAATTTCAACACTACTTTTCCCAAATACCTCTTGTTACTTTGTTCATGTGACAGAATAGGAGGCAGTTTTGTAATTTGCTGCCTCTGTTTTCATTCCTCTTATTGCTGAACTAAACTGTGTTGATTCTAAGCCTGCTACTTTTCCTCTCTCGCTCTGTCTTTCTGTCAGACAAGAGCAGTGGAGAGTGCTGAATAAGAGCTGGTAGCGTGGTGAGTCAGCCAGCAGCTTTACATTTACCACATGCCAACGGTAGCAGGACTGAAAAGGAACGCAGTGGGGGTGCTTTCCCTCCCTCTGTCTTCCTCTCAAGACTGTAACTCTCTTCCCTTCCTCTCACTTCCTCTTTGGCTACTTCTCCCCTCACTTTCCCTCCATCACTTCTTGCTTTCCATCCTCTCCTCCCTCTCGTTACTCATTAGCCACCGTCTCCCTTGGTCCCTTTATTTTAGCCCTCCCCCTCTTAACTCTCACTCCTTCTCCATCTCCCTCTCCTGTTTTCTCTCTCTCTGTAGCCTCCCAGTGGTCTTGCTGAGGGGCATATGCTGTTGCAGAGAGAAGGGGATGTCAGCTTGGATTTCAACACTGTCACAACAGGGGGAACACACACATTCACACACATAAACACACACAGGCAAGTACTACATGCAAACATAGGAGGCCAATGGTCAAAAAGATGCTGCTTTTCTTTCTCACACATGCACATTCATGCACAATCAGATATGACCGTGAACACTAATCAAACGGCAACTTGTAGGACACACGTGCACACAAACACACATAACATGAAGACTCTCATGACTCTCAGTGTGGGAAACAGAGATTGTCTGCAAACTGCCTGACAGGCAGAAAATAGCTCTGTCAGAGAAGGCATGAGAAGTGAGTAGAACAGTGCAGGACAGAACAGGAAATAAAGAGGGAGAAGAAAGGAAAGAGAGGATTGAAAGGAGAGGCAATATGTGCATCTGGCCTGCAGATACCTTCATATAGTTTTATTGTTTGAGGTAAAGGCGTTTTCCTTTTTCGTTCTTCTACTGCAGGAACTGTGAATGTTCTTATATGGTTTTACTGGTTCCTGATCACAGCAACAAACCATGAATGATGTAAGATGAAGTGATTGGCTCTGTCAGAAGCATTTGCTAAAAGTAAGCTGATTGTTCATCTAGTGCTCATCCAAGAAATAATAATTTTTTTGTTTAACAAAAAAAACCTTTTAATTAGCCAATGGACAACAGAAGTTCTACACCAAGATTTTTAAAACTACTAGACAGCAAGAGCACATAGTGATGCAACTTTCTGAATGCAGTTCTAAGTTAATTTGAACTTATAATTAATGTTCATTCTTCAGAAAAGCTTTAGAGACAGATGTACATAAATGTCTTTGGACCTTTAAAGAGTTATTTTACCCATTGATCATTTGTAAAAACTCCATCAACTCCTGTCTGGGGGCAAATAGATGGACAGAACAGCATAGTGCATTGATATGATTAAAAACCTGATGAACAAGTTTCAGTTTATATCTGAAACTTTATATTACGCCTATGCATTAATGTAAAACTGGTAGGGGTATGATATCCCCCACATATTTAAACCTGAATATCTAATACACTCAGAAGAAACAAATCCTTGTGTTTGTTTTTCATGTTTCAGCTTCTCTGAAACATGAAAAACTGAACTTTTAATTTCTGCTGTTGGCTTACCATTCAGTTGATGGTATGTGCCAGCTGGTTGCTTACCTGTACAGTTTGCATTTGCATATTAAAATGTTTCTTCAGGTCTTAATTAATAAACAGGCACTTACTAATAAGGCACTTTAATACTACAAACTTAATTATCCATCCATGGTTTATACCCGATTGTTCTTGAAGGGTCGCAAGGGAGCTGGTGCATATCTCTAGTGGTCATTGGACAAGAGCTGGGGTACATCCTTGACAGGTTGCCAGTCCATCGCAGGGCAACACAGAGACACACAGGACAAACAACCATACATACACACACTTATACCTGAGGGCAATTTAGAGTAATCAATAAACCTAACAGTCATTTTGTGGACTGTGGGAGGAAGCCAGAGTACCCAGAGAACCCATGCACATGGGAAGAACATGCAAACTTCATGCAGAAACACCCCAGGTTCAAGCCTAGGACTTTCTTGCTCCAAGGCAACAGTGCTACCATACAGTCCCCAATTTAACTCTTTACTTAAAATTAAAATATTCAGCTGAATACAATGAGTCCATAAGAACACATTAGGAGTTCAAAGGATTGCTCGCTGTCACTGTTTAGCCTCACAACACACTCAATTTATTCTTCATTGATCAAAACCACGTTGTGCTGCAAGCTCAGCAGTTTTAAGGATTTATGCTGCAAATCATAAGCAAGCAATCAAGGAGGTGGTAAAGAGACGACTATCATTTTGCTTGATATTTTGTGAAAAACACATTTTTTGTACATGAGAGAATTCTCTTGAACTATTATTGAAACAGTGGGTAGTGAGAGGAAGATAGTTGGTTATTTCAACATTCAAACTTATTAAAAGTTCCTGAGTAGTCAGTCCTATGAAGATGTGCCTCTGAATATAAATTTAATCCATTTGAACAGGCCATTTGCATCTTTAAAATTTAAAGGTGGAAATATTTTTTTCCCATTGAAAAAAGTAAAAATTGAAATGACTTAGTCAAACCCCTCCAACGAACACAAACACATCCCCGCCAAAACATGCAGCACTCAAATTTGCAGTCATTTTCAGCCTTATAATCAAAAACATATCTAAACAATCCTAGAAGCCATATATGATGAAATAATGATGAAACAATAAAAACAATAAACATTGTTTCCCTGGGACACCCACCTGTTCACATAGATGGATAAGTGACAGATGGGTGTCCATTTTTTATTCATTTAGTTATCTATTTATTTATTTAGATGGATGGAAATATTCTCCATCCTATATCATTTTGCCTTGAGCCCATAGTCCAACACTATAGTTACATTATAAATACATTACTAGCATCACCAAAAATCACTGCTTGGAAGCACTGGCTCCATTCGTGTCACTTTTTCCAGGATTGTAATTTAAAAAAAAATCAGTTGTTAGGAACTTGCTTCTGCCTGTGTTAGGAAAAAAACGCCCCATAACTTTGTGAAAATTGGTATCTAGGACATTCGTACACAGTAATGTTAATATTTCAATTCAGATTCAGATGGGTAGGTATTGCAAAGTTCAATTGTATTTGGCTTTGATTTCACCACCTTCTTAACAGTCACATGGTTCTTGTTACCAGTGCAAACAAAAATGTTATCCTTTTGAGAGCTTCTTAGTTAAAGAACTCCAACTGGAGGCTGAAAACACCAAGTAAAACAGACTCAAAGAGATTATCTAAATAATCAGTTACAGATTATGGCTTCCACAGAATGCAGACTTCCCTGTAAAAACAAACAGTCTCCTAAAAATCTGTCATTTCTTTACATGTCCATCTTTTTCTGCTTGACTTCTTTGTTTTCTCTCCAGCCCATTCAGTTGTGCACCCTCCATCCAACTCTCTCTGTCTCCTGATTCGGTATCCATGACCTTAGCTCAGTACATCATGGTCACACTGGCCGACCACAATCCCATTACTGACACCCTTCATGTGTAACATTACTGTGCTACATGGGAGTGTGTGCCTGTAAACAGACATGCGTGACATTGCCCTTTTCACAGCAACAACTAAATTAGGGCTGGTGCATAGAAGGCAGACTTACAGAGAAACACACCAGGGCACAAATGTATGCACACAATACAATGCTGCATTCTCTTAGTGAAAAAAAACACCCAGTAGAAAACACACGCTAACACACACAGAGTCACTTTGTAGAACTATTTCATCCTTATTATTGCTGTTGCCTCTCTACGGTTATTAATCCCCCACATCAGGGGTCTTTGAAACATTTCCGTCTGGGAACCAAGCTCATTAAAACTGCACTCATGTGGGCACCGACCAGAAAAAAAGCCTTCTGAAACAATCTGTGACTTGGTGCGTAGTTAAAAGCAGCAGAAAAGTTTTGAAACTTTTGCTTTTCACTTCGATCCAAACACACAAAGATCTCAACACACAACACAGTTCGAACTCTTGTTCTAAAAAAATAATTTTGTAGATGATGGCACATCTGTCTAATGACCAGGAGACTTCTTAGAGTGTGGTATACTACCATATGATAATGTAAATCAATATAAAAAGTGGTCAATTTAAAGCTGGGGTGCATCTCCACGGAGCTTTAAATCAAATCAAGGAGCAACAGGGTTTATGATGACCTCATGGGCTGTTCTAGACAGGGGCCAACAGGGGCCAGTGCCCCTGTAGAACTGGTCCTTGCCCCTGTTATGACCCCTTTACTGAATAGATAATACCAAATACATTTTTTATGATGATATGCACCGGCACAGAAACCATGGCTAATTGGTCCCTTGGACCGATTTCATTTTTCTTACCTTTACAGTTTTATTTTAACAATGAATTAAAAATGATGGTGTTGCACTTTTAGCATCAGCCATATTGAGATAGGATCACAGTTTTCATCTACCAGATCAGGGGTCTGCAACCTGCAGTTCTGGAGCTGTATGTGGCTCTGTGTCTCACTTAATATATTAAATGATAAATATTGCCCAGGTTTTATTCCTTTGTTCTGTGTCCCCATGAAAAGACCCGCAATTTCTCAATGGGATTGAGTTCTGGACTTTAACTGATCCACTGTAACACTTTCTTATTGGCATACTTTCATAAAGGTAAAATTTTTCATGTACACAATGCTGTTGTCCTGTCAACAGATTATCCTATGCTGTTGTCCCATATGTTTTCAATTTTCATATATTATTACTGTAATAATCATTGGTCTGAGACTCTTTGCTTTATGCTTCTTCACAGCTTTCTCTTTGATTTGTCTGTTGTGTTTTTTGGTCTTCATGATGCTGTATGCTCTCTAATGGTATCTAACAAACCTCTGAGGCCTTCACACAATAGATGTATTTATCCTGACAAAAGATTAAACACAAGTTATTTAAGGGTGTCAGAGGGGCTGAATGCATATGTATGCCATACATGATGTGTTGGGATTTTGGAAAACCATTATCCGTTTCTTTCACTTACATATGTTTTTAATCAAGAAAAATCCCAATAACCTATGGCAAAGATTGTAAGTGTATCGGGAAAATATTTGAAAAGGTTTTCCGATGTATAAAGGTGTTGTATAATACCAGTGTATGAGATGCTTATTTTTTCCTGATATGAAATCACATTTATCTGAAGAAATTTGGATTTAAATAGGAAGAAAATAACTAAGCTCCACTTAAAGTGCTCCTGTATGCAAATGAAGTGAGTACACCACTGTGCAATATTACTGAAATGTCAAATAATATAAAATTGCATCACATACCATAATTGCATCACTTTCCAGTTGACAAACAAGCAAAAACAAAAACAAAGAACTTACAGGAACTCAAAACTCAGTTGAGTAAAAGCCAATGCACATCTGATCCCCGACAAACAGCAGAAAATCTGTAATTACTAAAGTAAAACTGGGCATATATGTCCAATTACTCCATATGAAAATACACAACCTGTGAATGCAGTTTTGGCTCTTTAGGTTGTCCATCCCCATGTCTGCATCACAGATCTATCTGAAAAACACTGCAAAGAATCAAAGTTGTCCGCGCCTAATCAGAAGTGCACAAATAGAAGGAAACTGAATGTTTTTTTTGTTTGTTTTGTTTTGTCAATCTATCACCTAAAATCATTTGTCAGTTTTAATTCACAGATTGAGAGTTATCTGCCTATGAAATTTAATTGGAATAGTCACACTTGGAAAAACATGAAATTCTCAAGAATGATTTTAGACTTTTGTTATGGCCAAACACTTCAATTTCCCAATTTCCCTTCCCGCAGCACTTATCCCCAAATATTAAGGTTTTGCTCTGAGTACATTTGCAAATAAACTGGCTTTTTATGTTGCTTAATTGGGATAATGGCATCTTCCTCTTGAAGTGGCATTTCAGCCCATGTTGTTATAAGACTGGTTTAACTATGGATAATGACACTTTACCAGCTTTCTCCAGCATCTTTACAAGGTTTTTCAAATTTTGTTCTGGGGTTGATATGCACCTTTTGCTCCAAAACATGTTCGTGTGATGTGTTCATTGTGAATTCGCCTATCAGAGGCTTATAAAGCCATCATCATCTGAGCTTTCCCAAATTGTTTAAAAGTGTGGTATACTTTGTGTATGTAAACCTCTAAATTTGAAAAACAGTTTGTTTTTTCCTGAAAAACTCTTTAATTATTCTGGTATTTAACAAAAATAAATAACTGTGGTACTCCTAAATGACCTAAATCAGGAAACGTTTAGTTTGAAGCAATGTCAGATAGTGGCAAAAAAAAAAAAAAAAAAAAAAAAAAAAAAAAAAAAAAACAGGATAGGTATTTTTACACAGTTTAAATATCCGTAAATATCTGGTTTCAACTGTATACTGCTTGAATCCACTGCCATAGTTTTCAGGGCATTTTATTGAGGGAGGCAGGCAAACACAATAACAAGGCAAACAGCAGCCAAATATAGCAGAAAATATTTGCAGAAATGTTAGTAACTTAGCTTTTTCCAGCAATAAAGAAATGTGTTAGTCCCTAAAAAATAACAGTGAATATCAATATAACGCAACACAACTGAGGTAAACTTCAGAAAGAGGTTATTTATTACACTGAGCTTATATTTTGGGGCTTTGTGAGGCCATAAAGCTGTGAATCCAGTGAGACTCAAAGAATTTTGCACATGGGTGTAGTCAAATTTAAACTGTATGGATCTCAAAGAAAATAAAATAATGATAATCTTACTTTATCAAAAATGTATGATTTTCCAAAGTATGGGGTCTTTGTAAATTCTATATAACACACATCAAATGCCTTTTATGAAGTGAGACCACATATGATAGTACAAGCCATCAGGACTGATTAAGGTTGACTTTAACAGGAAATATGCTGCATACAATGTTGCTTCAGCCCTAGCACAATTACATAATTCAGTTTGTAAGGATGTAACTGGCAGCAATAACACAAAATAAACCATGTAATACAGTAAGAGTTTGAGAAAAAAAGAAAGTTTGAATGAGCAGTCCAGGAAATGTGTGTAAATAAAGTCCAAGCAGTCAAAGCATGAATTCAGTGCAATCGCTGTCAAATTCAACTCCAATTGCTGTCTGGTTGTTTTTTTGTTTTTTTTTTTCAAGTTAATGGTCTTGTTATTATAGCTTCCCCTCCCCTTTCATGAAATTCACTCCTAGAGAGTGGTATATGAGACAGTGGAAAGGAGAAAAAGAGAAAAAAATTGAAATAGACAGAAAACAAAGGAAATGGGAAACAATTTAAAACCCAACAAGACAAAAAGTATGTGGAATGCATAAAAAGGGATGAGAACAAAGCAAACCTGGAGGCAGCTGGGTGATTCTGAGTTCAGGATTCTAAATTCAGAGGTACGTCACATGCAGCATCTGAGGAAATTGTAGACACTGAACCAACGTCGGTAGATTAGGTGGGTAAATTATTTTCTCGCTTAGAGCTTCTGACACTACACCATAAGTTTTTCACACTGTTTTTTTTAAATCCCTAACAAGCCCATAACCTGGCATCAAGACTAACCATAGGTGAAGTTTGAAAGGTCTATGGTAACAGTAAGAACACTAATAATGCCTAAATGAACATAGCACACCATAGCTATAGCAGCTATTATGTGACAGTATTTCACTCTCCTGGATCCTCAACGATAAAGAGAAAAGAGCTGTTACATAATTAGGTTAATGAATGAGGGCCATATGATGTCTGACTTTTTCCCACTTATTTCTTCAGCTGTCTAGAGAGGTACCAGATACCGTTCACAATAAATAGGTCAAAACTATCAACATGTTTCATAATTTATTAAGACAAAAATATAATCAATGTATTTATTGGCTTTTATTCATCTAAAATTCACAATAATTTTCAGATGATATTGTTGTTCTTTACATATTTTAGGCATGCAATTTAAATAGTTTTTCAAGGATCAATTGAACTGATTTTGCCAACTTTGATGTTCTTTGGTTCATGCTTTAATTTTGTTATTCCTAGTGTTTATGCTCCTGTTTATTTTCCTGTGTAGCAGTTAATTTATCCCACATTCCTTTCAGTCATGTTTCCCTCACACAGCTGCCATTTCTGCTGATCAGACTCACCTCTAGCTTGTACTTCTAATCACCTATCCATTATTTTTCAACCCCTTAGTTCCTTTTACGCCTTGCCAGATTCTTTCACTGTCTTTCTGTTTCTGAGTTTGTTTATACAAGTTATCTGTCCTGTCCAATTAATCTTCTTTATGTCTTGCACATTTTGTAAATTTGGATCTTGCCTACCACATGTTGCCTTTATGCTTTCAGGTCCTTTCACCAAACAAAATGGGACATAATACTGAAATCAATCAAAATGTGAATGTTATTGTACATTACCTCTGCAAATATTAAGATACTATGCACTAAACATTAAAATCCATGTTGCTATTCACAAGTCTGATTTATTAAGTATAAAACAAATGAAGCTATTGGCTGCATTATTGTTACTTAGCTGCTTAATTACATGCAGCCTACACTTACTAGCCACTTTATTAGGTACACCTGTTCAATTGCTTGTTAGACCTAGCTATTAACATGGCAGAAAATCAAAGCATTTAGGGATCTAGATATGGTAAAGATGTTTTAATGAAATTCAAACTGAGCATCAGAGTGGGAAAAACAGGTATTTAAGTCCAAACACCCTCGGCTCAACGGTACTTCAACACAGTGAAGTTGACAGTAGCTCAGGAGGTAGGAGTTTATCCTGTAACTGGTGTGTTGCCGGTTCAAACTCCTGCTCCATCCGTCTTAGTCGTCGTGTCCTTGGGCAAGACACTGCACCCAGCTTGCCTGCTGTTGGTCAGAGGTGCTGATTGTGTGACTACAGTATGCTTGAATGACTAAGCACTAAAAAAGTACAGGACATTTAATATTTACCTTTACAGTCATTAACTACCCTGTAACAGTTTAGAGCCATTAAATATTCATCTTCACTCTGTCACATTAGCTTCAAATACCACTCTTCTTTGTTTTAGAACATTCCCCCCAACCACAAAATGAGATAACCAGGTTCTCTGAGACACATTTTGCTACTAAAGCTTTCATTAACCTTACATGTTGGCTCAAAGTGAGATGCTTTTGAATCATAAATTTAAACTCTCTAACTCATGGGTGTCTAGCTTCAGTCTTCAAGGGCCAGTGTCCAGAAAGTTTTAGATATGTGTCTGCTCCAACATAGCTGAGTCAAATGGCCCAATTACCTCCTCATGTGAAACTTGTGTAGAGGGCTGTTAATGAACAATCATTTGATCCAGGTGTGTTGAACCAGGAAAAGAACTAAAGCATGTAAGACACCGGTCTTTGAGGACTGACTTTGGACACCGCTGCTCTAACGCAACGATATGCAACAATAAAATAAGGCTAATAGATTAATTGTATGTACTATGAATCATCACTTGCTTGATTTCAAAACAATTATTGATATAATCAGCAAAACAAGACTTGTCACTGTTTGACCATTTTAATGATTATTAAAGGGGATATTCTACTATGAAAAATCGACTCACTTTTTACAATCCCATGTTTCATTAGTTATAGGACTGCAATATGTACTCTTGGAACTGATAATTTGGGTGCACATCATTATGTATTGTATGATTTTTTGCTAAAACTACCATCAAGTGATAATTGATTAAGGCCTTGAAAATAATGTTAAAAATCCATCAACCCATCTATCCATTCACTATGTTTCACTTAATCCAGGATCGGGTCACGGGCGCAGCAGCCTAAGCAGAGAAACCCAGACTTTCTTCTCCCCAGCTACTTGGGCCAGGGAATCCCAAGGCGTTCACAGGCCAGCCAAGAAACATAGTCACTCCAGTCTGTGTCGGGTCTTCCTCTGGGTCCCCTCCCAGTGGGAAGTGCCCGGAACACCTCACCAGGGATTTGTCCAGGAGGCATCCCAATCAAATGCCTGAGCCACCTCAGCTGGCTCCTTCTGATGTGGAGGAGCAGGAGCTTTACTCTAAGCCCCTCCCGGATTAATGTCAAAAATAAAACATAACAATTACTCAAGAGCTTAACAGTAAGCAATATAAGGAGCCCATCTATTTATTCCTCAATTTTTTAAAATCTTGTATGACTAAAAACATAATGAATTTTGTGTTGGCAAATCAGCAAAATTTGATGTTAACATAATTGAATAGTTATGGTTAATAAACAGATCATCTTCAACTGGTTTCCCATTAGATTCTTGTTCGTAAATTTTATGCATTTTTTGTAACAGCAGCTTTTGAACAAAAATCACTGTCATAAAATAGTAAAGTAAGGGTTTATGTACAGTATGTGTGTGTGTGTGTGTGTGTGTGTGTGTGTGTGTGTGTGTGTGTGTGTGTGTAAACAGATTTGCATGTTTATGTTTATTGGATTATGCTTTACTGTCTGCATTTTAGCTTCATACAGTTTGAAAACGCTCACATAATGTTGCCAAACTCCAACGCAGTCCTTTTAACTAGTGTAACAGAGATTCCACACCTACAGGTTTGTTAAAATGTGTTTTGTGTCACTGTGTTTACCCTGGAAGACTGGAGTGACTCAAAACCTTCAAAAGATGTAATTCATCTGAGCTAAAATAACATCTGTTTGTTCTGTTTGCATGATATGATTTGGCATTTTCATGGTTTGCTGAGCACAAATTTTCTTGTAATTGGTTTACTTTGCTTCTAGTGAGTGCAGTGACCCTTGTTGTTAGTGACTGTATGTGCATGCACGTGAGCAGATACATGTATTCAGAATCTGAAAGCAACAAGTCAGTGTAACCAGTAATACCACCACTACACAAAGATAAAATGAATACACATGTGATATTTTTATAACACTACCTCAACAACATGCTGTGAAGTTCATTTTATTTTTGGAAATGTGTATCAAAATAAAATTACTATAAACAAAAGTGTTAATTATTCATTTTACCGTCCTAAGATGAAATCAGTGGTTTACATGTGCAGCTTGTTTTTACATCAACATCTTGCCTAATTAAAACTGTTAATATTAATGCATTTTCTGTAATAAATGTGGAGTAATTATACAGTACAGGGAAATAGGAACAAAAACCTTCTACTGAAGTTTATTTTTAGAGTGATGCTTCAAACATTTATGTGAGTAATGTTTCTGTGAAAGAGTGGAACCATTAACACATTAACGCTGTACAGAACAGATGCTCAAAAAGAGACGACAACATGTACAGTGCTCACTAAGACAAGGAAGAGTGCAGAACTAGTTTCAGTTTTTGCTGATCTGACATCAACAAAAAGTGCAGCAAGAAATAACTTGGCTTCTGTTCAACTGCAGAACTAAGAATCAAAATCAAACTCTTGCTTAAAGTATGTATAGACGGGGACTGTTTTATAGTAGATAGTGCGAAAGTTTCACACTGTTACAAGACATACTAAGTAGGATATTGGGGAATAAACAAAAAAATAGTCGATTGACTTATAGTCATATGAACATAACAGCAGTTTTACCAGATATACTTGAGGTTGTTTTAAAAATGTCACATATACAGTATGTTTTCAGTTTTTTTAAGGGAATATAAGTTATAGAAATTTGGTTAGCAGCACACCTCGTAGCAAATTTCCTCAAATTAAGTGTCCATTTTGGTATTTTAGCAAACTGAGTAGATGTCATGGACACAGCACCATTAAAAAACATAGAGAAAATAAAATGAGAAAGTGGTGTTATCAAAAAACAAATTAGAGAGAAGAGTGAATCCAGAAGCTAAAATGGTCAAACGACAGTGTTTTCCATTGTTGCCTTCCTGTTTACTAATATAGATTCATACTTCCCAGTTCAGTTTATCATCCGCTAAAGCTCAAAGCTTGCGTGATGTAAATTTTGTCATCTGTACCTGAACCCTAAGGTCCTCCAGCACCCTCTGCTGAGATTTTGTTACTGTGCTCACTGTGTGTGCCGATAGCATAAAAAAAGATCTCAGTCAAAGGTTGGTAGCAAAGACGAAGCAAAGAAAACAGCTTGTCCAAAAAAAGACCCTTGTTATTCAAGAGATACAGTGTGAGAATATCTGCTGTTTGGGTAATTTACCTCTTCATGATCAAAAGATAGTGAAACATTTATGTCTTAGTCTGAAATAATTTTCTTCTTTTGAATTTATTTTCTTCATTTCCTCATCTGAGCAAAAATCTGAGAACCCAGTACAATATTGCCCCATATGCCACAGTAACAAAAAGCCAACTAAGCAATTGTATAATATGAGCAATTGTCAGGATGTCAAAAAAGCTGGCCTTCATGGACACAGTTTGTGAAAACCCATAAGGGCCATTTACTCAATGTTAAATACACAGACGCAGACTGACAAAGATTTTTTTTTTTTTTTTTTTTTGTGTGTTTGTGTGTTTTTTTGTGTGTGTGTGTGTGTGTGTGTGTGTGTGTGTGTGTGTGTGTGTGTGTGTGCTCATTGTGTGTATTTTAGTATGTCATTGGGGAGCTTGTGGCCAAACTCAACAAAAAAAGTAATGCCACCACTACTGGGGCAAAATGAATGAAAAAGAAGATGGTAACAATGAGAGAATGGCGGCCCTCTTCCACCCACATGGCATGATATAGTTAATAGCAGCACAGACCACCTTTGTCTATAGGGGTTCTATGTATGTCTTTTTCTGGGAACATTGTGTACATTACTGTTTCCTCAAACATCACCATGTTTGCTTTACTCTCAATATGTAAGCTAAATCAGAACTGCCCTCAAGTGGATATATTGCCTAACAGCCATTCCACTTAAGAAACACATTGAAAGCATGACCCCAGAGATGTTTGACATTAAAAATGGGCAGACAGACTTAAGTACATAAAAGGAGCAAAATGGCCTTTCAAACTGCTTCTTCAATTGGTATTCCAGCGGAACAAATTCAGTTCAAGTTGGAGGCAACATCTATGGAGCCAACTGGCAAAATGAAGCATAAACAGGTGTGACATTGTGTTGACGTCACAGTTTACATGTGCAACGTCAGTGCCTCAAACCCAACTTTCTAGAGAATCTTTAGCGGGAGAGAGGAGGTGTGAACCAAAAAGGTTGAGGTAAATAAAAAGGTGTGATACAAAAAGAAGGATGGATCTGTAATTATTTTTTTAAACTAAAAAACTGATTTTTTTTTTAAGCTAAAACTTCTATCTCACACTATGACCCTAATAAACAGATGATACACACAAATACATGCACACAATCCTAGACTGCTTGCACACACATCCACACATACAGATTGTGATGAAAGTGTTACATCAGCATTTTCCAGCTAAATGTACTCATTAGCCTAGTTGCACATGGCTGCCTGGGAAAACAACAAAGTCAGCTCGAGAAAGCAGAGAGCATTCATCTAAGAGGTTGTCAGAGAAGGAGACAGAGAGCAGAGGTCTCAAATAGCACAACCAGAAAATTGTGGCAGCCTTATATATGTTTAAAGCCTTTTTACTTTAGATGGCATTATATACATTTTTACCATATTTTCTGTCTTTTCCTTATATGCTGTATCAGCTGTATAAGTCTAAAATAGCACTGCCAGGGGTACTAACAAGGTTTATTTTCCATATTTAAAGAGCTGTTTATTGTCTTCATAGTAAACCTAATTAAGAACAGGACTTGAACCAACTGGGCATGCTGTGTATTATGTTCCTAAGACAGCTAGGTATATTCAACAAATCATAGGCCCCCTTTGGACTCATGGAATTTTTACGAATGGCCAAGCACATTGAAATTTAAATATATTCATTTAAAATAGAACTAAAATGGTAAGAAACCATATTTCACTGGAGAGGAGTAATCATTTTCCCATGTTCTGACATTCTATAAAGGCCCTTCTAAAAACATTTATTTCTTTTTCACATTTTGTCACATCACAACCACAAACTTTAACAGAGCTGCAAGTGTATCTTTGGGCATTTCAGAATGGCTCTTAATAACTTTGGCTTAAATTGATAAAGAACCAACTAGTGTTTTAAATATAGATATAAGAACAAATGCAGGATTTAGCAGGGGATGGGGGAGGGATTTCCACAACAGAGTGTCAATAAGAGTACCAATGAAATTTGTCTTTCTTTAGGTTGTTTTACATAATGCCCCACAAATATCATCCCATAAAAGGATTTTTTTTCTCTTTTAAAACATAAAAAGATAGATATAATGGTTGTTCTTTAAAAATTACAAATTTTCTATAGTAGATTTTATCAAAAAGTTGTTGTTGTTGTTTTTTTTTTTTTTCCAAAGACCATGTAACATTTACAACTGTAAACAAATTTTGTTTTGCTAAACTAAGGCCAGGGAAAAAGTAAAGTTTCAGGTTAGTAAGCTGCAACATAAAACAATATCCAAAATTAGAACATCTCATGGACTTGAGGTTTTTCTGCATGGAGTTTGCATCTTCTCTCCTTCCATATGTGAGTTCTCTCCAGGCTTTCTCTCACAGTCCAAAACAATGCATGTGTCCATGGTTGTTTGTCCTGTGTGTCTCTGTGTTGTCCTACGATTGACAAACGAGCTGTCCAGGGTGTTTGCCGCCTCTCATCCAGTGACTCCTGGAGATAGACAGAGATAGGCGCCTAGAGGATCATCCTGCAGGAAATCTCAAAGGTGCAAAAGACTCAAAACCAAATGGCAAAACTTAAAAACTGAGCTTACAAATGCTCTCCATCTAATGCGGCTGACCTCAGGGTATTTTGCAAAAAAGAATGAGCAAAGCTTTTACTCTTTAGATTGTGTTATGGTACAAGAGCCAAACCCCAAAAGATTTGCAGCTATAATGGCAGCAAAACCTGGTTTTAGAACGTACTGCCTCAGAAAGATTGCTAAAGACTTTTAAAAACCATGTAGGATTTTTCTTCAGCTTTTTAACTTTGCACTAGTTAGTGTTGGCATATAACATAAAATCTTAATGTAGTCTCAAACTCTGTGTTTGCAACATGCAAAATTTGAAAAAGTTCACAAAAATTTTACAAAACGTGAAGTTCAATGGGTATCAATAGTTTAGCATGGCACTACTATATCCACAGGATAAGAAAACAGAATTTCTGAGCAGTTTTGAACTTCCAAGTTTAGTCAGAATATCTTTATTACTTGGCCAAATAGCAACAAAGAACTTTTGTTTTTGGTCAAAGAATAGGGTTATACTGTTAGATCTCCAACTGTTGCTTGAGGCTTGACCTTATCAGATTCAATGTAGCAGCTGCTTGTTGAATCTGCCTGGCAGCTGAGGTCAGTACTTCTTATGCTTTTGTGAATACTCACTGCACATATAAATAACCAGACTCATGAGAAATGTGATTTTAAATTAACAGAACACTATGTCAGTATACTATATATATATATATATATATATATATATATATATATATATATATATATATATATATATATATATATATATATATACATACACACACACACACACACACACACACACACACACACACAAAGACATATAGAATGAATGAGGCAAAGAAAAGAAAGAGATATGCTCTGTATGCTGAGCATTTTACTTATAAACCTTTCACATTTTCTTTCCTCTCCTAATAGTGACAGTGCAGGAACACTAAACCTTCTACTACTGTAAATTAGATCCCTGGAGTCTTCTTGATCTTTGATGTCTAAACTACAGACAAGGTTGAGAAGGCCAACACGGGTGTTTTCTTATCCCATAAGAATAGGAAGGAGGCAGTGAATTCAAGGGAGGTCTTTTCCTGGCAAATATTGAAGCTATCATTATATACAACCCATACAGGATAGGTGGACAACTGGGGGAGTTTTCTTAGGTTTATTCACTCTCACCTGCATTGTTAAACACAAGTTAATGCTGAAAAAATATTAGAAGAGAGAGAAAAAAAGACATGGGTGATGCTTCTCAAACGTGTTCCTCCAATGTAATGTCTCTAAAAAATGAAGGGTAACATATAAACAATTTTTTTTTGTGAACTTTAAATGTTAAATGGGGGTATTATGCAAAATTGACTTTTTTGAGCTTTATATCATGTTACAACATCATTCCCTGATCAAACACATACCTGGGGTGTTGCTCATTCATGACTCACTCATGCATGTTTGAGAAATCCTTGAACCTTCTGTGGCAACCATTCAGGGATGCTTTAATGCTTGCTCATACAATGCGCTGCCTATTTACCCTTGGAGCTTCAGTCCCCAGCCGAGCTCCTGCCTCACAGAGCACCTGTCCTCTGCACCTCCCTCACACAGCTTCACCAGACAAGCAGCAGCAATTACCGAACACCTGGTGGAACTGTGTGTCTGCTGAGCATATCATACAAACTGCAATGTTTCTGAGAATGTTTGTAAACGGCATCAATGGAAGGCACAGAGAAGCATTGTTGTGATGATGGGCTGAAGGGAGAGTGTTAGAAAGGGTAGGAGGTTCTTAAAGAGACAGGGGCAAATTTCACGCTGTCATATATGGCTATGATGTGAAGTCAAATTTCTTTTAAGTTGTTTTTGATTATATACAGCATTTTCATAACAACTGAAGGTAACAGTTACTTGATTATGGTATAAAATGGCACTATGTGCCTTGAAAATATATAATAGCCCCCTTTAAGCAATTAACTATAACACTATTACCATTTACAAGCAGAGCAGATTTAATCATTAAGAAAACTGTGAGTAGAGTGTTAGTAAAATATAATTAAAATGCCTGGGGCCCAAAATGCCAGCATCCCTTTAAAGTACTTTATAAATGTTGTTCCAGATTTGTGGAGCATAGAAGCTGAATGCTGCTTCTCCATGTTTGGTTCTGGTTCTGGGGATGCAGAGTAGAACAGAACCAGAAGACCTGATTGGTCTGGAAGGTTGATACAACAACAGGTCTTTGAATGTCTTAGAATCAAAATACATTAGTGATTTATAAACTAACAGAAGTATTTCAAAGTCTATTCTCTGAGCTACAGGGAGCCAGTGTAAGCTCCAGTTTAGTACCTAATCATTATCAAGTATAGAATGGACTGCACTGATGGTATTTTTAAAAAATAAAATACTATAAAATAAGAATAAAGTTTCTATGTGGAGTGTTTTCCTAATCTTTCTTCCAAAAATAAACAGCTTCAGTTCTGTTGCTGTTTTGTAGTATTGCAATGGAGGATTCAAAATCATTTTTTAGATTTAGTTTAGACACTAACAGGTCCTTGTGTCCTTTTATATACAAGACAGTGAATTATAAATAAGAATTAATTATTAATTAGTTGAGGACTTTAAATCTACTTTAGGATCCTTGCCTTCAGAAAGATTTCTGTCTTTAGAACACCAAAGTCTCTTACCACGTGAGCACTATAATGCTTTAGCAAGTGTATTGTACTTAAATACTGTTAATCTGTATACAAAGTCTTTGTTGTAACAATTCTCTCTCTTTCACTCTCAGCGATTTAGGATTTAAAGATGGATGCATTTACTTCAGGAGAACTATATTTATTTATATTACAATTAAGAAGAACATTGTCACTGCTGAGACCCAGTGGTGGCATGATAATTGAGGAGTTCAATTTATTCATTCTCATTACCCCTTAATGTGCTGTATATATAATCTTTGAGTGCTGAGCTAGAGACGCAAACAAGCTCACAGTAAAATGTTTTAATTGGCCTGTTCTATTTCCATTTCAATAAGAGGTCCCCTCCTCTCTCCTCTTCCCTCTGCTTTTGTCCCCTCCACTTCTCTCAAGCTGTCCTGTCTGATATCTGACACTTTGGCTCCCTCTCCTCTTCCTGTTAGTGGATCGGTTCAATCCATAATTTGGAGCTGAGTGCGAAGACATGAGTGTATGTGGGTGTGGGTTTTTATGTGACTGGATGGAGCAGGACTAAACTAACACAGGAAGTTGAAGGAGGAAGAGATGGTAAGATGAAAGGAGAGACATGAAAGGAGGTTGAACAAAGAGAGAGAAGTTTGGATTTTATGAATACTACAACAGAGGCTCTGGAAACTGAGCCCAGAGGTATTTCTTACTAGAAGCCAATAGAGCCTGACACCACCAAAACTGTAATTCAAGAAAAATTATTAAATAAACCGTCAGTAGTAAACAGCTGTATCATAAATACACTGTTTTAGAATTAATTTTCTTACCATAAACAAGAAAGTCAAATAAGCACCATCAATTTGTCAATATTACTTTTGCTAAGGCTTTAAGAAGAATACTTTGGTTTGACACGGTGTGTTACTATAATCTCTTTCATGACAATCAGTGATTTAAAGTTGTCGATGCACCTGTGAACAATAACTGTAATTCATTACTCAGCCGTTAAAGTTTATTTATTTAAATTAGTCTCTTTATTCTTTGCAATTGAGCACGCTAAGGAATGAATGAGGAGAAAAAGCTCTGATCAGGACAAGAAAACAAAATCATTTGTGCAAAGTTTTGAAAATTCATTATGTTTTTCAAGCAGTGGCAAAACCCATATTTTTCATAAGCAATGACATTTTAGCAAAATTGTTTTGGCTGTAAGGCTGCATTTGTCATGATTGTAGTTGGAGACCACCCAGATGCTAAGCAAAAGGTAGGTTGAAATTGAGTAATTTAATAAAAGAAAGAACTTACAGGAACATAGATGGCAGGACATGGAACTCTGAACTGAACAAAACAAAGGATCCAGTAACAAACAATGAAAATCTAGAAGTTAAAATACTGAGGAGAGTTGGATATGACAAAATAAACCAGATGAACTAATCAGAGGAAAATGGAGCTGAGGCAGAATTCATGCAGAGGGAAATCAGGGGATGGGAAACAACTGTGGAAGGGAACAAACTGGCAGACTGAGGGAACGTGAATAATAAACACTGCAGAACAACTAAGACTAAAGGAAACTACTAATCAAGGGAGAAAAGAATAACAATCTAAGAGAACAAAATCCTAATGCACAAAGAACAAAATGGACCAATAAACTGAGAAAATTAGTTAACTCATGTGGCAAGACCTTTTGAACAATAATGAATACAGGGTACTTAAGTGTATATGAAAAGATCTAAACTATTATAAATAAACAACAAGGAAATAATCAAAATACAAACACTGAAGACAACTAAAACCTAAACACTCCAGGATCATGACAGTAGTAAATGTGGACAGAAATTATTGTAAAACGTACACTGAAAACTAAATCTCCCCATCTGCAGCACAACTAACTGCTCCAGAAGGTGGGAAAAGTTGCCATTTTAGACTCCCAACTGATATTGTCCAGTTTGCATTGTCTAGGTACACAATAGATTTAAAAATTCACAGTTTTAAAGAAACAAAAACGTTCTGTTACACCATATCAGTGGTTTAAACACCTTTTACAGAGAGTTGTAGCTTTATCTGGAAAAAAAAAAAAAAAAAGTGGAGTTTTCCTTCCCAAAGCCTGTTGCTGCGAGTCGTCAGTCAGCTTAATGGAATTTTCATGGAAATCTGTCTTAAAACAAATGTTTGCAACAAGGAGCAATAATTGGTGTATCTGTTGGTAAAATAAACAATCCACGGTAGGCTCACTGTACCTTGGAAGCTAACTCAGCTGGCTAATAGCTAACTTTAACCCCGTCAGGCACCAAAACAAAAGCCCAGTGGCAGAAAAGATATAGTATCTACACAAATATATTTTTACACTATACCTATAAAAAAAGCTAGGTTCTCTGAAGGTCTATTAACACTGTGTGTCATGGTTTGTGAAGTAGTTGAGGACCCAAATGCAGAGGTAGAGGCAGTGAGTAGATTTGAAGATTTAATTATGAAAAATGATGACAAAAAACCTTACAAAAAGACACTGGAGGATGTAGGAAGTCAGGGCAAAAACAGAAACATGAATCCTGGGCGCAAACAGAATGCAAGCAGAGGAAAAACTCAGGCAAGGAAACACAGGATGACTGCAGGGAGATCACAAACAGAGGAACGGGGAGTTAACAGGGCAATAACAGGCAGCTTAACAGGAGGCAAATCAGGCAGATAACAGGAGGAACCAGCAAGGAGTGGCTGAAGGAGAGGAACTTAAATACTGAGGGAGTGAATGCTGGAACAATGCCTGGGGCTGATTAACTAAATGTTTGCAGGTGTGGGCAATTAACTAGAGGGGCGCTGAGGAGAGGGAGAGAATGGCAACAGGGGGCGAGGGAGAGCAACAGGAAAGCAAGGATAATAATCTGAATGTAACTGAGAATAACTAGACACAGGGAAATAACTAGAACTACTAAGAACAGACTGAAATAATCAAACTAAGAACTGGACAAACCAAAGGGATAAACTATACTGGGAAAAACTGGGAATCAATACAAAGAAATGTAAGAAGCAAAATCTAACACAAACAGAGGATAATTAAGACCGTACTAAAGTTGAACCAAAACATGACTGATGACCAATAAATATAAGAAACACAGGATGACAAGATACAAGGAGAAAACTGGACGTAAGGAAATAGCTGGGATAACTAAGAAAAGACTAAATGATCAAACATAATCTAAAGGAAACTGGATACTCAAACTAAGAACTGAACAGAGAAACAAAAACCAAAATCTGCAGATCCTGACACTGTGTACATAGTTTTAAGAAAAATGACAATATCTTTTAAAATGACATAATGACTCACTGGTGTTTTAGCTCACTCTAATATCAAATTTTTAAATAAATTAAGGAAATGTTTAACACGTAATAATGTATGTGTAAGAAAATAATTTTGAATCTAGCCATATTCATCCAGAAAATCAGAGGTTATTTTGGTAAAGAAATTCAAAGGCTTTGTATACTCTGACAGAAGCCATGGCACTCATGTAAGTTATAATTTTATGCTGTTTAGTCTTATCTTCTATACAACAAAACAAAGCAAATTTTAATAATATATGAAAGGATTGAATAAAAAACTTAAGCCTTCCTAACAATCAAGATATGGCTTTTTTAATCAGACACATTTATCTGAAGCCCATATAGTTGCCTACATCTCCTCTACCAGCAATAGACTTGATTATGACAAGTTTTTGATTAGACATCACAGCAAGAGCACACACACACACACACATCTGTGCACACACAATAACACATTCACTTCTTCAGGCCTAATTAAAGGGACTGTGATGACAGGGCTTAAGGTGTGATGTACAGTTATACACAGAAGTCAGTTTCACATCCACAATGCAGTGTGTATTAACAGGTCTGGGAAATGGCAGAGCAGGGATCTGTGACAGCTGTCCACAACTTAACTTGACACAATGAAGAAATGTGGGAACATTGCATTTCCTGGGAAGTATAAATAATCTAAATGAGAAGAAAGTTTTAATTGGCAGCTGATTCTTAAACTGTAAGACGAGAGTAAGAATTAATTGTGGTTGTTGAAGTGACGGTGATGCAGAATTTTGTAAAGCAGGCTGCACGGTGAAAACCAACAGACACTCTGATATGAAGATAAAATTACTAAGATGGTGCGTTCATATCTCTTCTTCATTATCCACAGGTTTTGATTCTGCCTTTCCTCCGTTCCAGCAAGGGGTTTTGTAAAGTCTTGTCAGATTGTACTTCTACTTTTTCATGAGTTTGACAGGACAAGATCTCTTTAATCTTCTCTATCCCTCCTATCTACAGTGAAAACAAAAAATATGCCTTCCCTCTTTTCCTAAATGAGAAGATGAACCCCTCTGCTGGGTCCATAACCCAATAATTTACTACTTACTTTGATATCTAAGTTGTTTGAGCAGATGTGAAAGAATAGGACATTCAAGATATTAAGTTGTATAAGCACATATATATAAGAATTTAATAATTAACAATGGAGATTTCAGTTCTATGCAAAACATCTCAATGATGTATAGATGAATAGCATGAAACTTATTTCGGAGCTTAGAATAACAAAGAGATGAAAGTTATTCAGATTGCCAGCTAGACAGACAGACTGGTTTACCCTTGGGTACAATTTCTAGATGGCTAAAGGTGATAATCTGTTCAAACATTTATACACAAGTATAAAAACCACTAAAGTCAGACAGACAGACAGATTGAATTTGATAACGAACCAAAACTAATGATTTGGGTTTGAATGTAGCGAAGGAAAAAAAAAAGTAAAACACAGAAAAGCAACACACCACATGGGGGAAATCATGGGGGAAACCCATGACAATGACTAACAAAAACACAAGCAATACAAAGAAAAAATCTTAAATATACAGAAACACATAAACCCAAATAAAAAAACAAATAAATGAACAGAGTTACACAGGGCACATGCTGATCCACGCATGCTCCTTCACAGATGGACATATCGACACATGTGCCCTTACTTGGAAACACCACCCTTAGCTTTGTAATCCTTTATTTTAGAAATACGAGACACACACACACACACACACACACACACACACACACACACACATATATATATATATATATATATATATATATATATATATATATATATATATATATATATATATATATATATTAAAATATAAGTAAAATATGTACATGAGAAGTAAAACAGATGCTAACAATGATTAAAGAAAATTCAATTTTCCTCCTGAATTTTCTATGAATCAGTTTTTTAGTGGTAATATCAACATTTTTATGGTCAAAATTGCTGAATTTACACATTGCCTGTTCAAATACATAGAAGAAGTCTGGTGCGAGGCAGTGCAATGCTGTGCCTCACCTCTGGTGGCGCTGTGTCACACACAGTGAATGAAGCTGGCAGTTGGAGCATGTCCATTACTGTCTCTCCTTATATCATCAATATACTTGTTTAATTACATGTTTTACATATGCTGATGTTCCACAGTGTGTCTAATATATGTAAAGAATGATGACATGTTTAGTCTTTCTAATCGGCCATAAATGAGCAATGAAAAAATGAAGGGTGAGGCAGAAAGTACTGTGCCTCACTGATAGAGGGCATTGTTGAGCTCCATAGGCACAACAGGCATCAGGTGCTCTTCTTCTATGCATTCAAAAGACTGAAAGCAACGGGAAAAATACAGAAAATACAGTCACAATAGAACCGTTCAAGGCCACTCTCCTGCTTGGTGATTATCCCCAATAAACCTGCCAGATTTTCAAAAAATGAATGCCCTTTTTTTTTTTACACAGAATGACAGAGAGATTCAAGGTGAAGGATAGGTGCATGGACTTCATATAAAAATAAAGGTAAGCTCATACATGATTTTCAATTTTAATCAGAAAAGAGAGAGGTTAGCCAAAGAAAACATTCAAAAAAAAAAAAATCAAATTTGACTTCATATTAAATATCTTATTTTTCTTGCTATATTGTTTAATTGTATAGGATTGATTAATTAAAAGCTTTAATCAGTTAAGGTCAAAATTGAAATATAAGCTTCTATATTGGATTTGTACCTCCAACTCTGGGGGAGTCAGTGCCTCACCAGTTAGGAATCTCGCTGCACATCACTACATATATAGACTGTCTGACATTAAATAAGACTAACCCTTCCTTGTTTAGGTCAGGTAGGATTAGAAAATCTATTTTTGTTAATTGTCAGGATAATGACAGAGAAAATGTTTTTTTTTTAAATATTTTTGGGTTACTTTTTTCAAATTTAGAAATTCATGGACCTACTTGGAATGTATTTTAAAACAACACAACAAGCATACTCCTTCCTTATGTGACATCATTTTAAAATCAGCAAAAATCATAAATATATCAGGAAGAGAAAGAAGTGTGGACCTCCACAAGTCTGGCTCCTCCTTGCAATACGAAGCCATTCTGCACTAGAAAACTTTGCCTCATTTTCACCACTCAAAAATGTAGCAGAGTGATCCTACAACACCTAAATACCTTTGGGTAATTTTTTATACAGTGTTATGGATTCCATAGTAAAATAAAAGAATGTTTTCTTTTCAACTTCTCTCTCTTTACTAAATCAAGTTGCAATTTAAACAGCAGTGTTCCTTTGTTCACTGCTCTTTCTGGATGGATAAAACCAATCAAAAATTCACCAGAAATGTTCTCACTTAAATCTCTTGTCACTCGTTCCCATTTTTTTCCCTATTAACTACATTTGATCTTCTCCTCACATCTTTTACAAAATGCAAATGCAGATTTCTGATTCAGAACCTCAGGAAGCTCAGGGGTAATTCTAACTGCGTTTCAGCAGCCCAGAGTGGACACATCGCATCTGAAATGTTCCCTACATGTTTTGTTTCCAGCATCACTTGGCCTACCACCTTTTCACTTAGTCTGAATAAATCATTGGAAACAGTTGTGCACCATACCCTGTGAGTTCTTGAGCTTAAGCCCAGTCCAAAATAACCTCTGGCTGAAGAGACTTTTCTCCTCTGAGTTGTTCTGCTTCTAACCATCTTATTTATCCATCTCAGCATGACTCAGCTTCTCCAGACTGGCACAGATGAGACATCAGATGGTGCAAAGGCATGGTCAAAGACAACTGTTTCATAGCTTTCAACCAAACATCCAAGAAAAATTCACCCAAGAAACTTTTAATAGCTACAAATCTAACACAAGTGTGCTGTATCCTACTGTCCCTTTCTGAGTTACCTGAAACAGCCTGATTTTTTAAAAACTGATCAACTGTCTCAAAATTAACTGAACGCTACATCCATTGTGGTTAAATGCTATCAGCCAGTCATCTCAGTTACAGAGCTTCCTATCAATGTAACAAAGTTAAAGACACATTTTTAACACACAAATGTGTTAAAAACTGGGAAAGTTTTTTTTAACACAAATCATAATGTCTTCGTGCCACCAAGTACTTTTGGTGAGTAGCAACTGACAAGGGTCAATGTAAAATAAAATGTGCTTCATAACATCCCCACATTTTGTGAAAGTGCCCTGCTTTGTCTCTATTACTAAAATACAAACACTGAGGTTTAGAAATTATCAACCTTATGTTATGCTTATGCTTATGTGCAGTGCTGTGAAAAAGTATTTGCCTGCTTACAGATTTCTCCTATTTTTGTATTTTTTTAACAACCTAAATGTTTCAGATCATCAAACAAACTTCAATATTTGACAAACATAACCAAAGTAAATACAAAAAGTAGTTTTCAAATGATAATTATACTAATTTAGGGTAAAAAGCCATGCAAACAAGCATGGTCCTATGTGGAAAAAGTAGTTGCCCTATTTGTTATATCATGAGTAACAAACAATTTTTTGGAAAGCTAAAGTTAATTTTAACAGCTACATCCAGCCTTAAGTGGAAAACCAGTAGAACCAATAAATAGCTTAAATACTGTAGAACCTGTCTGACAACATGAGGTAGGGAAATATTTTGAAAAGCAATATATCATCTAAATAAATTCATAAACAGATGAGAAACAAAGTCAGTTAACTCTGTCTGTAGGAAAGCCATCAAAGCTACACATCACTATGGTCTTGGGACTCCCACGAACTAAAATGATTATCCACAAATCAAGTAAATATCAAATAGTAAACATTCCAAAGAGTGGCCAGCTAAAAAAAACAAAACAAAATTACTCCCACAGAGCATTAAAGTAAATCAGCATCTCCACATAACTTGTCAGCAGGGGGAGGCATAATGTGCAAAATTTGGCTACACTGACTTTGAACTACATAAATCACAGTGGACCAAGATGCTTCTGTTGTTCTCTCTGGTTCAGGAGTGGTTTAACACAAGAAATGCAACAGTTTTACTCTACATGCTGGATAAATCCTTGTGCAGTGACACTTGATTCCAGTCACAGTAAACACCTTGCCAGACTCCCCCAATCTTCACAATTTTCTCAAGGTTATTGCTTGTGCAACTTTTTCTCAAACATTTTTTATCCTACTCAACATACACTAGTGTATTTGGAAACAGCAGTCAGTAAATATCTAACTTTTTTAACAATGAGCTTTTTTGGCTTATCCTCAATGTCAGTCATTGTCTGCTGGCCAACTCTTAAGTGGTAGTGTAGCTCATTGGAGTCAAAACCTTCCAAAACTCAACAGTGCTTGAAAGCCACAATAATACATGATAAATTCTAAATTTTTGAAAATCCAAGGTTTGTGTTTTCAGAATTAGATGTAAGCTATGATTATCAAAATTAATAGAACTAAATCCCTCTGTGTGTAATGGAACTCTATAACATACATTTCAGTTTCTGAATTCAAATAATGTAATGAACTAACCATTCAACAATAATCTAAATTTTTTTTAGATGTACTCACAAATAACAAGTGTTATAAAAACTATTTGAGATGAGGATTTCTCCTAACCGGAACAAGTTGATGAGTTCAGATATACAACGCTATACATATCCAACCAAGACTTCCTGCCAAGACATTGTGCGGTGCTGATCAAGCGTTTGGTTGATGATTGATCTGTGGTTGATTTCAGCAGCCAGGTTAGTGGGAAGAAAAAATAAAGACAAATTACTGGAAGGAAGTGAGTGTTAAGATCCAGTTGGGGAAGGAAAAGAAAGAGATAAGCAGCATGTGTGAGCTTCTAACTACCAGCTGACACTCTTCATCTGTTGTGTTGTGTCTGCACGGCTGTTTCACCATCAGAGTGCTGTGGGTTTGTCTGAATACAACAAAACAGCCAGAAAAATAGAGAGGGAAAGGAAGGCAGAATGAGGAAGAGAGAGCCTTTTCTTAGAAAGATTGAAGCATCAGCTTTCTGTCTCATTTTCTCTTTTCTTTATTTCTCTTTGTAATATAATTTCCTCACAGTCCTGCTTTTATGACTGTCCAACCAATTCACTCACATAAACACAGTGCAACACACTGTTCTCCACTCAGAAGCTGAGTTGGGAGTTGGGAGCAAAAGGCAGGAGACAGACAAGATAAAAGCCGTTTCCTGATTCTTCAGCTCTCAGCTTCTCTGCTGTCAGGCACAAGACAGCCAGTCAAGATGGAGAATTTCCTGCTAGATGTATCCCTGCACAGCTGCTGTCGCTAACAGGCAGACAGGCAGAGAAAGAGAAGAAGAAGTAAAAGACAGATGGACAGATTCAGCAGCAAACTGTGAGGAGGAGTAAGCATGGAGGCAGATAAAAGATGATCTTACAATGATACTGCAGAACCTCACTCTAAAAGTTGATAAAACATGGGGAATACACATTCTAAGCTATTTTCCAGATCAAAAAAGAAATATACTGCAAACATATGATCAAACATCCTTGGAGTGATGGAGAGTTTGTTTCTGAGTCAGTTGGCTGGAGGTATGCTGTAAATAAACAGAAACTCAAATTCAGAACTGACACATTTTAACATGTGCTTCTGCCAAGACAGAAAATTTAAAGACCTAGCCTCGAGCTTGTTGTCTTGCAGTGTCTTTGTTTTTTGTGTGTAGGTAAAAATGCCTTTACTTCTCCAGCCAGATATACATTTACAAAAAATAGTGGTGGTGTGATGAGGCTTGTCTATACTGTCCAAAAAAAAGTTGACATGAATGTCACCTCTGACCTCTAAAGTTCTTCACTTTCTTCATTCCTGATTATCATTAAAAATGCAGGATGTTCACATATGTTACTATCAGTGTTACAAGGTTGTCAAAGATGGAAACAAAGAACGAGAAATGCTATCCTGATGTAAAGAACTAAAGGTAGGGACAGAATAAGAATCATGTTGTGCAGAATCATGTTCTGCAGACATCCTGGTTTTTCAAGTTTCTTATCTCGCCCTGTATGTTTAATGACTGCAGTAAAGTCACATACATGAAATGTACAGCATGTGTTTTGTACAGTGGGTGTGTACTGGAAATAAGGGTGTAAAATTTAGTCTTCTGCTGTGTCAGGACGGGTTACATTACTTTCTTTCTGTAAAATTGCTACAGTTTTTCCTCTCTTAATGATCTGGAAGTAAAGGTTTAATGCACTAAACACAGAATTTGAGTACCCACCAGTGACTAAATAAATTAAGTAGGTAAAAATCCATCTTTCTTAGTCACTGAGAACATTCAACTTACAAAGATTAGTAAAACTTCATTATAGCAGACAGCACACCTGAATTGCGTAGAGTGAGATTGAGAATTGTTATTATCAGGTCATTGTTGCAACATTTGATTGCACTTACATTGATCCTAAAATAGTAGTAAGTGGAGTATATAGGTATGGAGTGTTAGAGTTGGGATACTCATGTCCAAAAATCTATGGCATCCTGGCTTAGCTTGTACCATATGCTATATTACCAGATGTGTAAGTCGAAGAATGTGGATTATTTTTTACCTTGAAAAACATTTTAATGTATTTTTCTATGCATTGAGAGGCAAGGCTGATCTATATACAGATATACATAATAGTGTGATGCTATGTAAGGTTAAAATGTAAAAAAAATGGTTAGCTGCCAACCAAAAGTTGCTGGTGTCAGTTAACAGAAAATAATGGATGCATATTTTTGATGAGAGTTGGATGTGGCTAATGTGTGTAGCCCTATAGCTGTTACCTTTATAGTACCTTATCACTATAATTTTTCCCTAAATTATATCTAAAAGGAAAAGCTAGTTTTCTAAAAAAGTCTCACTAATACTTATCTTCATGTTTTTTATGACTTGTTTAATTTTATGTATTAAACATAACTTTTAAAACCTTTAGTTCCCTTTCCCCCTTTAAATAACTGTAAAAGTGTATTGGGTGTGTATAGAGTTTTTTCCTTAACATAGATTTTTCAAATGGTTTTGAAATGCAGCCCAGTAATAGAAATGAATAAATGTGACTACTTACCCTAAGATACTGCTGTCTTTTGCTTTTAGGACTGATCCAGTTATATATATAAGTATATTTAGAATTGTTTACAACTATAGATAACATTCTTGGGTCAAAAAAAGACCAATTACCCATTGCCACCACCAAAAAATGCAAATCTGACTTAAATAATAATAGTTGTGTTTTTATTTCTTTGTTTTGCAAATCTTAATCTGATGATTGAGATTTACCTAAAGAATGGTTAGGGTATCCATCAAAGTGCCATCTACAGATAAAAGTGACAGCACTATTTTCTTATTTCTTATTTTCTTGTTCCATTTTCCAGAGGTTTTGAGTCTGAGTTTTGACTTAACTTACCACATTTAACCAAAAGAATTGAATGCATGGTCTGAACCTATTCACACACTTCTTACGGACACCTCATTAACAGAAACATTCAGCACTTTGAAGACTATTATTATATGCTTTGCTTGACTTCTTGAGTAATAGTTTTTCAGTCTGGCCATTTTTACTGACAGTCATGATTATAAAGCAAAGCAACAAACATAAGCCGTAGAGCTAAGTCTTGTTTTTTCCGCCATCAAGAGCACATTGGCACATTAACTTTAACATTTCAGGACAGTATGCACAATTATAAAATCTCACAGGACTAACATGAAGTCGGTTATTAAGTTGATTATAACACATTCATATTTACTCATATCTTGATTATTAATAATTTATAAAGTGGTTTCCGAAGGGAATATACTAAGTAATTCTAAGTGTAATTCTTCTTTCATTGTATGCTGTGAGAGAACATTGGGGAGACTGCAAAGATTTTTCCCCAATATTGCTTGTTTACAAATTATCCTTAATGTATTTTGGTGCTAAGCTTTTCAATTGATTTGTAAACTAACAAAAGTATTTTAAAGTATATTCTCTGAGCTCCAGGGAGCCAGTGTAAACTCCAGTTTAGTACCTAATCATTATCAAGTATAGAATGCACCGCACTGATGATATTTTTTAAAAATAAAATAGTATAAAATAAGAATAAAGTGGAAGTGAGCACTACTACATCTCTCAAAGATCCTGCCACACAGGAAATATGGGTGAGATTAATAAGCAAATTAGTGAATACAGTAGAATGGAGTTCTCCCCACCCACCAACAAAAAAGTCCCTCTGTTGGAAACACTTTTAGCCTCGGGAATATGAAACAACTGGATTCTTGGCTTATAGGGAAGGAAAGACCCAAGAATGAGGGTCAAGGACACTACAGAGTTCATGTCATAAAGATGACAAAGGCAACTGCTGATGTTTGTGAGCATAATGTTTTTAAAAGAAGAAAATGTGCTGTTTCATCAGGTTTTCACTCTTTGTGTTTTTTTCTGTCAGTGCAAAATGTCCACTGACACTAAACTGAGTTACAATAACTTAACCTTCCCCAATTGATCTTTTTACAGTGGGTACTCTTACATAAGAGTTCAGATCAAGCCAAAAAAATCTGGCATGGGCCCATAGACATTGCGTCCAAGAGTGATCCAACCTGACTAATTAACTATTAGACACCCGAGCCCGAAGTAAACCAGACATATTATTTTAAACTGCTAACAGTTTAAAATACTTCCAGACCTCTGATTTTGCACTCTGCTGGCTTAGTAGTGCAACTTCTCCCATTTTTAGCTTTTGTTTAACATCTTCCAGTTCCATTGTGTCGCTTGTTGTAACAGCAAAGTGAGTCAAGTGCAGATCTTCTGGGATGTGTGATTGATAGTAGTGGACCAGGGCAGGGCCACGTGTGCATTAGTTGTCCAATGTGCTGTGCTTGTTACAGTCTAATTAACTTCTGGACTCTATTTTTTTTCTTTCCTCAACAGGGCATCCTCTATTTAGACTATAAAAAGTGGAGTAAACACAACTTTATATCATGCATTCTCATTTAGTTTTCTCTCTGCTGTATGTATTGTAGGCTTATTAAAAACATGCCACAAAAGCCCAAGCCTGACCCAACTCGACCATAAAGCATAACATTTTGGCTGGAATTTTGGGTTAGGTTTGGGTCAGGCTATAGATCTAAACTTTATTATTATCCATGATAGAGTGAAGAACTGACTTGTTATATGCCAGAATTTAGTTTTCCCTTCCAATCAGTTAATGTGTAACATTAGCTTCAAGTGAACTTTTAACGGTCAAATGATTTGTTTTGCTGGATATGGGGGCCATTCAGTGTTCCATATAATATGATATCGTCACCCTTCAGGTAACCTTTGGCTTTGTTCTTGGTTTCTTTGTCTGTTCTTTCAGACTTTTTTTTTTCTTATATATTTCTCAATGTTGGACATGGAACTGAAAAGAAAAAAAAAAACTAAGATTATATGTTCCCTTTACATTTTCACATTTTTGATTAGTTTACTTTATTGTTTTAGTTAAAAACTAACTGACAGCTGACGAAAAAAAGATGTGGACCTACTCTAAAAATTTTTAACTGAAAAAACAGGACATCTGTATTGGGTTTTTTTTTTTTCCCAGTCAGATACAATAATTGAGTAAACACACAACTTGACCACCTTTCAAAACATATTTTCACTTTTCAGACACTGTCTGAGCTCAATCAGTTATCAAACAAGAAGAACTTTGCTTCATCACATCACTACAGTCTGGTTCCCCCCCCCTCTATCAATATACATTTGGTCTTTCTGTCTTGTGTGCCTCTGTATTTCATGACCCTCTAGCCATGGACAGTTCTTGTACGCCTTTGGGATGTGGACCCATGTTATCTCTGTTTGTGTGAAATGTGAGTGTGTGTGAATCTATTCCATCCCCACAGGGGCTGGTGTAGAAGTTTGGCCATCTCTGCCTGCCATTGTTATGCCAGCTTTGTGCCTTTGAGCGGCTGTGAATGTGTGCTTCTGCCCATGAAAGTGTGCATATGTGTGTCTGTGTGTAACCATGCACATTTGTGTGTGGTATATACTATGTGCATTTATGTGCAGTGATCGTGTGTTGCTTTTCCCTGCCAAGACCCAGCTTCTCTCTGTGCCTGTCCATTGTGTCCAGCACTGTGTTCAGTGGCCCTGGGCATTTGGCCACAGCAGAGAACAATGCAGAATAGACAATAGTCAGACAATAGCAAGGATACTCTGTGGTGCAATGGGATGTGGAACCTACCTTATACTTAAAGCATTAGGCGTCTGAGTGAACATCATCATATTTTCTCACATGCCATGTCTCTAAGCCCTATTGGTATTGTATGTTCAATTCTTAGTACTATAATAAATATGCTGTCTTTTACTGTTAAGAAGTTCATCAGGTGAATATCTGTGTGGCAGCTAAAGCTGTAGGATGAATCTCATGCTGTGTACCCTCGCTTCCCGTCCAATGACCCTGTCGCCCAGCAGAAGCCAACAGGCAGTCTGACATCCTGTGTCGAAAATCTATTAGTCATTCTTTCTCAGGCTCTACATTCATCTTGCTGTCTATCTGTGCCATCAGTGGTTTTGGTTCAGATCCAAATCAATCCTGGACTGACACTGACCTGAATCATTCATCTCTCCCCGCTGTCTCTTTCTATCTTTATGTGTCTCTAACAGTAGGAGTATATAGCCAGCTGCCAGCTACCATCAGTCATCTTGTCAGGGCCTGGCTCTGAGGTGACTGTTGGCTTTGAGGGCAAGAGTTTCTCGTCAGCTCTGTCCCTAAGCAGTCTTGATGCACTGCTGGCATTTAGCAGCACCGGCTACCTGAATTTTGATGCCACATTTTAGGCTATTCTAGCAGAAGTAGTTCAATGTGTTGAACCTGAGAAAAGTGGTTCTTTGCTGCTTGAATAAAAACATTTGTGATTATTTAGCAAATAAGGAAATTGTTGACTTTGACTTTTCTGAGTGTATTTTTTCTTTAGCGTGTTAGAAGAACCCACTTGGGTTACTTCATCAACCCAGTCCTGGGTTTAATATCGGTCAATCCAGTTTTAGTTTGATTTAACACATGGGTTTCGGTTATGGGCTTACATTCTACACTAGATTAGATTTTTTTTTTTTTTAGCTTAAAACCCCCCTAAAAAAGGTTAACGTGATTAATGTCAAATATTAAAGGCAGAAAAGACCTAGAATTCTTAAGAAGCAATATTTGGGTAAAAAAATTCTCTATTCAATTTCAATAGCTACTTTACCCTTATAGGGTTGCAGGGGAGGGCAGACAACCATGTGCTCACCAGGGTGATTTGGGGTCTCAAGTTGATCAGACATACCTGTTCTTGGATAGAGTAAGGAAGCTAGAGTACTTGAAAAGAACCCACATGTGCACAGAGAGAATGTGCAAAGTAAATACAGCTGAGATTCAAACATTCTTGCTCCGAGGTAACATTGGTATCAGTTGTACCATTGTGCCAGACAAAACTGAGCCACTTAGTCAAAAGCAGCATTTTTATTTTAATTAACAAATGATGAAATGATGAAATTTGTATAGCAAAAATTCATACTCTATAACATCATATTCTACATATAAACTTTTATATTTCTTTTGCGTTCCCTTGCAATTGATTTTGGATTCTCTCGCAATAATGTACTATCAGTTCATGTGGCATCTTGAATACTGAAAGTCTTTCTGCTACAATATAAGGTTTTTGTAAGGCTTTAACATGTATGTTAATATCTCATTTGTGAGATAACTGAAGATCTATATTTTTTTCTTTAAGATACAAATAAACCACAAACTTATGTGCAAAATGCAGAGGCAAAACAGGTCAAACATGAGCTTCCCATCCTTCTTACTGAAACTTTTTGTAAGAAGGAAGGAAAGAAAGAAAAAATACATCCAAACTATTCGGACTATTTTTAAGTTATTTTCACATGGTAATAAAGTCATCTGACAGTTTTGATTGTGTCTTTTTCATGTTGGCACTCTGTATAGTTAATAAATGGCCATTTTTTTGTGCAGTCTAATCTTACACAAACATGAACACACAGTTAATAGAGCAATGCAGTCTTGATGATGTTCAGGTTCTACTTGGTTAAAAAGTCATATTGCTGGGTTGCAGTCACATGGCCTCTCCTGAATTGGCAGATTTAACAAAACTAAACCACATCCAGCTTTTAAAGAAAGTTGAAGATGATCTTGCGAGATGGAAATCTCTACCCATATCGCTCATGGGAAGAGTAGCTTCAGTAAAAATGATGGTTTTGCCATCATCTGACTGGTTTAGATCCCTGGACTCCTTTATCTCTAAATTTCTTTGGAAAGATAACTCCCACCTACTAGCTTAAAAACACTACAGAAGAGACCAAAGATGAAGGAGGACAAGGGCTGCCCAACTTTTATCATTACTTCTTAGCCAACAGGATACAATACATCTCAAGATAGTTAAAACATAACCCCCTTCATGGATCCTGGCTAGATGTAGAACAGATGCTATGTAATAATATAATGATTTCAGACCTTGCATTCATTAGCACAAACACAAAACAACAGGTATGCTTTAAAAGCATCAACATTATTTCCTCTCTGACAGCATGATGGGAGTTTCTTAAAATGATAAGAGTCTTCACTAATCCCATGCAAACGTATACCCATCTGGAACAACCCTGACATCCTACAACAAAATGATATGATAAACTTTCCAGGTTGGAGTTGTAAAGGAACCGAATACCTGGAACACATATATGAGGAGGTAGACTTTATCCCATTTAACAGATTAATAATACCAAATGGGACAAGACTAGATTTTTGGAATATCAACAAATTAAATCTGTAATAAAAAATAAATTTAAGTTAAATAAAACTAGGTTGAAAACACCATCAAGGGTATTAGAGTACCTTAATCTTAACCCTCCCAAATTACTATCAAAAATTTGCAGGACACTGTCTAACATAGACGAATCGATATCCCTTCTCATTGAGAAATGGGAGATGGATTTGTCAACTTTGACCAAAACCTCTGGTCCCAGATATGTTTAAGAACTTTTAAAATGATTAGAAACACTAATTTACAATTGATACAATACAAAATCCTTCACAGAGTACACTATACAGGTCAATGGATGTTCAGGATGGGTTTTGCATCATCTACCACTTGCTCACAGTGCACAGGCAATATACCTGACAATTACATCCATGCATTATGGTTCGGTCCACCTGTTCAGAGTTCTGGCACCAGATATGTGAGGACTTATCAAAGTGTCAGAAATACAAAATTTCACCCTCTCCATCAGTTTACTTATTAGCCCATTTGGATGACGTCACCTTGGAGACAAAGTTAGTTCACATGATTTTTACCGCCTTATGTATCGCAAAGAAAACTATACTCATGAACTGGAAAAATAAAAATACTCTTGGTATTAACCAGTATCGAGACCTTTTGTTGGATCACATCAGTCTTGAGACAACCTCTGCCTCCACATTAGATCAATCTCTCTGGGCTCCTTTGATCGGTTCCATCACATCGAGGGGGTGGGGGAACGGCCTTTGATTCCATCCTGTGGGGCATTGTGACTGGTGTGGGGGGTATTAGGCTTTGGGGCATCCGGAGCCCCCTGGAGGTGGGGGCCACGGGGGAGGAGGGGGGGGCTGTGGCCCCCACCTGGGAGGGGGGCTTGGTGGTTAAATAAAAAAAATTAAAAAGTCATATTGCCTGGGTGCAGTCACATGGCCCAGATGACGCATGGCATTCAGATGGGGGGCAGGAAGTGATTTGCTCCGGTTCAAAACACAGTGAAATGGATGACAGCAAGTACGCTAATGCCTTAAATGTGATGGCAAAGACAAGATATTGCGAAAAAATATACGTACAGTTAGGATATGACTCATATAGTCTTAATAAAAAAGACTTGCCATATAATCTGGAGGATTTACCCAGCGTGGAAGCGATTTACATAAACTATCTGGTGCTGCAGACCTCATATTATACAGCAAGCCAGATGAAAGTTTTCAAAAGCCTCGAAGCCTGCAATTATTTTGTTTCCACATTTACGTTCCAGATATCTTAAATTGCTTTATTACGGAGCCCCCTAGTGGACATGGGGGAAATTTGTGTTTTGCATTACCTCGCAAAAGAATTGCATTCCCTTGCAATAAATTTGCAAATACACCCTGGCCTATTTGTATACAGTCACAGTGATAAGAAGTATCAACTTGAAATTGTACATATGTACACCTTTAAAGGTCTTCAGTGAAAACATGTTAATACATTCTTAACTCTGTGGTGCAGAAACTGGTTGGAAATCTATCTATTAACTTAATGTGACTTAATGTAACTTAATATATCAACTTTATGTCTGTTTGTGCGATATCTTTCAGTGGAGATAGGACTGTACACGACTGCACAGGAAAACAGCACTTTACTAAATATTCAGACTACCAACACAAAAAAGACACAATCAAAACTGTCAGATGGCTTTATTACTCTGTGAAAATAACTTAAAAATAGTTCAAATAGCTTGGATGTGTTACGTTCGTGATATCTTGAATTGTAATTTGGGATGTGTGAGCCTTTAATTGGCGAATCCGGTGACGTGATTTGAGATATCTTGAAAGGAATTTTGACTCATCAAAACGTAATTGAAGATATCTTGAATTATTATTCTTACCAGTCAGAATATGAATGTAGATACCTTAAATAGCCATTCGGGTTAGTCAAAATGTAGTTTTTTTTCTTGTCAAACTTAATTTTTAGATATCTGAAATGTAATTACGGATAGTCAGACGAAACCAATTTTATGTTAAAAACCCTGCCATACTACCATCATGTAGCCTACCATGTATGAAAAGAAATGGTAAGCATCTAGACATTTGTGCACTTTTAAGGCTCCTCCAGAGTAAGAGGGAATGCAGTTTATGACATAGTGGTATAATCACGTGGCATGAATTCAGGCAGATTTGATCAAATCAACACACGTCAGGAGGGAGAAAGTATGGGTCAGTTTCTAAGCGAGCTATTTCCAACTTTTGTAAATACTGCTGTCTGTGAGCCCCAACTAGGTTGGACTAGCTCAACTTTAACAAGTAAAAGGCATGGCTATATTGGCAAAAACAACTTGAGAAAACAATTGCAGTCGCTCCATTCAAAACTGCTGTCCCTCACTTCCGACGTCCCTATACCGCTTCACGAGATTTAGTGACATAATTGCAAAGGATCAATAGCTAAATCATGGCAGAATGTTGTTTTACAATTTACACAGTTAAAATTTTGAAGAAATAAATACAGCATCTTAAATTTATTTTTTTGTTTTTAATAAAATTGTTTTATTTGGTTTTGCAGGTATATCAGAATATGAAGTATCATCAAAAAATATTTTGTTTCAGTAATTCAGTTCAAGAAGTAAAACTCATATATTAGTGATATATTTCAAACTTTGATTTATTTTAATTTCAGCTAATGAAACCCCCCCCCCAAAAAAAAAAAAATTCCATATAGGAAACAACAAATTTTATTACATGTCAGCTTTCTGGAAAGTGTACAGTGTACTGTCCAGCATAGGTGTTAAAGAAGCCCAGGCTATGTTAATGGCAGCCTTTAGCATGCCTGCATTGTTGGGTCTATTGACTCTAAGATTACACCACACTCTTAATCTGTGTTTCCCAACCCTGGTACTCAAGACACAATACCCTGCATATTTTAGATGTTTTCCTGCTTCACCACTCCTGATTTCAATAGATAACTCATTAAAAGGCTTTTGCTGAGTTGTAATAATCTGAATCAGGTGTGTTAAAATGAGGAAACATCTAAAACAAGTTTTGACTTCGACTGAAGTCCACACCTTAAGAATCTCCACCAAACTCTTAAATGGCATTTGCTTCTCAAATCTCATGGGTGGGTTTATCCCTGTTGTTTGTGCACATATTTTCTTCCACTGAATTTTCCATTAACTTTCCTGGATACAGCCCACAGTGTGAGCAGCCTATTTCTTTAGCATTCACCTGTAGCTGGTGTTGTGGTATAGGGGTACCCAACTCCAGTCCTCTCGAACTACTATCTTGCAACTTTTGCATCCCTTCTCCAACCAGGCCTCTGCAGGGGTGACTGATAAGTTGATTATGGAATTCAGCAATTAGATTCAGATGCGTTGGAGAAGGAATGCATCTAAATGTTGCAGGATGATCTTTTTAAGATTTTTGGGTTGTTATTAGCTCTAAGCCATAATCATCAAAATTACCAGAAATAAATTCTTAAAATATTTCACTCTGCATGAATCTAAAATTGAATTAAGCTTTTCTCTTTGTAAAAGTTGTTACATTTTTCAGTCAGTATTTTCTTTATTCCCCCCCTTTCTGATAATCTCATCTTTCCTCCTCACTCTCCTCCTGTAGGAGATGCTGTCAGGTTCACGCTGGGGAGAGGAGCCGTTAACAAAATTAAGAAAAGATTCATTCTCCTTCACTCAGGTTATCGCTGCTCTGTAGCTGCCCTTTACTCTGCATTTTAAAATTCCTTTTAAATTTATATTTCATTCCTTACTTCTAAGATCCAAATAACATCTCACAAACATAAAAGATTTTCGTTTTCTGTGAGATAAAGAAATGTAGAATTATTCAACTTTTTTAGATATTTCCCTTTAAAACCCACTGTGTCTCCTAATTGCCCCTATAAATAAACCACTCTTCTGCAAAAGTAATTTAAATGGAGAGAAAATGACTAGACCATAAAAACAGAGTCAGAAACATAGAAAAGATGGTTAGCTGTAGCAACAGACTAAAATTAAGATGTGAATTACCACAGCTGATTCCTAAAGTCAGGGCTGAAGACTTACTTCCAAGATGCAGACTGACAACAACGTCTTCATCAGAGCAGCTGAGAAAGAAAAGGAGGAAGGAATTTGCATGTGAGCAGGAGGAAGATCAGCATGTTCTTCAGGAGACGGAGGTGATGGTGCAAAACAGATGCAGCACGAGAAAAACAACAAATTGCCAAAACACAGAAAAAAGCCCAAAAGCTGAGAAGAAAACACAATGCTTACAAGTGTGTTTAGATGTTTTTGAGAAATAAACACAAAAACAATTACATTCACATTTAAATGTAAACCTATTTTTAATAACACTAGCCACTGATTTTTGCTGTTTTTTCAACCATATGGAAGTATTTTAGCTCCCTATCCTTAACCAGACCTAACTTTAATTAAATATTTGTTAATTTATTCATAAGCAAATAACAAGGAGATGCTGAAACAGTTAGTTTAAGATGGTCTGAGTCATATGGTTCAAAGCACTGCACGGGCACAATTTAGCTTATTATTACCTCCAAGATGACCTGTTAATTTAAAGTGTGGACTAACTCCGTTGATCAAAGCCAACAATGCATTAGGCATGTAAATAAACCTCAACCACCTACTTTTTGTAGCCATCAACAGCATTTGGCCTTGGCAGATTTTGTAGAGGTCATTTAAATTAGCTAGTTTCATCAAATTGATGAAGCTTTGAAGTGTTGTCTTCACATTTTCAATTCAGTTAAGGTTGGGGCTTGAAAAGCGATGTTCTAGCAGCTTAATGATACCCTGCATTCTCCATTGCAAAATCAGTTTTAATTTATGTTTGGGATAATTGTCCTGTTGGAGCAATGAAGACTGTCCAAACTGTTTAGCTATAAAGGGGAAACTGAAGAAATTAGAGGTAGTTCTCCTCCTTCATTAATCTATGCACTTTGCACAACACACTAGTATTCCAGACAGCAATTATACATATGTGTGTGTGTGTGTGTGTGTGTGTGTGTGTGTGTGTGTGTGTGTGTGTGTGTGTGTGTGTGTGTGTGTGTGTGAGTCGTTTGGCTGAAGTTTCAGCTTGGTAAATACCTTTCTAAATGAATTCTGAACTCCAAGTAAACTACACTAACGTCCGTGATCTGTAGCTGTAAAGGAGTAAATCTTTGGCAGCTTATGGGAAGCCTTCCTGGTGGAGTATAGGCTCATATAGCTTTATTTAAAGACCCACACTTTGGGAATAAGTTGTCCAACAGTACTGGTACGGGATATTGTTATATACAGCTGGCCATGTACTTTTCTCAAAGTTGTTAGGATTCTATTTTTGGACTAATATGGTTCTGAAACATAGACAGCAAAAATTTACATATTAGGGGGAAAAAAGTCTGTGCAAATGAAATTAATTATCCTAAAAAGCAGTATCTCTAAGAATTAACACCATTTAAAACCAAGTTTAAAATGATACGAGCTGCAGCTGGATGTTTCAGTGGTATATTAGTCTAAGAAACTGAGAAATTCTGTAATGTGGGAATGTAAAAGAAAGTAGAAAGTAAAATTTAAAATTTAAAAAATGTTTTTCAGAAAAGTCAAAAGTACAAGTTTGGGGAAGTTCTTGTCCTCTCTTAACCTAAGTATAGACAAAAACTGTTTATGTACAATACAGTTGTTATTTTGCTTGTTAAAACATAGTTAAAAGGTTTCTGTTTGTGAGACAGAAACAGAGCGTAATCATGCCATGCAGAGGTGTTGACTTCACTGAGATTTGCAGCAACATGACATCTAATTAGCAGTGTCCTCGCGCAAATGAAGCTGGTTCCCACAGCCTAAGCGGCTGTGGTTAAAAGAGAAAAAGAACAGGAAACTCTTCTCGTGCTCTCCAGATACCTCTTGGATGATGTCTCCACACACAAAAAGAAATCATAGTTTGACCAGAACTCACTCTTTTCATTCTCCCTCTTGTCTTCCCACTCTGTGACCGAGCCGTTCTCACTTTCCTCTGAGTTTCTCTCTTGTTCACCTCATCTGCATTTTTTTGTTCTGCTCCCCTTTTTCAACAAACACTAGCCCGCCTTCCTTCCCTTCTCACTCCTCTCACCCTCTCTGTATGCCAGGCTTCACATCAAAGCTGATGATTGGTGCCTAACTGTTCAGCAGGCAGCATTTTATCTTGCTTTGTGTGTGAGAGACCAAAATAATCAGCATGAATATGGAAAAAAACCTCGCTTCTATGCTAATATCCAGCCCAGTAATATCCATATCAGTCAAACTAACTTGGCTTAATTTGACTTACACATGAACGGATGGCAACGCTTTACTCCAACGTCTCCTTGGCTTAAAGTCACATTCCAGACGCTGACTTATAAATACACTAACTTGTCAAGGTTGTTGGCTCAGCGCTGGCATTGATTCATGCGCAGAAAGCAACAATTTACTTCCTTTCTGCTTTCATATTTTCCAAGCAACCATCTCCTTTCACAAATGTAAACACATTTCACCTTTGTTTGACTCTAATTATCTATCTTGACCACCCAAGGTTGTTGACTGTTTTAAGAAGTTTCACCAGCAAGGTCTCCAACTCTAATTTAAAAGTTAAGCTGAAATAAATTAGCTTCCTGTCCTTGGGCTCAAATATACTCATTGGAATTTTATATCAGGAATCGTGAGACAATATTTAAGCTTTTTATTATGCCATAAATCCCACAAACCACATTTATGCCTACAGCATTGGGAGTACATTTAGGAATCAGGATGAAGATTGTTAGAGATACGTTAAATTTCCCATTAAAGATAAAACATGGTATTTTTTTCTTCACAAAGTACATTGTAGCCATTTCCAGGATTACTTCAGGCTCTACAGCATATAAGAACAAAATAGCTAACACACAAATAGCTGACTTCCAAGATAAAGCTTTTTATGCATGCATTTAAATATTTTTAGTTGGTTTGCATGTAAGAATGAAAATCTCTGTATTACATAGATTGGACCTGCAATAATGCAAAAACTAAATGGCATACATCATCAAAGCATCGCATCTTTTGATCTGGCAGTGGTTCTTTGTTTTGTTATGTTGCTTCTTTTCCTTCTCTCTTTCCCACTTTGCCTGGGCTGCTGGTCACCTTTGAGAGTGGAGCCATTCCTGTTGTGCTATTAACATAGGAAGATCAACAGATCTGTCAGTCTTGGCCAGATTGAGCAAGTGATGCTGTTGTTATCTAATTGTCATTGCTATGTTCCTTCTGAATTTGATTTACTTATATTTTCACAGTGATTCTGTAAACATCTAAATACAGCTGTGACACTCGGCATGGATGCATGGGCGCTGCTGGGAGATGTTCCAAATGGGAGAATCAGGAGGTAACACATTTTCAGGGATCACTTATAAGCAGATTTAGACTCCGCAGAGCATTGCTTTTGGATCCATGTGCTGACCTGGGTCCAGTATTGGAGAGACCGACCTGCTGGAACTGCACCAGCCCTGTCCAATTACAGGTGTCAACCACTTTGGGGTTCCTGGCAACCAGCTTTTACCAGCATGAATTTGCAGACATATATGTGTTTGAATTAATCAAAAATTAATTAACTCTCTGGCTGAAGCCACTTTCAGGAACAACATCATTCTGTGAAGTTATCCACAGGTCTGGCATATCACGGCCAGCGCTAGGGGCAATAATGCCTGCCGTCCTGGATGGCATTGTTAACATAACCAGTCCATACATCAGATTTTCCTACACTATGGGAGAGCATGAGTCCTTAAAAAATAATTTGTGGAATTCAATTTGATTAGGGCCTGATGAAGCACCATTCTGCTATAACCTGCAGGGGACAGTGGCTTCAACCCAGGCACTGGCTCCTAACCCTGTTTTATAATACCCAGAGCGCAGAGGAGGTGCACTTTAATAATATTCACACCCATGAATGTTCAATTGTATAGCATGGCTCCTAAAATGCCAGTGGCAGTTTATAAACTTTATTTCATGTCACTGTGGCTATCAATAATTATGTTTTCAACTCTCCACCTCACATCATTTTCTGTCTCGGTGAAATTGTTTTTCCCCTCTTTTCCCATGGTAATCATGAAATAACATTGATCAGCCGGCTCATTTGAATAAACACTGACATTCATGAGGTGCTTTGGATTGACCATTTATGGTTGAAAGCAGGCATGTAGAGAGCAGAACCTGAGGCGGGACCTTGTGCGCAAACTTTGAAGAACAGCCGTGATTTATAAAGGAAAATTGCATGCTGGTGTGCGTATGTATGGTTTTATGAATCATAATTTTTTTGGGAGTACGCCATTTTTGCCTGTTTGTATACTTTTAGTATGATTCCTATGCAATCCTTTATAAATGAGACCCCAGGTCACATATTGGTTTGATTCATCAGTGCAATACTCACTTAGAAAACTTATCAACCCCAAGAAGAGCTCTCTTCTGGTCTTCTGTGTACAATCAATTTACTACAACTTACATACCTGGTCACTAGGCATGGGCCGGTTACTGGCTTCAAGGTATACCATGATATGAAAACGTCACGGTTTCAAAACCACTAAAATTTTCCTGTCACACTGTTCCAGCAGAATAAGCATTTTTTATGTCTGGTCAGAGATAAAGTGGAGGGTCAAATCCCAACAGCCATGTATAGCTGCAGTATCACGACCACCCACACACAAACCCCAGCATAGCAACTCTGCAATTCCAGCACCCCCCTTCAGCATATAGGCATACAAATATAAAGTGTGCTATAAGGGAATATGTTGGCTACCGTGAGAAGACAGAAGGCAACTTGGAGAAAGAATGTTGCCCTACATGCAAAAAATGCTGATGTTGATAGGCAGATCATACAGCCAATCCGATGCTAAGACAGACTAGGTTGATACCATTATGCTAAAGGTAGTGGGGCAGCCACTCTGTAAACAGCTGGTCTATTGGTACAGACCAAATACACAGAGCAACTGAGAGACTGCTAGCTGGTTTCAAATGCAAGTTTGTCAGAAAAAGGTGAAGACATTAATGCAAACTGCAAAAGAAGCAGCATCTGGCTAGATATAATTGCTAAACTTGGCAAAACTAGGAGGATAAATGAAGAGCTATTTGTTGGATGCAAGAGTTCTTCTTAAGAGAGATACATCTCTGATAAGAAATGGACTTCCCCTCACTGAAGCACACCACATTTCTTACATCTTTGGTCAGCTGGCTGCCATCTCAGCAGCTTGCCATTTAGTAGTTAGTCGAGCTGGTGTTTGCCACTCATGTAACTTTAATTTATCTGTCATTCCAACTAAAATATTCCCTCTCGACGTGTTGAAATCTCCTCTAATTAGTTTCTAATATATCATTGTTCCAAGGATGTACAAACCTCAGGTCTCTAAATAACTTTTTTAAATATATATTTAGCCATTTCTCGAGTTAACCTTTTTTGGAGAAAAGAACAAAAAAATCATCAAGGATCTAACGCTTGTGTTCTTGAGGATTAGATTTAGCATATGGATGTATTTCCACAGTTGGGGCTGCCATTCAACAATATTAAGCCTTCTCTAATTTTTACTACAAAATGTTACAGAAAAACAAAGGAAATGTGGATATTAGACATAGCCAGAAGTAGAAATTATAGCATAAAAAACAGGTAACGAAAATCTCTGGTAAAGTGTGTTGTGGTGATGACACTTAAATCTGCTTCCTGCAGTGTGACATACGAGACTGAGATTAGCAGCTATAAATGGCATGTATCAGAAAATTGCTTCCAGTGTGCTCAGGCTTTACTTCAATGAATACCTCTTTGAGCGGCTGCCTCACAAGCTGTGTTTCTGTTCAATAATTTAGGTTCATATGACAAACAGCCTGAAAGAAAGGAAAAGTATCTGCCATGGCGGGTCTTCACCTCTCCATGCTCTGAGTAAGCATATCTTGATACTGCGGCACAAGGAGAAATCCCTGTGGCTCTGTGGATTAAGCTTTGTGACATGATGTGAATCCTCACAATCTTTGTCACATTGTCCTTTCTTCCTGTTGCTTAACAAAATGAATTAAGCAGCAAAGCTTTGATGAGGCAGAAAATGGAGAAAAAAGTGCAGAAGGACTGTAACAGATTGAGGGAAGCAGGGGGGAGGGTGGAAAGACATATTTCTCTCCCAAAGATTGATAAAAGAGATATTTTTGTAACTGCAGGCTTATTCAATGAGCAGTCCCTGATCTCACTGGGGATGTACAGACTGGCTTCAAAACAATTAGCTGGAGAATAAGAGTAGTTTAAAAGACAGTGGGATGAGGAGATCTTAATACAGCTCTGGGTATTTCCCATTGGAGGACTCATTTTTACTGCCTCTTTCCTGCCTTTTCTACTCTAATACTGATAGCCAATCTCAAGCTCCTGTAGGGAGAAAAAGAAGTGAAGAGATGAAAAGAAAAGGAGACTAGGAAAGACAGAAAAATGGGGAGAAATAATTTTTAAAAAACTGTTAGGGCCAAGTGTGTGGTCTGAGATGGTGTTAAGAAGAGGAAGTGAAACATAATTCTTCGAAAGGAGAATCGAGAAAACAGAGGTTAGAAATAAATATATGTGATTTTAAGCAGACAGACATAATTTCACCTTTTTGCTCTTTCATACTTGTGCAGTCTGGGGAGTTTTCTACCTGAATTTTGTGTTGGAAAGGAAGCCGTTTGCTGTCCTTGTACTGACAATGCTTCAGTCTTTTCCTGCCTTGGGGATGTTGTATACCCTCTTTGCCCAGCAATGATTTATTGTAACTTTCTATAATCAATGTATAGTTTAGTGGCTTGATCAGGAGTCACCTGGTCCACATAGGATCAGGATAACAATCAGTCTCCGTAATTCATTAAAATACTTAATTACAAACAAATAAAGAGATACAAAATGGCTAAGTACATAGGTACAAATTGTTTTTGTATAAAATGAGAGGAAGAAGAGACAAAATGCCAAGACATTGGTAAGAAATGGTGGAACAACTGGGCAAAAGGGAAACTGACCTCGAGTCCACACAAAAAATGCAAACCCAGACAAATCCGTAGTATAGGTCATTGTGGAAGCTCTTTCATTACAACAGTTGTGACTAAATGTGTGTGCTGTCTTTTATCCTACAGATTTTACAACTACCTCATGTCTTATATGTTTAGTTGTGTTTCTCTGCTAGATAATGGCACTAAAGTAGCTACTGCTGCTACATCAGTGGTGATGGCACAGCTTCTCATCAAGTGAACAGCAGTAATAGTGGAGGTTATCTCATGTGTAACAAAAGTTTAGATTTTTGAGGCAGTAAGTTGCTGTTTCTGAATGCCTGATGAATTCACTGGAGTGTGACTCTGACTGCTGAATAAGCTCAAAAGTAAGAAACAGTGCAGTACAACCATGACTAATAACTTTAGTGTGCTCAGGGAACTAATATATAGGGCCTTGCAAATGAAAAAGATCATACCCATTGAACATTTTTACTCATCAAATTGCAACCAAAAAAAGTTTTTTGTCAACACCAAGAAACACATAGTAAAAGGATACATTGTTTTCAAAACTTTGTAGAACCCGTTTTGTTGCAATAGCAGCTGCAAGGCAAGTTTATTTGTATAGCACATTTCGGCAATAATGAAAAAAATAAAATAAAACACCAAGCAAGCAAGAAACATTACATTTCAGAGGAAAAATAAAGGAGTCAATGAAAAGTTGAAAAACTGACTTAAATGAATGATGTTCCAGTTTTTTAATCAAATCAAACAAGTGGGTTTTTAGCCTTGCTTTAAATGCACTCTGTGTTTAAGCAGTTTTGCAGTTTTCTGGAAGTTTGTTTTAGATTAGAGGAGCATAAAAACTGAATGCTGCTTCTTCATATTTGGTTCTGATTTTGGGGATGCAGTGTTGACTTGAACCAAAAGACCTGAGTGGTCTGGAGGGCTGATAAGACAAATGATTTTTAATGTATTTTGGTGCTAAGCCACTCAGTGATTTATAAACTAACAAAAGTATATTAAGTCTAATCTCTGAGCTACAGGGAGTCATTGTAAGGACTTTAATTTTAAAGTAATAAGATTATGCTGAACAACCAAGCTCTAAAACTGGCCCAAGTACAGTAATATAATGCAGACATTACAAAATATCTCAGTTGTGCTGAGTGTATACTACTACAACTTTAGAGGTTAGATGGTTCTCTGTTTTATATACAGTATTATGTCTTTTAACTGTTTTGAATATTTATAAATTAATTGCTTCATGTTTTTGATTAATTTATCATCAATAAATATTAGATTGAGAGTATACACACGTACAACAGTACCCTGCAGTGCAGCAGACCATATCATGGAACTACTCCCACTTGCACCTCCTACTTACAGCATGATGAATGGAGCTCTCCTTCAAGAGTAAACAACAAAGTCATCCAACCTCAAAGATACAGTCACTGTCACTTCTGGAAGAACAGGTCAAAGGTTACACATGGCAGAAAAATTGCTATTAGGTGGTTTGCAGTGAAAATAAGAAACAAAAAAAATAATGTGATCTAAAATAACCAACCTGTGACAGAACAAAATATGCTGTTTCTCCTAACACTTTAGAAAGCTAAATTGAGAATTATAAAAATGATGTTTTTCTAATGTTTTTCAAAGTGACAGTAGAAGATGTTTGGGCTTGGCATGGGCCAGTATAAAAATCTCACTGCATGGCACCTTGAGTGAAATACCACAGTATTTGCAGTGCATGAAATTTTTAAATTATGCTTTACCTAATCATATTGCTTTTCCTGAAAACTGAAAATGTATTGCTATACCTACTAAAATAATTGAACATATTGCTTCTCACAGTTATTATAAGGTTATTTAATGCATGCATTTATTATTTTGACTTTAATACACAAACTTAAGGAAGTGTTCTATGGCTCAATACAATGTAGAAAACTTTACTTGTGCACTTCGTCTGGTACTCTCCCTGAAGTTTTATAACTGTAGGAACTGAATTTTTGCAGTTTTGAAACAGCAGTAGTTTTAAAGTCTTGATATAAATTGACACCAAAAACATGCATAGTGTGCTCTATTGTTTTTGTGATGTAATTGGCTGCTAGCAGTAATATATATTGTAGCTTAAAACATTTATTCTGTGACTATTTGTTTCTGTAACTGCTGTTTTCTGAAGTCTATTGCCTGAAGGTTGTGGAGTTGTCTGTAACTGAAACACACTGGGCCTGAAGAGATTTGAATGGTCTTGAAACCAGAGTACCACAGTTTTCAGCCACTTTTGAATTCAATATCTTCTCTGCCCGTGTATTCAGTTTTACTTCACAGTTTCAGTATTTCTTTGCATGTTAAGGCGTCTCCCTCACTGGAGACCAATTAAATGATAAAGCAATGCAGTCACAGGTTTATGTAAATACAAGCTGCAAGAGGCTTGTATTGATAAATGGCACAGAATTACAAAATGGTAAATAACTGCAGGGGGTATACATTATTTCCTGTTTTTTAATTGATAAGGTGGCAGAGGAAAATGCTATGTCTCAGGGTGGGGAAGGAAACCTTTCTCAGGGGTTGTTGCATTAAAGGGAAAAGAAGGGAACAAAATTAATAACAAACAGAAGGTAAATGAGGAAGAAACACTCTTACATGATGGTTCAACAGCTTGTTCATTTCTGGACATAAGTGAAAAATGGAGTCTGTTGTTGTGGCAGTCAGCATCATTAAAGCTGCATTAAGCAATATTTTTTACATTAACAATGTATCAGATGGCTCCCTGAATCAACATTACTTTGCCCTTAGCCATGTTTTCAGCTTCTGTTTTTGCTTTGCCGGACCACAATAGCCAAAACATTGCTGATTTGTATAAAATCAAGCCCAGCTGCTCTCAACACATAAGCTCACATTAGTCATTTACACAGCAGATATACTTTAGACTCAGGTAAGAGTGACTTCTTAAGCAGGTTAAACATTTGGAAAGCCAAAGAGACTGTAATAATTAAAGCTATAACTTAACACTGACACATCTGCCCTGGGAGGTGTGATTTAATTTTTATAAGGATTTGTCATGAAGGCTAGCAGAGATTAATACTGCAGTCAGTGCAATTACTTTCCCCCTTCAGATCACATTTTCAACATCTGTTGTTATCAGAAGAAGACTTGGTACTTTTGCTGTAGTGGTACAGTTACAATGCAATAGTTTGCATGTTACATTTAAAGCTGCAGTATGTAACTTGTATGAAAAATATGTTTACATATTTGTTAAAATTATCATTATGCTGTGGCATCATAATATAAGACAGATGAACTGTGAAAAAAATCAAGCTCCTCTGCCTTTTCCCAGTGCTCCCAGTACTAATGGCAGAAATACTCCACTCAATCTGAAACAACCAAATAGAGCCAGGAGGAGGGTTTTAGCTCTGTCATTCACCCTCATGTACGTGCGCTTACACATCCATCCTTGCTCTCTGCTACGCTGAAGCTGGATCATAACAACATAACCTGCCATGAATGCTAAGGTTAGTTAGCACAGCCACAAACAGTTTTCCTGGAACGGTAAGTTGTTTCTTCACCATTAGCATATTTAGCAGCGCATACATGAGGGTGATTGACAGCACTAAGACCTTCCTCCTGGCTCTGATTGGTTATTTTAGGTCAGGAGTGGTGCATTTCTTTGGACAGCAATAGTAGCTCATGGAGGAGGTGGAGGAGCTTGATCTTTTCACAGCAAGATATACCCAAATGCATGAATAAATCTGATAGTTCCAATTTGCACAGCAACAGGGCCTGAAAAAAACAACATAAATTAAATAGTGGTACAATGGTTAATTAAATTCAATTCATTCAGTTTATTTATATAGCGCCAATTCACAACAAATGTCTTGAGGCACTTTACAAAAAAATACTAAAAATTCAATCATACATTCATTCCAGTTGATCCTAGTTATCAAACAGTACAGTAGCTCAATTAATTATTCAAAGTAGTTCAAAAAGTTTCTAAGGAAACCAAGTAGATTGCATTGAATTATTGACTTGCAGCATTTACTCCTCCTGGACAAGTATGTAGCGACCGCATGGTGTTGTGTTGTTGACTTTACAGCAATCCCTCATACCGAGCAAGCATGTAGCGACAGTGGAGAGGAAAACTCCCCTTTAACAGGAAAAAACATCCAACAGAACCTGGCTCAGTACAAGCGGCCATGTACTACAACCAACTGGGGGTTTGAGAAGACAGAACAGAATGCACACCACTTTAACTATGGGTTTTTTATGGTCTTCTTATTCTCATCCTAGTTTCCTCTGGATACTCTAGTTTCCTATCAGTCTAAAAATATACAGGAAAAGCAAAATGACACTTGGCTTTCAAACAGCTTTTCAAAGGAAGATCTGACTGGTGTAGTGTTCGTATATATCCCTTTTTTTGATACCACTGAAAGTATTATAGGTTTGGAAGAAAACTCATATTGCACTACACCCCGGACACATACCCTCAACAGTCACAAATGGTGATAGCAGCATCATGATGTAGGGGTGTTTTTCTTCAGTCGAGAGAGATAGGGAAGCTGGACAGAATTGATGGACAGATCAAAGGGGCATAATACAGGGCAACCCTGGAAAAACCTGTTAAGTAGGGTGAAGGTTAAGCTTCCTGAAAGATAATGGCCCTAAAGATGCAGAATCTCTGACAATACTTAAATATTGCTCTGCACAGATCCTAATTATCCCATCTGACTGAACATGAGCTGTTTTGCAAAGAACAATGGGACAAGCTTCAAGTCTATGCATGTGTGCAAAGCATACCCCCAAAGACTTGCAGCAAGTTAGTGGTTCTACAAAGTGTAGACTCACAGGAGACTGAATTAATTCATCTACCAGAGTTCAGGCTTTTATAATAACAAATATAATAATAATTTTAAAAAGTTGCATCAGTTTTCCTCCACTTTACAAATATGCTCTACTTTGTATGGCTCTATCAAGCTAAATCCCAGTAAAATACATTAAAGATCATGGTTGCAACAATATGAATTATGCAAAAGGGGGCAGGGCATTAAGACTGAAAGGCACTGTACAGGTGTCAAGCTAAAACAGAACAAAAACTGAAAATAAATCCTAAACTGAAACCATTAGAGAAGCATTTTAGAATGTCAGAAAACTAGTTCAATGGGGACTGTAAATGTATCCATCTCTGAAGTTTTCTGAGGTGAACATGGTTTATTCAGTGGTGGAACATTTTAAAGTTTGCTTACTGCATACAGCATGACAGGGGCTGACAAGCCCTACCGACACAAGGCACGAGTGGCTGCCAAAATACAGAGCAAAAACTGATGAGCAGGGATTAGGACAGACAAGGATAAGAAGAGACTTCCCTCAAAAATATCAAAGTGTACTGTACCTCTTTACTGTTCTGTTGAAAATAGTTTCTGCAAATGTGTACAAAAAACCTTCAAAGCAGCTCCAGAGAAATTGGAGGTCTTTAAACTACATCCTTCTGACTTGTTTTGATGGTACACTGACATGTATAATGCACATTCCCAGAAACCGCCCTGGAGGACCTGAGGAATGAGAAACCACTTTAAAATTTTAGTTTCTAGAGTGACAACTTGCAAAAACTACACTTTATTAGAAAGAAATACACTACTGTGCACAGTCTATGCTGGTCATCTTGATAAACAATAAATAATATCTGGATTAGAAGAAAGTCAAATATTTCATCAATTAAAGTTTGAAGATACCACTTTTGCAATAATGAATCACCACATGCAGTCAAGAGGCCAATGAGGCCAAGAAGGAGAGCTAACAAAGTAATATTAGAAATGTTGCTACTGGACCAGAACCTAATAATTTTTTTCACAATTGATTATCTTGTATTGTATTTCCTTTGCTGGTTCCATAAATAGTGAGTCAATTTTCATTACTGAAGTAGATTAAGATTAACAGTCTTTTAGTTGTAGTTAAAAATGTTAAAATGACTGGAAGCTATATTAGTGAAATATATATTCGTAAAAAAAAAGCATCATTAGCTGATATTTAAAGATAGGAGGTAGTTTATATACATAATCCTTGATTTCTTGCATAAAACAATAGAAACTCTTACAAAAAGTTTTGTTTTGATCAGAGCAGGGGTCTACAGCCTGCAGAAACAGAGCTGCAAGTGGCTGTTTGGACAACCACAATGGCTAAAAATGATAAACAGCCAACTGATATTTTTAAATGTAGATATGATAACAAATACAGGTTTTTGTAGTTTTTCAGTATTTTTCATTTAATAATCGAATTGAATTTCCACAACAGAATTACACTAAAAATATATATTTTTAGATCTTTTTGTCTTTTCAAATGGTTTTAAACTATGTTTTTGTTGTTTTTTTTACATTATTTTCTACTAATAACATCCCGAAGACAAGATGTATCCACCTTCTTTTCACAAAAGTTTTATGGTTTTTTTTTTCTTTTTAAACATAAGAACAGAAACAAAATTGTGGTGATTTATAAATGACAACAAATTTCCAATAGTGGATATTTGGCAATGATTACTAGTAGTCATTTTTCAAAGTTGTCTCTAAATGACTTATTTAGCTGGTCTGGCAAAATGACTCATCAAATTGTACAGGTTGCAGACCCTTCGGTTTAGCGTTAAGGCTTACACTTCTTGTCAAAAGTGCACATACAGTAATCATGGACAGGAATGTTATATTGATTTGTGGCTTTTTACTGATTTATTAAAACTGTTCTTTTTGAGATGATTTAAATGCATTTTAGAAACAATACTGCACGTTTGAATTAATTCTTGATATTCTCTAATCCAATGTGCCTCAACCCTGGTCCTCAAGGCACACTGCCCTGCATGTTTTAAATGTTTGCCTGCTTCAGCACACAGATTTACAATAAATGGCTGATCAGCAGGTTTTTGCTGAACTGCAATGATCTGAATCAGATGTCTTAATGCACAAAAACATTTAAAACATGCAAGGCAGTGTGCCTTGAGGACCAGGATTGGGAAACACTGCTCTAATCCAGACAGGATCAGATTTATACATACAGGCTCAAATATATATACATTCACCCTTCTTAATATTTTTGATTAATGTCCCTCATCGACATGCAGAGAACTCACACACTTGTTGTAACAATAAGCTCTAAGCATAATTCTGGGTGGATATTTAGCCCCTCTTCTCAGAAATGGCAGAGTTCATCAAAACTGATTAGATTTGGCATAGACAGGGATTTTAAGCACAGCCAAAATATTTTCTTTGTTGAGGATGGAGTGACTCCACAGGTTTAATATTAGTCTGATTTATTCCTTCCACAACCAATGTTGATGTGTTTGTGGTTATTGTGCTGCTGGAACATCCAACTGTGTCCAAGTTGAAACTCCCTTGCATTTAATTTGAGAGCTGAAGAATCTTGAGACAGTCCTGCATGGTTCTTAATTATTCTGTCCATTTCTTTCCCAAAACATCAGCACCTCCGGCAACAAAACAAACCATCAGCATGTTTCTACCAGCATGCTGGACAGCTGGTACAGTTTTTCCAGGTTTGAAGACCCTACTTTTACTCCTTCAAAATGCCCCTCTTCTCATTATAGCCAGATAGCGAAGTCTTTAGCCTTTTTCACAAAACACTTGATGTGGCGATGACAGACAGCCTAGATGGCCCACAGATGTACAACAAAAACACACCTGGTTTACAGAGGATTGGTACATCATGTCACACACATCATTTCTTGCCATGAAACAGAATGGAGGGGTCATGCTGAAGTGTGGTGAGACAGAACAGATCACTAGGCTTCAACCAAGGGTAGATCCTTCAATTGCAGTTATACTTCCTAAATTGAACTAAACCGATAAGGTGCCACACCATCAATGTGTTGAACCCTTTATAATGGAGATACTCCACATGCACCCTGCAGAATTGAACCCCCTTCTCTTTTAGTTGTGCCTTGTCAGGTGGATTTATTAAAGCTCACAGGTGTGCTGGATATTGCCAGTTTCATCTGTGATTCACGAGCACCCACAGGCATCTATGAGAATGGCTTTTCTTTGCGGTTTTATGTTGAAACTGTTCTGTGACCATAAAACTTTTCCCCAGAAGGCTTTTCACCTGTTCATTTAAGTAGCAGCAAATTTTTATTTAGCTTATGGGTGTTCATTATGAAGCAGGTGTTTCTTTCTTGGTTTGGGCCCTCTCAGCCCAGACTGATGTATAGTGTGCTTGACTGTGGACAGTCACAGTGGTGTTCTAACATTTTCCAGTTCATGAGCAGCTTGAGCTTTGGTAGTTCTTGGGTTCTTTTTGGACATACAAACTGATTTCCTTTCATCTGAAGGTAATAGTTTGGGTCAGATGGTTGAAACTTGGACACATTGGCTTTTGCCACAAGAATCTAAACACACCAAAGCTAGTTTTGAAAGGCTTACAATAAGCTTTAAAAAGCTTGTACCTAAGTGCTTTTAAAACTTTGTGCACTATGCTCAAAAACTGAATCTATGGCAGAAAACCATTCATTTTAAATAATCTCAACCAAATTTGCCAGGATGAGTGGTCAAATATCCAGGTAGATTTACAGTAGAAGCATTAAAAATCACATTTATAATTTTGAAAATGTTTGGATTAGAGAAAATCTGTAAAATCTATGATAAAGTAATAATTGAAATAATATTCCATTCATGTTCATGATCTATGTAAACCTCTAGCTGGAACTGTATGTAAAACCCATCTAGGTGACAAAAATATGTCAATACACTGAATTTATTCAACAGATTCCAGCTAAGGAAAACAGAAGTAATGCTGATTTCAATATTTTGCCCAAGGACTTTTTTGTATGTGAAATGAGGACAATCGGACTAAACCAGCAACCTCCTGATTAAAGGATATCAAATCCATCTCCTAAGCTTGCCACTCACAGTGCAAGTCCATCACATGGTTATGAGTTTTAGACTACTCCAGGTTTTCCTATGCCTTAAAATGTAATATATATAGAAAGGTGCATTTGGAAGAATTACACAAACATGGTTTTTGCCCAGGGCATCACCTGTAGCCCTGGCTGGCAGAGAGAGATAGGAGAGAGAAAGGTAGAGGTTGATGGTGATTTCTTATAGACAGAACAGGCATTTAGGTGAAAGATGAGCATAAGAATGGTCAACTCAAGAACTACGAACAAATGAAAACAGATGTCATTGTGGATATTCTGTTAAATTGTATACAGCAGACACATATGTGTGACTTTTTTGAGGTGGTGTTTTAAGCTACTTCTCTGTGGTTTACAGCATGTTAGACAGGATTTGTTCAGTTATCATTAAACAACATTGCATTTTCTTAAAAATTTGAACAATGACATTATAGGTAGCTAACACATTGTAAATTATCTAACTTTTTGGTGGAAACATGTTTTAAGCTAAGGCTGGGTTAAGGTTAAGGTCAGGGTTAGTGAAGTGGAAGCTGTAGTTAGGTTAAATTAGGTCTCAAGGGAATGGACACACTGTGAGTCAGCAAAATGTCCTCTCGAAGTCAGGGATGGACAATTCTCTGAGTGTGTGTGTGTGTGTGTGTGTGTGTGTGTGTGTGTGTGTGTGTGTGTGTGTGTGTGTGTGTGTGTGTGTGTGTACTTTTTTGATAGCATTTTGGGACCTTTCCTGGTACAATGACTGACCTTGTGTGAACCAGTATTCCTCGTGGGGACTGAATTGCAATCCTAATGAGACAAAACATCATTTCTGGGATCCTGGTCAAGGTTAGAGGGTAAGATGTGATTTGACATTGGACTGGGGTTTGCTTTAGGCAAGATCTGGTTGGGTTTGGAGTTGTGTTAGGATGTCGACAGTGAATGGAAGTCAATACAATGGCCTAATAAGAATAGCTGTGCAGGGTTTTGTGTGTGTGTGCGCGTTTGTCTCACTAAGGAGGAAACTCAGGCAGACAGTTGCCACCACCATTTCAGCACCCAGCAGTAAAGTATTGATCTCTTATCCCAGCGGTTCTCTTTTCCATCTCTTTCATCAGTCTCACTGTTTCTGTTGTTTATCACTGTTCATCATGTATTGCTCTTCTCTGCCATTTTGTTGTCATTATCTTATTTAAATGTATGTCTCAATTTTTTATATAACAGTATAAATAATATTTGCATTTTTCTCACCAAATAGGTTTATTTACTTTCTCCTTTTTTAAAATAATTGTTTATTTTATCTCCGACTTTCACTCATGCTGTTTCCATCCTGACACAGCCTTCTTCTGACTCCTGCAGATGTTAACCTTGTAGAGCTCTTTCTTCTGGCTTGAATGACAGAAGTGGACAGCAAGCCATACAGAGCTCAATACTGCCACCCTTAGGTGGCAAAGCAAACTATTTAATCCAAACATGACAATTCATAAAATCAACCCATGATGATTTATAGATTTTTACACTAGTTCTGTAAATCATTTTAGGATATCCTCATAAACACTGGTAGGGACTCATCTATGTACAGATACAGCTGTATGTCACTAGGACCTTTTCTTTGGTGTAAATTTTCAAATCTGATTTCAATTTTAAATATCTTGTTAAGCCTTAAATTACCCTCATGTCATTTTTCTTTAAAGTGTCTGTTAGAATCATGCAATAATGTGTTAGGCCACAAGATCTGAGAAGAAAGTTCTGTAACATCTATGAAACTGGCCTGACTCCTTGAAGCTTCTTGTTGTGACATAATACAGATAGCAGGAAAGAGGTTGTGATCCCTGTGCAGCATTGTTGGATTGCAATTACTGTAAATTATTCTTTGCAAAAATAAATAAATAGATAAATAAATAAATAAAAATCAACCTCCAACACATAATTTTACATTGCTCTTACCAATGTATTGTTGCTTTGTCTATATGGTGAGGATCCCTGTCCTGCTGAATGTTTTACCTGCACCCCAGTCTTACTTTTTTGCAGCATCTGACATGTTTTCTTAAATGATTGGATTGCAATTAGCAACTTCCATCTGTCCATAAACTCTTATTACCTTTTCTGTCCTTTCAAGTTTATGGTTGTTCCTGTATATGAAAATGTAAAAAAGTTCAAGGTGTTTAAAATACTGTATGTGCTTGCCAACACTCACAAACACACAAATGTAGGGCATCCAAAACAGATCTCATAATTATCTCTTGCAGGTCTTTGCCAAGTCAAATTAAAGCTGCAAACCTGCAAAGTCTGAAGATACTGCAGACAGACGAGTTACATCTCTATCTGACATATTCTAAGTTCATTTTCAGATAATTAAAAGAATTGTTTCTGTGACTAAATTCTGTACACATCCAGTTATTTCATCTCTATTAGGGATTCACTTACCTAATTTCTGAGTCATTTTCAAAATTTTAGTCAAATAAGTAAACTGTGGAAAACAGTCAAAGCTGAAATAAAACATTAAAAACTCAATTTAATGAAACCTAATAACAGAAGTACATACACATATTATTTATTTCAAATTTAGGGGAGAATTTAATATCCCTTTGCAGTAAACAACTGTACCTGTGTCACTTTAGCAAACCTCATTACTCTCATCACCCACAGGGAAATGAAGTGTGCTGCTATTTGTTTTCCAAACCCAATTTATTTGATTGAGGTTTCTTACAGTTTTTATAATGCAGCAGGAAATGTTTTCCTTGTAAACATCAGATTTCTATGAATTGCAACACATTCTAACAACCAGCAACATAACCTTATTGTTCTCTGTTTTTATTGAACACAAAAATCCCAACAATATGAAAGGTACAGAGACACAAATGAAGAAACAAACACATAATTCCTCCAGATATAAAGCAGCAAGCACAAATCTTCTGATCTTTAATAAGGATGCCATACAACACAGCACATTCTATGTTGCTCTACTTCGAAAAGTTGGAACACACTACAGCACGAATGCATATACAAAATTTAGACACTTGTAGCCAAAGAACCACATTTGAACATAAACAGGTAAACAAACAAACACACACATAAAATGCACACATGGAAGATACATGCACACACTCAGTCTGACAGCAGAAGAAAGCTCAAGTCCCTGCATGTGTGTGTCCACGTGTCTGTGTGTATTGTGTCTGCGCTTGTGTGAAAACTAAAAAGAAGCAACTTCTTGGACAAATCCAGTCTAAATAATCATCATATCCCGGCTGTCCAGATACCAACACTGTGTCCCATGTGGCTTCATTACTGTTGCTGCTAATTAAGCTGCTCCAAATAAACACAGTCTTCTGCCTTCATTAACACAAACACGGCAGAATCATCACATGCTTAAAACGGATGCAAGTTTTGATGCTGTTATGAAGAAATATGTAAATACAATATATGCTGTTAACATAAAATTAAAACTTTATTTAAATCTATTAACATCATTCTCAGGAGTTCACATTTTAACATTATCTTATATCTCAGTAAAATGTTATTAAACTATACATTCATTTATCATTGGTCATTTGAAGAATGAATCGATTTATCATCATTAAATAATTTATAAAGATGATGTTTATATCAAAGAAACACAAATCCCTGAATTATTTTAAAAGATAGATGCATATATATCTTTAATTACATTCCGTTTCAGTGGAAGACATGATTATTTAAATATGACTGAATGATCTGTCATTAAACCACATTAGATCTAAAATGTTTGAGTGTAATTTTGTTTGAAAGCATCAGTTTTAATAGCTATGACATGATTTAAATAATTTTCTTTCTATTCAAATGTAGCTATTTTTTTTTACAAATATATGCAGCAGCTAAAATAAATGTTGAATACATCAACATGTTTCCGAGTTTTCTATTCAAATAAAATTCACACAAAATGTTGCAAGTAACCCAGGTAATCCATGCATACAAAGAAATCAAGGAAAATTATTCCACAGTTGAGGTTAAGAGTAAAAACATTTACTCCTCTTTCAGAAATGTTACGCTGGGCACCTGGCCGTAGCTTGTTACAGCTGATGTATATTTCAAAGATATGCATGGTCATCTTTTTTAGACCATTCTCACAAAATACAGCCTTTGAAATCTTGTTGGGCTTTTTTATTTTTTTTTTTTTGGCTAATCGATCAACCTCAACAACTTTTTAACCATATTCAAACATCAGAATCAGTTTTAATGGCCAAGATTATGTGCACTGACAAGAATTTTTTTTGACTTTGGTTTTCAAGCACTCATAGCGTACCAACATATAAGTATTTATATCTAAACTTTAGAAGCAATAAAATAAGGATAAAACAACATATGAACATGTATTTCTGCAGAAAGCATAAAAAAGGATTGTTGTGACTCTTACTTTTTTTAACAGTAGAGTAGCTGACTACTCTGGCTGTAAGATGTTCACGGTGTTCACAGGAGAGACAGGCTCGGGGAAGAAACTGCTGGTTTTTGCAAAAAGTGCTCTGTAGTGCTGACCTGAAGGTAAAAGTTAAAACAGTCTGTGTCCATGATGTGTGGGATCTGCAGAGATGTTAGCTGCCCTTTCCCTTACCCTAGACCTGTATAACTCCTGGATGGAGGGAAGGTCAACCCTGATAATAATCTCTGCAGACCTAATTGTTTATTGCAGTCTGGTTCTGTCCTGTTTTGTGGAAACCACAGCCAAACCACATAGGACAGACTGAATAATAGGAGTGAAGAAAATGACCAGCAGCTCCTTTCCCATAGCTATTTTCTGGTAATATGGTACAAAATGAAACAAAGATGCATATCTGGTCATTTTTAAATGCCTATTAGCAGTTACGTACAGGATTAGCATGATATTACCAGAAAGAAACAGAGATAGAGGCACCCAAACAAGCCAGCTCATACAACTCTCCTTTACTGGAAGATAAAGCTGCTCAACATGCCCATTTATTCAGCCCATGGCTGCTAACTCTCTGTATGGATAACAGGAGAGTCACAATATATTCACCTTGTTGACTGCATCTGTGAAGAATACTGAATGGTAATTTGATTTATTACCAGCCAGGAACAGGGCAGATAACAACTAAAGATCTAGATTAATTATTTGAGTCTGCAGTGAAAATTGTGTAATTACAGAGGAGCTGAGTGTGGAGAAATCATTGAATTCTGGTGAATTATATCAGAATAGTTAAAGAAAAACGCTCAGTTCTTTAAGGACGAGATAAACATTAAAGACTGTGTGTGTGTGTGTGTGTGGATGACTCCTAATAATTGTTCATATACTTCCTGCATTCTTATTCTACAACTGCACAACAATTTGCATGTGTGTAAAAATAATGAGCAAGAGATAAAATAATTGTATGCTGGGAATCTGCACGCCTCAATGTACAGTGCAATGAAACAAAAGCATCTGATTATGAAGTTGTTGAAAACAGGGAAACAATGTAAATAACAGCAGGCCGCCTCACTGGACGAGAACGTTTTCCTTTGATCCAAACACAAATGATGCAATATGCATATGATGACATTTGAATCCAAAATTCCTGATATGACCAAAGACTGTTTGGGATTTTTGCTTTCACAGATTGTGAGGCTGATAAGGTCAGCGGATGAGCTGCGTTAGTTAAAAGGTTTTATAAAATGCTTCATGACATGGTCACTGAACAGCACTTTTCCTCTTTTATTACAACTCTCTGAAATTCAAACCTTCTCCATTTCCAGTTTACCCTTGGACACCCTCTGAGGTAAAACTGGGTTAATATGCTCTTTTTGTAATGTCACACCAGACCACTAACATTTATGGATTAAAGAAAAAGAAAGTGTCTCTGCAAAGGTTAAAGTATAAATAACACAGTTACATTACCATTTGCAACACTATTAAAGGAAAGACGTGATGTCTCTTTTTCACAAGTAAGAACAACTTTCTAAGGCCACAATAAAAATGTCTGTGATATAGTTTGGTTAGAATGCAGCAGGATTACAGAACCAAAGTCTTCAACTTCTCCTATGAACACTGTGAACATCTTACAGCCAGAGCAGTCAGCTGTCTTTTGTGCCATTTAAAACCTTAATATCGAGTTTAACAGTTATTCTGACTGGAAATGACTAAATTCACTAAATATTTATCAGATTCCCTTTCCAAAACTATAAAACAGAACCCAAAGTACTTTTGTAAAAAATATAGCCAGATAACGGGGCACATAACAATAATGACGGGATGGTGTGCATGTTTTTTCTTTTACTTGGTAGTGACTTCATACACTAAAATACAGTGCCTTGGAAAAGTACCTCTTCAGCTTTTTGACATTTTGATTTTGTTACAACTGCTAACTTCAAAGTACTTTAACAGGATTTCATGTATAAAACCAATATAAAGTAGTAAATAAGAAATGGAAGAAAAATGGCACAGGGTTTTCAGATCTTTCTGACAAACCTTCAAGTATTCATTTGTTTAAAGGGGACCTATTATCTTGCATCTTGCAATCTGTTCACAGGTTGAACATGTTTCAATATCCTCTACATGTAGACTACTTTTCGCACAGCTGGAATGGCGGATTTCAAACTGTTCAAGCCTCTTGAAATCCCTTAACAGGCTCATAAGCTACTTCATATTTCTTGCTGAAGGATTCAGACAGCTCTTTTCACCTTACCATGGTGTTCAGTCCTCCTACAGTGAGGAACACACTAAGTCAAATGTCTGAGGTTTAAAAAAGGACAAACCTCCTTCAAAGTGCAGAGTAACAATAGACAAAACATGTGCACCTGATATAATATGCTTGTGTGTAACTTTTGCTATTAAAGTGAAAAAAAGGGGGGGAGGGGGGGTCCTTAATTTATTCTTTACCATTAAATGCCTTTTTTAAAATTACGTTTTACATTAAAAAAAATTAAAAGTTTTTTTTTTCTCTTTTATTTCAAATAATTTAAAAATAAAAATAAAATAATAATAAACATCTGTATGCATTTGCTAGAAAAACATGCAGGATGTTATAAGGTTTCCTAATTTCTTTACATGACTGAATGAGCTGAGCTAAAATAACTGTTATCCCAAAACCCAATTACAGTGTCCCCAGTTCACACTGCCTGTATGGTTTAATGTCCCCTCCAAGAAGACCAGATCCAATAAAAGTCTTTCTTTTGGATGGGAAGAGCAATTTCACTTATTTCACAGAAGAGAAAACACTGGCGCCTAAAAATGAAACAGATAAAATGCTTTTCTGTTCAGTCAGTCAGTTCAGTTCATCCAAAATGATTTCTTTTTACAACACACTCGTATAGGGAATGACATTTCCCCAGGCTAGCTGTTAAACATGCTCTGCTTCATCTACACACACAGATACTATGGATGTTTCTAAAACAAACTGTCTCATCCTTCTCACTTCCTGTGTTACTCCCGCTAATCCCCCGTATAATTCAAATAAAACTATTTTGGGTTGTGCTCAACCTGCTGCTTCTCTTCTAAACATACGACAAACGAGGTAAGCTGCCCTGACTGTAACCTTTAACATGACGTAATCAGACTGGAATTCAAGTTCGATATTTTGCCTTATTTTTTTTTTTCCAGTGACATACACGGATGACTGACAGTGAGAGAACAGTCTGTGTTACAGAGTGAAGGTGGCATGTGAAAGGTTGTGATTCATACTCAAGTTGACAACATTGTCAACATGATGCATGTGTCTACGGTCACAGGTATTTAAGATCAAACACATCGTGATTGTGGGCAATGGAGTTACAATGGTTCACCCTAAAGTCAGAAAAAGTATTCTAATAAACAACAAGAAGACTACAGACCAATTCAATAAATTAGAATATTATTGAAAAGTTCATTTCTCTTAGCTATGCAGTTTACTAAGTCTGATATTTTTGAGCGTTTATTTCTGTTAATTACAATTATTTTCTGCTTACAGCTAATGAAAACATGCCATTTAAGAGTAGAATTCAACCATTGTGATTCCATTGAGACTTGCATTTCAAAATGCCAACTGCTACTTCATAACCTATCATGTTTAAAGACAGTTTGACAAAGGTTTGGGTTCTTTTTGTTACCAATCTTTGTTATATTTGAGTCTGTATTACACAGAGCCAAAGTGTTGAAGCAAAAAACAGAAAAGGTATTCATCAGCTGTATGGTGTTGATGCAAATATTTTTAGCTGCTGTGACACATAAAAAGGCCAGTAGCCGTTCTTATTCAGCAAACCTCATCTGTTTAACTTCTGAAGAACTTAATGCAAACTTCAGACTGAAAGTAAACACAATTTTAGCAAACACTATATAATACAAGCATTATTACAAACCATGCATTTCTTATATTAGTGTTCACATATATACACTGGTCATACATAACATTATGACCATCTGCCTAATAGTGTGTTTTTCCCCCTTTTACTGCCAAAACAGCCCTTGCTGAGGGATGGACTCCACTTTACCCCTGAAGCTGTGATGTGGTATCTGGCAGCAAGATGCTAGCAGCAGATCCTTTAACTATTAAAAGTTGTGAGGTTGTGCCTCCAGAAAGATATCTTGTCCACTACATCATACAAATATCCAGGTGGATTTAGGTTTGGGTCATTTGGAGGCCAAGGCAACACGTCAAACTCATTATTGTGTCCCTCAAACCACTCTTGAACTGCTTTTATGTTTTTGACAGGGAATACTTTTTCCATGAAACCATGCAACATGGACAGCACCAGTGTTTAGGTCGGTGGTACATGTCATCCAAATGGATGGCAGGACCCAAGATCTCACAGCAAAATATTGTCCAAAGGCATCACACTGCCTTTGATGGCTTCCCTTCTTCCTGTACTGCATCCTGTAGCCTTCCATGCAAAGCAGGTGACAATGCCATTCACATTACCAATCAACCTTCTTGGACAGGGGTCAGCTCTGGCATCCCAACTGGTCTGTTGCAACACAGCTCCATATACAACAAAGTGCAATGCACAGTATGCTCTGAAACCTCTCCATCACAACTAGCATTAACGTCTTCAATATTTTAAGCTACAACAGCTTGTCTGTTAGGTCTGACTATAGAAGGTACTCCTGTATCAGTGCTTATGTGATTTTTTGTTTGTATGCTCTGTCTTTTCAAACCCCCAGTCTGTCGTGGGAGATGCCCGCTCACACTGTGTCAGGTTCTGCTTCCTGTTAGAGGTGAGTATTGCTTTCCGCTGCTGCTACATGCATGTTTAGTATGAGGGATTGCTGCAAAGTCAATGACAAAATGAAAGTGATTGTCCACTGTCAATACATGCTCATCCAGGGGGAGTAAATTGTGTCTTTGCAGTTTTTCCATTCGGTTTCTTTGAGCAAAGATTTTCAGTTTGAGTGCTAACCTTGATAATTCTGCCTCTTATTGCAATGTAATTGATCTCAGCAAAGCTAAGCTTTGCTTTTTGCTTCTTTTTTTACAACCAGTTTGCAATGATAATGGTACAACAGTTCAAAAGATTATCTAGTCTGTAGTGGCTGAACCATTTTCTTCCTTGATGCTGCAAGGCCAACGAGAACACCTGTGAGACCAAAAATAAATACAAAGATAATTGTTTTCAAAAGGCCAATTTAGCCAGAAGCTTGGATTTATTCAAGATCAAAATCCACAAATATTTGGATTCAGGATCCTCTAGATAACATAGCAACTCAAAAATACTGTACATATTTTATGAAATTATCAGTTCATGTACAGTTTAAATATTCTTGCTGATCAGAGTGAAAGAGTAGTTGCTCTGTTTTACTAGGAGTTAAAACCTTCATTTTAGGCCTCTGCCCCTTATGTTCAAAGCCAAAAAGAGACATCTAAATTCCAGATTAAATTACCTTCAGGCAGTTCATGGTATCACTGGTATGTGTTGGTCATTGTCCAGTCCTTCTTCACTTTATTTTTTTTTTTACATACAGTCTTAAATTTTCCTTAAGCATCCGGTGATACATGGCAAAGTTCATGATGGATCTAATGATACTGAGCTGGCAAGGTCCTACTGCAGCAAAACATCCCCAAGCCATGACACTTCTAACTCTGTGCTTCACAGTTGGTATGTTGTTTTGCTGAAATGCTGTATGTGGTTTTAGGTTAAAAAAAATAAATAAATAAATAAATAAAGATTACGGAAGTCCTCATCTTCTTCTACATTCTCTATAGGAAACTCTAGTCTAGCCTTCATGTTTTTAGAGGGTTTGAGACCTGATTTCCACAACAACGTGGCATACCATGCCTGCATGTATGTCGTGCAGTTTTGTACCTATCTGGTTTTGATAAGGCTGGCTGCTTTGCAGACCTTGATTTTTTGCATTTCTAGTTCAAACACTTATCATTTTGCTTATCTTACAGAACAGTATGCATTTTTAAAATTATTTTGTTTATTTGAAACACTTAATAATAGACATGGATCTCACAGCTTTATGAATATTTTTGTTGTTTTTAATACCACACTTGGGAATTTGTGGCACTGCAAACATATTGTGTTGGCTGCATCATTTGTGTTGGTCATAAAGTCAGTGGAATAAATTCTAATAATTTATAGCAAACAATAGGAGGTCTGATCACATGGTGCCACATTTGAAGGTAAAAACAACTTCAATTAATGTTCTTTGAATTTTTTTTTTTTTTTTTTTTTTGAAATTTTATTACATTGCATGTTTTGATAATATAAATATAGGACATGCAAAGACCTTTACTTTAAAAAAGGCCATAATTGAAAATATAATAACAAAATAATGACAATGCACCAATAAACTCTTCAGTGTTGTGATCATGTGATAAGAAAATGTGGCTTTTTTGGCCATCATACAAGCAGATTTATTCCCAGGTGTGTCAACGGGAAAAGTTTGGAATCAGCCACTTTGATATCTTTCCCTGATTTTAGCTCTGCTTCTCTCCCTCTTTCCCTCCCTCCAAATCATGGAGATGGATGTACATGTTGCTCAGGAGTCCTTGGCTGAACTGCAGAACTGCTGACGTGGTGCCAAGCAACTCAACGGTGCAATGATGCCTCTATCCATCTTTGTATCTTACATACACGTATATACCGTACACTCCATGCTCACAGGTGCATGTGCATTTGGTAGTCGCCAAAAAAAAAAAACCTATGCCGTTATGTATTAATGAACAAACATGGAGAAAAGTGCACACTTGCGTGACTTGAATTCAGATTTATGTGCATATACTTCCAAATGCACAACAGGCAGCAGAGCGTGCAGAAATACATCAAGGAGCACATGTTAACTACAAACACCACATGCACTTCTTCATTCCTCTGTTTACCTGGTGACACCTTTATCTCTCCAACTGGTTTCCCATATAATCATGATCAGTCTCTGTTGTCACACATATAAACACACTCAGGTCAGCTGAGTGATGTCGGGCTGTGAGATTCTCCTCTCCTTACGTTAGAGTTAGTCATCTATCCTTCCATGGCTTCATTACAGCCAGCAAGGGCAAACACACATCTTTCGTTTGCTGTGACTCTCCAGATAGAGGCAGAAAAAAGATGGAGATATACAGCATGCTAAAAGTGGAATCCTTCTCTCTTCAGATCCACCCATCTTCTTCTTTCTCTCATTGCTCCCTCTCAGCTATATATACAGGCCTTTTCTAAATACATATAAGCAGAATAATATAAAAGATGTATGAAGTATATAGGTTAAAGAAAAAGTAAGTAACCACACAAACAGAAATACATTTAAGTAAACTCAAATAAGAAACAAAACTACCCAACTGTCTAAACAGATCAGTCTTAAGCTACTTTTTGGGCAAGTCTACCGAGTCCATAGAATGTAAAAGAAAAGGAAAAGAGGTCCAGAGCATAGGGATACAAAGGGGAGCAACAGCTCTGTCGAATTTTAGCCTTAATTTAGGGGCAGGAAGCAGAATTTGATCTGTTGACTTTTGGGATCTGATGCTGACACTCAGGTAAAAATCTGAAATGTATGAAGGCCATTCATCATGCAGTACTTTAAAAGTCAGTACCATAACACTAAATACTTTAATCTGTATAGAACAGAGAGGCAGTGTGGAGTCATCTGTAAAGGTGTGACATGGGAGTGCTTAGAAGACTTAGTCAGAACCCCAGCATCTACATTTTTAACAAGTTGCTTAAAAACAGTAAAAATCTAAATGTCATCTAAATAGAATAAAGCTCAAATAAAATAGGCACAAGGACAGAACCCTGTGGAGCTACATATGTAAGTAAAGAAAATTTAAAGTTTGAACTTGCAACAGACAAATAAATGATAAATAATAAGCAAACCAATCCAGAGCTGTACCAGTTACACAGTAAAGCTTTTAAAATTAAAACTTTTTCTCAACATGAACAGCAATGTTCATGTTGAGAAAAACCTGAGCTGCTGTCAGGTTATGAATTCTCCTCCCCCTTTTCAAAAGGCACAAGAATATCAAGACAGTATCTCACTAAAGGTAAATCATGAATGAAAAATGAAGGTCACACTAAGTGTTTTCTATGCAAGGGAATAACTTTCTTCAGTTTGCACCCAAAATGCATAGTATGTTTTTCGTAAGTGCTAGCCAGACTACTCTGGTTCCCATGTTGTCACGTAAAGAAGTGCTATTTGCAGGTGGCATCAAAGTCAAAGGATATAACATTGTATTAACTTTTAGAATAAGAGAACAATTTTGCAAACAGCAAAAAGTATATTGTCCAAAACTGATTTAAAACTGTAACACCCAAGTACTGCTGTTTTATCTTGTCTTCATTTTATTGGTTATTGTATTTCAGTATTTAGGTATGGACCACTGACCTGCAACTAGGTATACAAAGGTTTTAAAATGTTGCTTTTCTAAAACTGATGAAATTGTCTGTATATTTCTATGATTTATCGTTATTTGAATGAGATGCCACAGAAAATGCTGGAGTGACCAGAGTTTTCTCCAACTGTATGAAGCATAGAGAACTGCAAAGAGCACTGACAATCAACAAACTGAAAGAGAGCTCTTACAAGACAAATGTATCTCAAAACATTTAAGATTATAAAACAAATAGAGAAAGTCATGATTTGAAAACTAAACTACCAGTCGCCTTGGCACTTTTCACTCTATTTTAAAGCTACAGGCAGCAGTGTAATAACAAAACTAGTTAGCAGAATCACTCAAAGATACATTAAATTAAAATAAACTACATTACCAGATCTTTAAAACCTACCTCTCATTTCCTCCTGGATGAAAGAGAATCAGTTTAAATGCAATGTACGTTATATTGTAAGACTTAAACTTGTATACCATTGGTTGATAAATGAGGACTATATAATTCAGATGATATGAAAAACCTCCAGATAACATTTCTGTATATAGTATAAAATGTAACATAGTTATCCATGAGCTCTTATCATTTACCATCAACTGTAACGTGAGGGTGATTTTTCAAATTTATATATATATATATATACATACATACATATATTAATATATATATATATCTATATATATATATATATATATATATATATATATATATATATATATATATATATATATATATATAGATATATATATATACATACATACATATATTAATAAAAAGGAACATGCTTATAAAAAACATAAGTAAAGTTGATTAATAAAAAAAATAGGGAAAATGTCAACTTTTAATGTACAAGAAGAGGATAAAAACAGTGGATAGACAGAAATATTAATAAGAAGTTTGTTGTGTATTTTATTTGCCTATTGCAGCACTGGCAGACTTTATAGAGCCTCAATTTTGAAGTCCCTACAGAAACTATGAATAATGCATGAATAAAACCTCTTATTCTCTAAATTTTAAATAGCTTGCTGTTATCAAAAATAACTTGATCCATGTAGCACTCAAAGACTTGCACGCAACACAGTGTCTTCTGGGTATTGCAGAAGAGAAGAGGCACCAAGCCCAAGTTCAGCAAAGACTCTTATTCAAAACCATTTATTTTTAATTTCTTTATGACTTAATAAATTGTCTTATAAGCACAGCTTAAAAAACAAAACAAAAACATGTATCTCATCAACAGAGTATGTTACACCAATACAGAAGCTTGCTCCCTGAATCACCTATCTAAACTAAATTACTAACAATGGGAAAGAAAACAACTGACTAACTCACCAAAAGCTAGAAATAAGTTTTAAGCTTTGGACTCCCTCTACTGGCTTACAAGGTGGCCTGACAAAGGCTGAAACACTGAGACGTCTCATCTTTTGACGTATGCTATATTTGACAAACCATAAAAATAAAATACATACAGTAGTTTATTTTTAATGCTTTCAGAGGAAATGCAGCAAAAAGATCCAACCAAATGAAGGGAATGGAGCTTCTGGTATTCTTACTACTATGCTGTAAAAGTAAAATAATAAAATAAAAACATATAGTGTACCAACTAAGGGTTTCTACTCTCTTTTTATTGAACGTTCCATACTTCTCAATTCAAAATAAGAAAAGAGTAAAATGTAAGAAATGAAAAGAGGGAAAAGAAGGAAAAATAAACACAAAAAAGGAAAAAAAGGACATAAAAACAAATCAAATAACACAAAGGATACATTTTTTCTTGTGTCCTTGCTTGTTTTGTTTTATCTGATAAAACAAGAATCAGTAGTTTTGTTTTATCTGATAAAACAAAACAAGCAAGGACACAAGAAAGGCATAATAAAGGAAGGGCAGAAGGACACAAGGAAGGACAAAAAGAAGGAAGGTTGGACACAAAACTGGAAGGACAAAGGTGAAAAAGGAACAAAGACGAAAGGAAGGAAAGTAGGCAGGAAAGGGGTAGGAGGGACTTTACACCCTATCCCATTTAGACAGATGGATGGGTAATCAAATCTGGAAATACAAATATCATTCTTGTTCCCATTTTTATAATCCAAAGACTAGGAAAATACTAAAATCAAATTCCATACTTTTTGAGACTGTGTAGAAACCCTGCCAACTAAGAGTTTTGAGTTGACGCACTTGATCAAAAGTTTGTTACTGATTCTTCTCCAAGGTCTCTTGTCCAAACAACTGCAGACAGGCTCATTACTCTAAAAGACAGCCTTATAGACAGTAAGGACTGATAAAGATTGATCAATGTTATTGATCATTTCTCACCTTAGCATGGATAAGCATTCACAACCATGATGGACAGAGAGGGCATTCACATTAAACAAAAGATTTTCAACAACCTTTCACACAAAGCCTGTAAAAACACTTACAGGAACAACTACCTTTCCAAAGTTTCAATGAAAACATGCTTGCAAGAGAGCATCAGAAATTTCTTATGGCAAAATTCATTCACTTGAAACCAGTTAAGTAAAGAGTTAATCCAGAAATGGGTCACATTTAATGTAGTTTGGTAATCAGTTTGGTAATTAAGTACAATTTTTCCAAGTTGTTTACAAAACCTGAACTTTTACTTTTACTTGAGTGTGTTTTGAGTAAAGTATTTACTTGGTTTTTTATGGTTATTACTTGGTTACATTTGAAATAAAATCAGTTTATGAGAAAAATACAATAAAATTCAATGAAAATAAAAAGCACCAGAAAAAAAATCGGCACTGATCCTTCTGCTGGGTCAGTATGGCTATGTATGAAAAACGCAACAGCTTAATCATATAGTGTAAACTTAGTTTGGTCTATGTTCAAGACTATGACCATGTAAACATTCTGAATAATATTTTAACAACAAATGTAAATAAAATCAGTTTTATCAGGTACTTGCGATTATAATTTGTATTGACTAAAGCTGAAAACAGAGGATCAGGTGGTTAGTTTGGAGTCAGTTATTTAAAACTATTAGATAGGAGGAACAGTGGATATAATGGACAAAAGATGGAATGAAGTTGTGAGGAAGAGGAGAACCACAGAGAAGCTTCATAGATTACTTTACTTTTTACTTTCATGAACATCGAAAATAATCCTACATTAGTTCATCTGTTTTTCTTGTGCTTTCTGCTCTGTCTTCTCAAACCCCCCCCCCCTTTGGTTGTGGCAGATGCCCTTTTGTAATGAGCCAGGTTCTGCTGGAGGTTTCTTCCTATTAAAGGGGAGTTTTTCCTCTCCACTGTCACTACATGCATGCTCGGTATGAGGGACTGCTGTAAAGTCAACAACACAGCGCCATGCGGTCGCTACGTGCTCGTCCAGGAGGAGTGAATGATCCAAGTCAATGCAATCTGCTGGGTTTCCTTAGAAACTTTTTGAACTACTTTGAATAATTAATTGAGCTACTGTACTGTTTGATAACTAGGATCAATTGGAATGTATGTATGACTGACCTGATTTTTTTTTTCTTACAAAGTGCCTCGAGACGAGATTTGTTGTGAATTGGAGCTATATGAATAAATTGAATTGAATTGAATTGAAATTGAGTGAAGTGAAGATGTAGTGAAGGATGCAGAGGGTTTGGTGTGACAGAGAAGGATGCTGAGATGGGGGAGATGATTAGCTATAGAGAACGCTAAAACAGCAGCTGACAGAAGATATTGGAAATTTCTGTGCTATTAAAATTACACGTACTGCCTCCCAAATATTCATGATGTCATCTACTAACGTGTTTTATTTTGTGTTGCTTTTTTTTTTTTTTTTTTTTTTTTTTTATAAAGGTGCTCCTTTAATTAAAAATAAGTTGAGACCAATATTTCCTCTTTTCATTTGTGAAATCCACTTCTTGTCATAAAAAAAGTATCTAAGTCATTTTTACTTAAAGTAAAATATGAATGAGGTACTTTTTACTTTTATTTGAGTAACATTTTACACTGGTAACTACTTGTATTTAAGTAAGACTTTATCAAAGTACTTTTATTTGAGTACATTACTTTTGTACTCTTTCCATCTCTCTCCATTTGCTTGACATATGTCATCATATACTACGTGTGTTGCCGTACAGTGTTGTAACGAGCATGCCTACCATCAATGGTAACTGCATGATACAACGTCCTTATCTCATGCAAATACACATTTTAACCCCATCACCAGATTTCAAATGCTTGTCATGCTAGTTGCTCCAGCATCATTTTGTAACTGCTCAACTGGAGATTCCAAAACTTATGGTGCTCGTTCAACATGCATGCCACTTCAAAATGAAATCATTACATTACCCATCACTGGTCTGAATGTTTACCAAAGTACATCTAACTTGGACCATTCCTTCTGGTGCTCAACTATTTTTGATCAGTGAGTATGATGATGTTTAGCCATTGCAGTAGCTTTGCATCATAGACGAAAACAAGGTAATCACTCACAGGAGGCTACTTTTCTGGTTTAATTCGGGGCTGCATACTTTAGTGGAGACCTCTGGGACCATAGAGAGAAGCATTTAGCAGAGTTCTGCTTTATCTGAAAAAAAAAAAAGTCTATTGTTGTATATAAATAACTCTTTGCAAAGCTAGTACAGCATAGTTCTCATTATTGATAGAGGGTAACAAAAATAACCCAAGGTTTCTTTTCAGTACAGAAAACAGATTTACACAAAATCATAACTGTTGAGTTGTCCATTCACTCAGCACTATACAGTGATGATTTCATTTAATTCTTTATAAATGCTATTTATTTTTATTGAAAATAAAGTTAATGGAATCCTCTAGAACATAACTATTCTCCAGTAAATGAGGTAGCCTTGGAAATAACAGTAGAACCTGATCTGTGCTAAAACTGTTTTGAACAAGTTGAGGTTTTTGAGTTATCCAAGACATTAGCTTAATCTAAGCCCTCAACATGTGCGTTAGACCCCATCCCAACCAAATAATTTGAGGAACTTTTTCACTACCACCTACATTTTACATATGATTGGCTGTTAATGGAATTTTAGAAAATAGCTTCTGCTTCTTTGTTTGTAAAACCCAAAAAAGGTGTTTACTTTGCCTCTTCCAGTTGCAGCCACATTCATGTGAGGCTTATTGTATTTTCACCCTATTGGAACTTAGGGAGAGTTTAGATAAGAATGCAGCGCTCCTCTATTTTCAAGGTTTTGAAGGTCTTTGTTGACATCCTAATGCTGAGCCAGAAATGTTGGTTCCCATACTCCCTGTGAATAACTTTGTGATAACCCAAGTATAAGTAGGTAGTAACTCTCTAGTTGGAGCAGAACAGATCAGACTGATCGGACATGTCTGCTTGCTGTTCTCATTCTTGCAAGAATTAATAAAATGCTGTTTCAGTGAAAATCACTGATCTCTGCTTGGTAACTAACAGTGACATTTCATTAGGAGAAACTCCTTTTCCTTCATTAAAATTTTTTCCATTATCATTGACTTTTCCTTAGTAAATGGGTACCACAAGCTTTTAAGGTTGCTGTCATTAAAACTAGATCAAGATGTCTTAATAAATTACAGACCAATATCTAATCTTTCTTTCTATTCTACAATTATTTAAAGATGGTTTCTAATCCATTGTGTAAGCATTTAAACGATGGTTTCAACAGACAATAGAAAAATCTTCAATGCCTCTTTAATTTATTTTATACTTATGAAGACCCAGATGTGTCTAAATACAAGCGATTTTTCTTATTTGTGGTCAAAGCAGATGACAAAAAAGAATGTAATTTGATTCCTTTTGTCATATTTAAAATAATAAAAAATACCATCAAAGGAAATTGCTAGATTGGCCCGTTTGTCATAGTCTCACAGTGGCATCACTATAAAGTTGAGCGTTTACCACACATCTAAAATCTTTAAAAAACAAAACAAACAAATATATATATATATATATATATATATATATATATATATATATATATATATATATATATATATATATATAAGTCATGCAAAAAAAAAAAAAGAGCAAAATTCAGAACAGTGTGCTTTTCTGACAACACAAGCATATTTACATTAGACTGAAAATAGTTATATATTCAACAGGTTGCGTTGGACAACCTGTAAAATAATTTGCATTCTGTGATCTACATAACATTCCTTTAACGTAGCGTTTTGTCATCATGATTATAGCATTTGTTACAGGTCTCCACTTGTTAGCCTACATATGAAAGGAGTGAAACCCCGAGGTGAGGACTCACCTGTTGGTTACGGTTTGCACCCGTCAAGCAAGTTGAAATTGCTGGACTTGTTTCACTTACGTGGCTTCATGAATTCACTCCCGCCTCTGTGTCAACTGTGTGGAAATCTGAGCCCTGGGTGGATTGTTTTTTTGCCTCTTCACTTCCTCATTTAATACTTCAACACTGCAGGCTGGGTGTTACAACAAGCGCGGCATGTCCTGAAGCGAGGAGTCAAAGAAGGGGGCCTAGTACAGACTCGAAGTTTTACTATTTTTATTTCGGCTCATTATGACTGACTTGAATGTAAATGGGGTTCTGACTCGCAGAAGAAGGGCGACTCTTACAGCGGGGCGAGTTGCAACAGTGCAGCCGGTGAACGGGGCTTTTGCAGCGGGGACGGCGAGCTTAGTGACCGCCGACTTTAGCCTCCACGATGGACAGAAGATACGGGAACGTTCTCTGGAGCGGCCTGCTGCAAAGAGCGAGAAAAAGAAACGCAAGGGTGAAATGGGTGACCGACTGAGGTGAGAGAGACCAACTTAGAAAGAGCTTGAAGTTTTTAAGCGTTTGTTTATGTTGATACTTAACCACATAGGATGCAGAAGGTAATTTCCTTAGAGATGGGTATGTGTCCTTCGGGGTAATTGTTTGCTTAATAAATGTTGGAAGTAACGCTAAATGCTGTTGTCCAGCATAAGTGGAAACAAATTAAGTGGGCCAGGGTCGTCTAGGTTAAACACGCCCTGTGAGCGCTTTCGTGACATGCATTTAGTCAGTCATTCATATTTTAAAGTAAAGCTCCTAAGAAATTTACTTTTTTTTTTTTTTTTTAAAGAAACGAATAAAAATTCACATAAATCACAAAAAAAGTAAACCTATCTGTCTACAGCTACAGTTTGCATCTCTCCCAGTTCATTATGGGTTAAGTGTGGGCTAATTCCAGACCATGTGACACAACAGTTTCCAACTTTTTTTTTTTTTTTTTTTTTGAGTAAATCCCTACATTTACACTGCTTTGTAATTTGATAAATGTTGAATTGATGAAATCTCATTGCTAATTTTATGCAAATAATAATCCTTTTCTTTTAAAAGGAAAGGGACAGGAAGTTGGCTTTGTCTGTCAATACTTATTGCAGGGGTTTTCAAATCCAGGCCTTGGTGTCCAACATACCTATGTCAAATGGCTAAATTATCTGCTCAGCATAGAGTTCTCCAGAGCTCTGCTAATGACATGATTAATTGACTCAGGTGTGTTGAAGCAGAGACACATATGAAAGTTGCAGGACACCGGACCCCGAGTCCTGGATTTGAAGATCCCTGATTTAAACCATTCATTTGTGGCTCTGGTTTATGAGGTTGTTGTCCTGCTGGATTGGGGACTTTTGCCACAGTCTCAAGTCTTTTGGATCCTCTAACATGTTTTGTTTTAGGCTTGTCTTGAACTTAGCTTCAACCATCATCCCATCAACTCCGAGCATTTTCCTTGTCCATGCTGAATAAATACATCCCCACAACATGATTCTGCCACCACCATGATTCACTGTGGGGATGTAGTGTTCTAGGTAATGTATATTTCAGATTGGTGCAATCTCAGGAGAGAATTCCCATGTTTGCTGTGTCCCCTACATGGCTTGTAGCAAACTGGATGCTGGAATTCTTTCTTCAGCTTTTCTTATTTGAACCCATTCAATAAACCCAAAAACACTGAAAAGTTGATTTAGTTCAATAACTCAATTCACTAAGTATATAGATTATATTACACAGAGACTGATGTTTTCAAGCATTTATTTTTATTTATTATGATGATTTTCTGTGTACAACTAATAAAAACACAATATTTAGGATTAGAATATTACATGTGACCAATAAAAAAAATAATACAGAAATGTGGGGTTAATAAAAAGCATATCTAATATATCTTAAAGGTTGTTATTTTGAAAAGATAGCTTTAATCTGACAAATGAGCCTCATTGGAATGCATATTTTAATTTATTAAATATGACCATATATTTTCTTTACCAAACTTTTCAGTTTATGTTTATATAGTACATAATAATGAATAATTTTGTTGTTTTTTTCATGGTATGATTTTAGATTTTTTTTTTTTATAGAAATTTTTGAACGCAGCATTTGCTGGCACTGGTTTCCAGAGGTGATACTGAGTACACAAAGTGATTTTTCAATATTTTTTTCCATCCTTGTTGTTATTTACTTTTTATCTGTGTTTTTGTAATGCAGAGATGGTTTATTTATATATTGCTGACATATTTCATGCAGTGATGAATTCTTATTTTGGAAAGATTCAACCTGCAAGAGATATCATATTTTATACAATAATACAAGTTTTTCATTATGTTATTGTTTTAAAATCATGTTTGCACCAAAAAAGCCTATGTAGCACAGTATTTTTTAAATCATTAGATGTTGCCAGAGGTTCTTGTTGGGTTTATTTTCCTGCTCTCTACCAAATATGCCTGCTCATCTGAATATGCAGGGTAATGAGGCACAAATGTCTCTTTTCCTCTTTAGTAATCAAACTTTAAAACACATTTAATTTGGCTCTAGAGTCGAATGGAAATAAATTGCTCTTCTACTCATCATCTTATTTGTTTGGTTGCTATAGCTGTCACCAGGCACAGGAGTCTCTTTTGAGTTCATCCAGTGGTTATAGGAACTACAGGGGAGTACTCAACTGGTGTGTGGTGATGCTGGTAAGACTTATTTGTCTACCTACAGGTACTTTTGACACATACTAAATAGAATCTATTTGATGCATACTGCTGCTGTTTTTTAAAACTGTGTGAGCTTGTTCATCAATATTCAGTTGTTATTAAAAATTAAGATTATTTCAAACAATAGACAGTCAGCTGTTGTCTCAGATCTCAGCTTCACTTCACTGAAGGACTTGAACTTATATCTTTCCACACAATCAATGATCAGACGACGTAGCAATAGCTTTCTTTAACATTTCAATTATAATTTCTCATAACTGAGCCTGTTTAATGTCAAATCTGCTTTATGATTCAGTTTGAGCTTTTTAATAGGATTACATAGATAAAGTGTGAAGAACCACACAATATCAACACAATATTTGAAACTTGACATGATTATAACTGTTGTTCACAACAATGAATACGAACATGATGCACCAATCAAGTATGCAGCTATTGGAACTACAGATTTTCTTTCTTATTGCTGATTGGCAGGACAGAATACAGATAAATGTGTGGTGGTGTTTTTAATTTAATTGAATATACTAAAACTAGGATCTCTAACCATTTTGATCCATGTCTTTTAGGTTTCATTATCAGAAAAATCAGAAAAAGGTTCAGGACATATGCTTTGATGCTTACAGGGATAAACTCATAATGGATTTATGACTGCTATCACTATCAACTTGCCACACATTTTTGTTCTCCTTTATGTGTTGTAGTGCTGATAAAAAAATAATTTGAATTGGTCAAAAATAGAATGAGTATGTCAGACTTCAAAGCAAACCAGAAATCAGTTTTGGGCATGAAAAGCTTAATTGGCTTATCTCTGTATTAATAATCTGTATTACTGTGAAACCATTAGTAACAGCTATAAAGTTTTCTTCTGATTTTCGGTGTTCTGTTACAGGTCCTGAGTAATGCTCGCCTCTTCTTAGAAAACCTTTTAAAGTGAGTATGTTTTAGAGTTATTATCAGTTAAGCAGCTTTTCTGTTCTGTTTTTACCTGACGGGATGAGGAGATGAGATGAGAGACTATAGTCTCATCAATTAAATCTAAGCAACTATGTGTTATAGGATTGTTTTTTATATCTTCAAACGTTTTTGTTGCTGTCTTTAAACTAGATGTTTTCATCCTGGAAGTACAGATGTATTTAATATAAGACTTTAAACATTTAAGAGTCAGTTTTGGAGCAGTGAAACTGTACCTGATAGCTTGAGAAAGCTCACTGGAGCTCAGAATTCACCGTAGCTCTCAGAATTGGTATTACTTTGAAACATGTGATTTATAAATTCTAACTCTCAACACAGAAAGATTTAAAGTAGTTAATTGTTTCAAACTGTCAGTTTTACCCATTTAAATGTTGTATGTCCTTCCCAGCAATGGAGATATTGTTATTTCAAAGATTTCTTTGCATATTCTTCCAGGTATGGTATTCTTGTGGACCCCATTCAAGTGATTTCCTTATTTCTGAACGACCCTTACAGCTGGCCTGCAGCGTGCCTGGTGATTGGTAGGTTAAAAATAAATAAATAAATAAATAAATAAATAAATAAATATCAAACAACTCCATAAAGTAATGTTTATATTTTATATCTATATTTTGGTGTATTTGATTTCGTCAAAAGATCATGCTGAAAACAAAGAGTAGTTTCAGACAGGTTCATGAAATATGCAAAGAACATTTTATAAATGTGTCACTATTTGAAAATCAAATCAAGGGTTATGTGTCTGTGTTAGGAAACAACTGCAGATGCTGCATGATTTTTGTATTTGAAATTTTGGTATGAAAGTTTTACCCCCCAACCCCAGACCAATAAGTGGCTTTAAAGCAGTAGTTTGTGGAATCTCTGATATTAAGAAAGAGAAAAATAATTTGACTGACTTCTTACCCAAAAATTTGTAGTCTGTTGTGTTTTGGCACCTTATTTCAAACCACTTTTACCATCATGTTGACGTTGTTAGTGGACACAACCTGCACAGTATCTGAGGGATTTGGTGAACACTTTCACATCAGCATAGTTGAGAAAATCTTCAACACACAGGTCTATTGGTCAAGTGGACAATGAATGCACAAGTTAAGCCCAAGAACAAAAGATGAAGTATGATTCTTTATGCAAAAAAAACTGCTACAAATTTTTTTTTATGTAAAATTACATTTTTGAGCAATTGTAGACTGTGGCAATTAGAGACAAAGAGATTAGATGAAAGACTTATTCACTCAGGAGTAAAAGAAGAAATTTAACACTACTCTAGGTCCTTGTCTGCTTATGCCATTTTTAACAGGCTAATTATTGTTACTGTCAGATGTCCTGAAGGAATGTTGGTTCATTGTTACCATATTTGGATATCGTCAGGTCCTTCGTTTGGCTACATTTAAGTCTAAGCCATCCAAGAACCAAGAATACCTTTACTGACTTGAGCTGTTTTTGAAACTCAAAGTGCTTTAAAATAATGTCTTGGCCCATTCACAGAAACTGTCAGTTTTAATATTTTTGGCAAGCTGGGTTGATCCTGAAATTAAATTTCCTGCAGTGTGGCTTACCAATGAGTTGTAGTGGCCAGTAGCGCTATCATGTAGTTAAATAAAACAAAATTACATTTTTACTTTTCTGGTAATAATACTTATGTTTTTATTTGTGTAGGTTACTGACACACATTTTTTTACCCAGCTAGACATAAATTGGTTGTGTGCTTGACGAACAAAAACAAGTAGCTCTCCATATTGATGTATGAAGGACGACATTTGCTGTTTGGCATCTGGTATGGATTCAGTCTATCCATTGAGTTTCACATTCTCTATCAGAGACAGCACCTGGCATAATGGTGGAGGAGGCACCAAATAAGACAGCTATTATTCCTCAATGCAGTTGCCTGCTATTCGATTCCTTAGCATGGGAACTTTGTTGCATATCTCCCTCCTTCTCTGTCTGCCCATTTACTGTCTAATTATTGTGAATATGGCCCACTGGCATTACAAAGATCTATAAAAAGCTTTGTCTTTCCTTAATAATCGCTTTTGATTCTTGCTGTCTTTTAAATCTTTGCATGCGTCGCCCTTGACATCATTGCAACCACCTTATGAACTGAGTTTTGAAGGAAGTGATTATAATCAGACAATACCAGAGAATGAAAACCAAACATGCACAGCTTGTAGTGTTACCCAAGACACAGAAGGCACATAAGCTTTTAAGATAAAGCAAAACAGGCTGAAAAAGAAGAGAAAAACATAAGTATAGCAAATCTAACTAGTGTAGCTAAGGGACCAAGAAGTACTTACTGACATTCAAGAGTTTATTGCAGGTTTGTAATATTGATTACTAATATATGAAACTGAAAATATTATTTTATAAGAATAATAATATTATATTATTCTTTCAAACTTCTGAGACTCTCTAACAATTTAATAAAGTCATTTAAAAGTATAGATATATTGCACTGATTCAACTACAAAACAAATTGGATTGCTGCAACTGTGGGTGCAAAATAATAATCAAACAAATTCAGAAGTTGTAGTTAGCATGCATTATGTTTTAGGACCATGAGGAGATTATATAAACTTATTGTATTTATTGCTGAAAAAACCCTATTGTATTTTAATAGTTCTACAGCCTCATGTAAAACTTGCCTTGTTTGCAGCAGCACACAGGTGCATGCTGTGCACTGCTGCAGTTTCTTCCATATTTATCCTTATGTGAAGGTCTGCAGCAGTGCAGCTTGCAGTGTCTCTAGTGGGACAATCACCTGCCCTATATACTAACACTGGTACTCTCCTGCAGAGATAGGGGGAGGGAGCTGGGTGGTGAGCAGCAGAGAGAGGAAAGGAGAGGCAAGAGTGGAGTAAGGGAAGTGTTTAATGGAAGATTAAATTAAGTGAGTGAAGATGTATGGAGGGCTGTGAAAAAGGGAAAGGGGTAGGAGATGGAAAGAGAAAAAGTAAAGTCCTGCATCAAGACAAGGAAGGCGGTTGAAGAGAAGGGGAAAAATAGATGGAGTTAAGGCAAATGACTGCAGAGACGACGGGTAAAGAGACAGATGAGAATTGGGGTTTCTTAGCAGTGGCATGGACAGGAACAGAGCTCATTCCTCCATAGGGACACTGAGTCACTGTAGCAGCTTACACACACATTTTAACTCTCAAATGATGGTGCCTGCCAGCAAAATGGATAAAGTTTGCAAGGCCAGCCTTAAAAAGTTTTGCATTTATGAAAGTGGCCTGTTAGGGGGATGTACTTTTTTCATTGCTCTGCAAGTGTGTTGCTCTGAAAATGTCACACCCAACAGGTTTTTCATAAAGTAGCGAGACAGCAAAGTTATAGTTATAGACCCAAACACTTCACTTTTAGGTATTTAACAGTGATTTGTGCTGTGCTCATATATGGCTTCAACAAAATCCTGTTGTGGAGGCAACACAAGATTTATTTGTGTTGTCATTTTGTCATTGTATTGTATATTTAAAAATTGCAATATAATAATTCTGTTTTATGAGACCTCCTTTTTGTAAAATGTACTGCAAGCTACATTAAATGGTATAACATTTCAAAATGAGGCATTTACTTAAGTCAAACTGATGTAACTCCTTTAATTGCATGGGCAATTAAAGGAGTTAATTGTTGTTTTTTTTTTTAATATTGTCTACTTTGATATCAAATTTCAAGTTCAGTGGTTCTTTATTTTTACATTAGACACCTGATTTATGTTAAAGGCATCAAGTACAAGTGCTAAAATAATGTTTCTAGCGCTAACATATACATATCCTTCAATTAAAACTGGATAGATAAATAAATGCACTGTATGAAAATACAAACCTTTTTTTTCACTGTCTGACATTAAATTAGAGTTGACTTTTCATTTTTTCTTTATAATTGCCAAAATTATTTCTTTATTTTAAATGGCAGAATAATGAGTCAGAGTCTTTTGCAGAATTTTGTTTATATTTAATTTGTCTATAACGTTCTTCAAATTTAGATGTTTACATACATTTCCTTATTTGGTAGAATTACTTGTAAACTGTATGACTTTGGTGAAACATTTTCACCCCAAGCTTCTCATAATCGTTTGCTGGTATTTTGGCCCATTCTTTCAACCAGAACTAGTGTAGCTGAGACATGTTTGTAGGCCTCATTGCTTTGCCCACAGACTTTCTGTGGGACTGAAATTAGGACTTTTTGTAGGCCACTCAAAAATATTGATGTTCCTGAACCACTTTGTATCTAATTTGGCAGTATGCTTATGGTTGCTGTCTGTTAGACCTATTTACATGAAATCTTCAAATTTTTAGCTGCTGTTAAGGTGTTACATCTGTATTTCTACATATTGTCATTTCCTCATGGTACTACCACTACTTCCAAACATAATGGCTGTTGTGATTAAGTCTTCTTTCTCTGAACTGCTGTGCATTTGTTCAGTGACCCCTTAAGGATCCATTAATTTTCAACATGTTTGTTTGAGTGACTTCTTTTTTTAGCTCCTAATGGTACTAAGATATGTTATTATTCCATGACTTGGCCTGCTACAATCAGCTGTCATTTGTATAATGACAGCTATTTGGGATAGTTCTTAACTTGATTAGATAATTGTCATTACTGATTGGATCCACCTGTATACAGGCACTTCTCAGGAAGTTGTTTGCTTTCTTATTTTATAGACATGGCCTATGTGCATCTTGTGCTTAGAACAAGCGCATTTCAGATTTTAATAAAAAGTAACAAAAGCCACTAGGCTTTGTAGGGTTTATATGAATGATTATAATACTGATTTGGTCTGTTTAATTATAACGATGTGGAGTTTAACAGAGAAAGATAAATCCATAATTGCAAGTACTTATGTGAAAATTAATCAAGTACCAAAACAATTATGACGGCTTTTTGCACTAGTTGCAAAAAAGAAAAAATAATAATAATTTCTAGCTCAAGCTTTTCTGCAAATGTGCAAAACTGAGTATTTTTGCACTCTAGGTTTAAATCATAAAAGTGCAAATTATAATGAAGCAGGTCTCAGACCTTTGACTTATTTTAGTTTGTGTGTCTGTTAGAAAACAGCATGACAATGTGATTCACTGGGATTTAAACACCCATCCATCGCCCCCTGCTGGTTAAAATTGGAGATGTTGTCCCTACCTTACTTATCTGGATGAAAAGGATTGGTTTGGTTAAACTCTTTCTTTCTTTCTTTCTTTCTTTCTTTCTTTCTTTCTCTCTCTCTCTCTCTCTCTCTCTCTCTCTCTCTCTCTCTCTCTCTCTCTCTCTCTCTCTCTCTCTCTCTCTCTCTCTCTCCCCAACACATTTTGTTGTACAACTGCTAACCTTTGTGGATCATTTGCTCTTGGTCAGACTGAAAAGTATTGCTGATGGGGAACAGTGTCTGTTTTTGTGAATTTAGGTTAATTATTTAGGATTTGAATTTGTCTTTTAAAAAATATTTGTTACAATCTGTTGACAAACAGTTACAAACATTTAGACAAAAACAACAATTTCTATTTATTTTAAACCAACAAATCTGAGTAGGTCTTAACTGAATTATTCTCTCAATGTGTTTCTCAGTGTCCAATGTGTTCATTTTTGTGGCTCTCTACACTGAAAGGCAGCTGTCGAAGGTGAGTTGAGAAAACCTATTTGCTTCTTAACATCAGAGCTCTCTTGATTCTAACTGAAATGTGGAAGTCAGAGCTTTTCTTTTCTCTAGAAAGACTATTTTGTTTAAAAAAGCTGCCTGACAAGCTGACCTCCCTGCTGCATCTGCACATGTTAAATGACAAACTGTAAAAAACAAATCATTTTTTACCATCTCCATTCAGTTCATTTCTTGGTTGAGTTATGCTCAGTTTGTTTGGGATGATTATGGAATATTTTCAGCTTTTTTTCCTCTCAAAACTAACTAGGCCAACATTTCTGCAAATGTTATGTGTTCAAAAGTAGACAAAAGTTTAAAATATTCATTTTTACCTTCCGAAATCAGGACAGTGACAAAAAGTTAAAAGTTTAAAGCAGTTTTTCTTGTGGCAGTGCTTTAAAATTGAACAATAAATACTTTAAAGATTTGATGTTAAAGCACCTTCATTTCAATTTTTCTGTTTTAACCAGGGTTCATTTAGTGAATTTGCTGGATTTCTTGTCCATTGCATTAATTTGTCAATCCTGCTCACATTTCCTGCTGCTGTGGTGCTGTGGGTTCCCTCTATGACTTCAGGTAAATGTTTCTCACTATTATCTAACTATGACACGACATTGACAAACATCTTAAATGAAACCAAACTGTTATCCAGTTATTGTAGTTTAGATAAGTAAACAAAGTTATATCCTATCCCTACAGAAAAACAATTAACAAGTTTGATAGTGTGTTAAAAGGTATACCTTGGACCAAGTCAAAATTGGAGTCGGTGAGCAGTAATGAACCAGTTGGTCATGACTGGATTGCTTCCAGTTGGCTCTAAAGAGAGGAGCAGGTCAAGAGGAGATGGAGGAAAGGAAATGGAATGAAAGGAGAGAACAGATGAGAAGAGAACATGAGAGTTGCCAAAGTGGGTATGGTTTGTAGTGTAAGGTCATCCAAGGGTCTCTTTGTTCTGTCTTTATTAGGCAGCTTGACAGCTCCAATGGCTGTTTTCCATAAACCATACAATATACCAATGGTAAACAGGGTACAGGTGTACTGCAAAACAGGACAGTGGATAGCATGTTTTTTTAATACTCTGGGATAACTCTGCAGTTGCATTAAAATAATTTAAACATCTTATGGCTTTTTTGCAAGTGCTAGGGTCTACGATGCCTACAGTGCATGTTTTGTAAGTAGACCTTTAATTCTTTAATTTGTTTCTGCTCTGTTGAAAAACTTACATTCAAAACCAAATATTTACAAACACATACACCACATAATATTTTTACACCCGCAAACATGATGCTGCCACCCCTGTATGTCATTGTAGGGATGGTTGTCTCAGGCTCGCAACCTTCCGCTTTTTCCTCTAAATGTAACAATGTTCTTTATGGCCAAACACTCATTTTTTTTAGGTTCCTCAATCCTTTTCTTCTTCATCATACCTTTTTTTTTTTTTTTTTTTTTTTTTCCCCATCTTTGGCTTTTGTTTTGGCGCTGATACACACATTATGTCCCAAAACACATTCTTTTCAATGAGACAGAACCATTTCTGCTTCCTAAAAACAATGATGGCTGGACATCTTGTTTACATTTGCATACAACTGTTTCAACAAATGAACATGACACCTTCAGACATATGGAAATTATTCTTGTGGAGGCCCACAATTCTCTTCCTGAGATTTGGGTGATTTATGTATTTTTTTTCTATGATGTCATACAAGGAAGCACAGTGTTTGAGGTGTGCCTTAAAAGACATCCATAAATGTGCTTCCATTTGACTCAGATGTTTTGAATTAACCTATCAGAAGCTTACAAAGTTGTGACATCGTCCTCTGGGCTTTCCCAGATTGTTTAATGGCATAGAAAGGTTTGTATATTTGAACTTAAGAGTCTGAAGAAAAGTTTTCCAATTCCCCGTCTCATTCTGGCATTCAATAATTGCTCATTATTTTGGTTAAAAAAGGTTATGTCTTTTAGTACAGAGTGTGTGAATATCTGGTTTCACCTAGATATTGCAGTATATTATAATTACAGTGGACATAGAAAAGTTTTTTTTTCTAGCTGTGACAGCATTCTACTAAAGGTGAAATCATAAAACTTGAAAAGTTAAATATTTCACAGTGAAGGTTTAATTTTTCACCCTGAAAATGTAACCCATAGGACATAAACTACAGTTTGCAGCTGCGCCTGTTGGTGCTGCATTAGTGCAAAGTTTAGTTTTCTAGGCTTTGCTATTACATTTGTAACTTTACATCACTCAACAATCACACACTTGAAACTAAGTCTCCTTGTAAAAGCCATTTATATTTAGTTCCCTGTAAATCATTGGCTTAAGACTCTGTTCGCTGCCTCTTTGGGTGGCATTTTCTCTTCTGTTTTTCCTCTCATCTGTTCTCTCCCTGGGAGGTGAAGGAGTGAGGGAGTCACTCCATCTGTCTGTAAGCTCTCCCATCTTTGCTGCTGTGCACACAGGAAGGGCAGTGGCAGAGGGCAGGTGTGTGTGCAGATATTTGTGTATGTGTATTCAGTTATATTGTGTTATTGTCACATTTTGGGTAAATTTAGCCCTCATTATCTTTGGGTTCAATTTGACTCCATTTATTTTGTCTTTAAATAAATATTTGACTGTTTTGCCCCATATTGAAGGACTTTTCGCAATTTATTGGGAGAACTAGATAAACATAATGATTTGTTTTCGATTTCTTCTGCAGATATTGTATGCATCATTTTTCCTTGCAATCAGATTAAACCCATTTTGTTTTAGCAATAACATATAAGAAATGTCAAAATTGTGCACAGATTTTTTTTTAGGCACTACCTAACAAAACCATGACTGGTATTGTGAGAACCACTGATAGTTTGCATGACATGGGTGAGGGGACAACCTTATTCTCACAAGAACTTTGAACAACCAAAACACAAGGTTCTTCTCATGAGGATAAAAGATGCAAGTAGGTTTGAAGGTAACAGGAGGGTTAATATGAGCGAGTCCTCCTGAATTAAAAGATTGAACAGAATGAAAAATATGAGAATACCCACTTTTTTTTTATATTTAGAAAAGTTGCAAAGGAACCATTTTGTCATTGAATATGGAACAAATCCATACACTGTTTTATAAGTCATGCTTAATTTAAAAGATTTGCTAAAACTAAATGAAAATTAGACACAATAAGATTCATGAAATTATTAAAGAGCAGGTGTTTTATTAAGGGTGTATGATTTGTAATTTAGTCTTAAGGAATGTCATTGTCTAAAACAAGTCTCCATTTGTTTGAGGCTTTGCTCTCCAAAGAAAAATAGGATTATAAACCTCTCCAGCGATTTTACTTTCCTGATTTGAGTGGGTGACTGTGAGAGACAAACTACTGGCTCCTCTGGGATGTTTTCCCATTTGAGCTTTGTCCCCACTGTGTGTCTATGATTATAATCTACAGTTGCCGATTTGGACACGGTCTCACTGCTTAGAGGCCACACTGAGCCGGAGAGGCAGATGGTTAATGGATAAGATCTGCTGTGGTTTGATGCCAGGTGTACTGCAGACCTCCTCCTCGCACTGTTGGTACAACAGGGACGCTTTTATTTGTGTTTCTGGTTGCATAGGAGTGTCTATTTGTTCTGTGTTCAGCACTGTCTCATTTACAAAGAGTATGGTGGCTATTGATAAAGCTCTACCATGAAAACTACTCAGCTGGTGTTTGTGTGCTCTGAAATAATGGCAAATATGTCTATTGATCTACTGTACTTTCAAATCTGTTTTACCTTAATAACCAATACAGACAAGTTACAATCATATGATAAACAGTTCTTCTGTCTCCTTTGTATTTTTATTCTACCTTCATTCTCACTCTGTTGAAATAAATATTTTGTGTCCTTTACTGACTTTTTCTGTCTCTGTCCTCTGTAAACCATGTGTGAACATACGATATGTATTGCATATTATGCTGCAACTTTTTTAGGAGGATTACTTTGTTAACTGACACTATTACTTCTCTTCCTGTCCTGTCAGTTGGTGGTGCGATTGCACTCGGCATTTACACAATCCTTTTCCTGAAGCTGTATTCATATAAGGACGTGAACCTGTGGTGCAGGGAGTTGAGCACTGTCAAGGCCAAGAAACTGTCCAGGTCACTGTCTTGTAAGTCATACATATACATATATATCCATGCTGTGCATCTTTTGAATTAATCAAAATGGCCAGTTAGATGCTTATCATCATACCTAGCAGCACACACACACATACACATACACACACACACACACACACACACAGAGATAGAGAGAGAGAGAGAGGAGAGAGAAGAGAGACACAGGATATAGATAGAGAAGATAGATAGATAGATAGAGATATATAGAGATGATTTATATATAATATATATAGAGATATATATATATTAATATTAGATATACACTATATATAGATATAGATATATATATATATATATATATATATATATATATATATATATACACATATATATATATATATATATAAGTGACAGCATTTGCCGTTTGCGGATGTTGGAACACTGAGCTACTAGTTGTTTGGCAGTTAGTGTTGAATGGGGATGTCGATGTAACCATTCCTCCCGCATTCTTTGCATGTGTGTATATACCGCTGTTTTTTTTTTTTTTTTTATATATACACACACACACACCTCTTCTCAAAACTTTGAGGTGGCTCTTGATGTTGCAGTGACATCTACTGGTAAACGATGTAACTGCAGCTACTTCATCAAAATTACAGTCATATTCAATAAGTTAGCGTATTTTTGAGAAGTTAATTTATGTCAATAACTTAGTTCACCAAGTGAAACACAATATATTGTAATTTATCATGTAAAGCACTTTGATCTGCCCTGTAGCTGAAATGTGCTATACAAATAAACTTTACTTGACTTGTCATGTTATACTGATTAATTACACACAGACTAGTATTTGAAGCATTTATTTATGCTGATTAGGATGATTTTCTTCTTACAGCTAATGAAAAAACGACATTTAGGATTAGAATATTACATCCGACCAATAAACAACATTACAGAAATATGGGCTGAATGAACTGTATGTTTAATACCTGCTTAAACCTGTTATTTTCAAAAGGTACTTTTAATCTGACAAACAAAGCTCATCAGAAGGCATCTAAAATAATTACCTCGCAAAGACTGGATTATATGTATAAATGTGCATAGAATGGAGTACACGTACATGCATAAATGTGGTATATGTATGCATTTTTACTATATACAGTGTCTTATAACGCTTTCCATGGCACATAACATAACATTGGGCTTGTGTGTGTGTTCAACTCATGTTAAAGGGTCAGTTATTAATGCAAAGAGCTGTTTGTTACTTCTAAAAATAAATTCTGTATAGAGCCACAAAACGTACTTGACTCTTTTAAAAATGTATATGTACAGTGGCTTGCAAAAGTATTCATACCCCTTGAACTTTTCCATATTTTGTCACATTACAACCACAAACATAAATATATTTCATTGGAGTTTTATGTGAAAGACCAACACAAAGTGGTATACAGTTGTGAAGTAGAAAGAAAATCATATGATCCAAAACATTTTTTGCAAATAAACTGAAAAGTGTGGTGTGCAAAAATATTCAGTCCCCTTTTCTCTGAGTGCCACCAATTGCCTTCAGAAGTTGCGTGATGATTGCTAATGACTAAATAGAGTCCATTTGCCCTCAGAGGTTGGTTAAGAGAATATTGGGGAGCAAACAGCATCATGAAGTCTAAGGAACACAGCAGACAGGTCAGGGATAAAGTTGTGGAGAAGTTTAAAGCAGGCTTAAGCTATAAAAAGATTTCCGAGGCTTTGAATATCTCACAGAGCTCTATTCAATCTATCATCTGGAAGTGGAAAGAGTATGGCACAACTGTAAACCTACCAAGAGAAGGCAGCCCACCAAGAACTTACAGGCTGAACAAGGAGAGCACTGATCAGAGATGCAGCTTTGAGGCTCATGGTGACTCTGGATGAAATGCAGAGATTCACAGCTCAGGTGGGGGAATCTGTCCACAGGACAACTACAAGTCGTGCACAAATGTGATCTTTATGGAAGAGTGGCAAGAAGAAAGCAGTTGTTAAAAGAAAACCATAAGAAGTCTTGTTTGCAGTTTGATAGAAGCCATGTTGAGGACACAGCAAACATGTGGAAGAAGGTGCTTTGGTCAGGCAAGACCAAAATTGAACTTTTGGCCAAAATGCAAAACGCTATGTGTGGTGGAGAACTAACACTGCACATCACTCTGAACACACCATCCCCACTGTCAAATATGGTGGCGGCAGCATCTTGCTCTGTGGGTACTTCTCTTCAGCAGGGACAGGGAAGATGGTCATAGTTGAAGGGAAGATGGATGGAGCCAAATACAGGGCAATCTTGGAAGAAAACCTGTTGGAGTCTGCAAAAGACTTGAGACTCGGGCGGAGGTTCACCTTCCAGCAGGACAACGACGTAACATAAAGCCAAGGCTACAATGGACTGGTTTAAAACAACACATATTCATGTGTTAGAATGGCCCAGTCAAAGTCCAGATTTAAACACAATCAAGAATATGTGGCAAGATCTGAAAACTGCTGTTCACAAACGCTCTCCATCTAATCTAGCTGAGTTTGAGCTGTTTTGCAAGAGGAATGGGCAAAAATTCCAGTCAGCAGATGTGCAAAGCTGGTTGAGACATATCCTAAAAGACTTGCAGCTGGAATTGCACCAAAAGGTGGTTCCACAAAGTATTGACTCAGGAGGGCTGAATACTTTTGCACACCACACTTTTCAGTTTTTTTTTATTTCTAAAAAATGTTTTGAATCGAATAATTTTCTTTCTACTTCACAATTGTATACCACTTTGTGTTGGTCTTTCACATTGAACTCCAATGAAATATATTTATGTTTGTGGTTGTAATGTGACAAAATATGAAAAAGATTAAGGGGTTATGAATACTTTTGCAAGCCACTGTAGATGGCATGGTCTTGGAATTTTATAATTTTATTTTTATGGCATGAATTTTGATGAAGATAAAATGATAAATTGACCATTTAGAGCCCCTTCATTGAAATTTTTCTCTGAAAATAACTTACCAGTTATCAAATAGGCATAGTTGTTACACCAATTACATTAGATAGTACAACTCTTCTGCAAAACAGCACATTGAAATTGTGGTTAATCTCTTTTTTAAAATACAAATTTAGCATATATTTATGCTCCAGTGGAACCAACAGTGAAAAAACAAGGAACAATCCTAATATACTGTCAGTTGTTGGGGTTTTGGTAAATGTAATAATTTCATGTTTATCAGCAATGTCACAGTGTAAGTAATGTAGATATGCAATGAAATATGTGATATTGCCCATTCATAGTACTAAATACAATTTTGTTTTTGTTATAAAGAATTGAAATTAATTTAATTTATAACTCTAAATTGTAAAACAAAGAAATTAAGCTTTTACAGGGAACAAAATATCACACTCTTGTGGAATGGGGCTGGTTGGGTTTTTTTCTATATTTAAGGAAAATGAAGCAAAAAGGAGCCATTAAAAAGACTAATTTTGCAGTTAAAGCTCATAAAAGGACATAAGACCACCCCTTATAAAATTAATATCTGTCTATAGTGTAAGTTCTCCACAGCTAATGCATAAAAACATACAGCACAATAGTAGCTTTTCACATTATTGTCTCTAATTAAATCTATAGCTTAGTTCTGTATCCTTTTTGTTCACAACTATAATAAACCACATTTGACTCTTGAGCTGCAGATTGCAGACTCCTGATCTGAACTCTCTCTGAATGTCTGATACAGGTCCTTCACCGCAGCACTTTAAAGCAGGTGAACAGAAAGTGTGTTACCCTGGCAACCTTACAATCAAAGGTAATGAAATGCATTGCACTTCTACTCTTGTAAACTACTCCAGCAATGTTTGTTTTGAATGCTTCAGTTTGTCACGTTTTCTGACCTCCTCTCCACCTTTGCAGATATGTACTACTTCATCTTTGCTCCGACTCTGTGTTATGAGCTCAACTTTCCTCGATCTCCGAAGATTCGCATTCGCTTCCTGCTGAGGAGGCTGTTTGAGATGGTGAGGAAATATATTGCTGACATGATTTTTGTTAAGTATTTCTGGACAGATGTACAGTTCATAAAACCATACATAATTATATTTTTCTTAAAGGGTGGTATTATGTGTTTTCCAGGCATACAGTGCCATTTTTAAAACACAATCAATGAAACTTTATGAACTTAAGTTGTTATAAAAATACAGTATATATCAAACATAACAAAAAATTTTACTTCGTAATTTGATGTCTTGAAATTGGCCTCCGTCTCTTTAAGAAACTCTCACTTTTTCCGACACTCCACCTTCAGCACGTCATCACAACAGTGCTTCTCCATTATCTCATTTACAACCATTCTTGGGAGCGTTGGACTGAGAAGTGGTGGTATGATAAGCTCAGCAGACACGCAGTTCCACCAGATGTTTACTAATTGCTGCTGCCACTAGTCTGGTGGAGCTGTATGGGGGAGGGGTGCTCTGTGAGGCAGAATCTTGGCTGGGGACTGCAGCTCCGACGGAGAGCTTTTGGTAAATAGGTGGCACTTTGAGAGAGCAAGCATTTTGGCACCCTGAATGGCTGCCACCAGAGATTAAAGGATTCCTCAAACATGCATGGAAGAATCAAAACAACACTCCAGGTATGCTTTTGATGAGGGAATAACAATATAGCATGATATAGTATATATCAAACATAACAAAAAAATTGTTATGTTTGATATATTCATAATACCACCCCCTTTAAGATGAATTAAGGTTAGACAGTAAATATTGTTACTAAATATTCAAATTAAATGTTTATTTACTGCTTGGGTTTTTTTCTGCCCCTGGATGTAAACTTGAGTAATAAAGCTAAAACTTGTGATCCAAGTACAGGCTCCTGTTCAGATTTGAAATATGTGGAAAAATATGCTGTTTACTTTTGTTTCCAGATTTGGATAAGTATGACAAAACAATAAGATATAGCATGGTAAAACATTTGTGTTCAGTGTCTTTTCTGTGTTTTAATTTTTTTGTTTGTTTTTCTATATTTTTGTTGCTTTATATTTTCTGTTCCTTGTAGATCACATTTATATTTCAGTTTGTCTTTTATTGTTAAAAGAAGCTATTTCTCACAAATAATATCACTTACTAAAATTCTTCTCCCTCCAGCTGTTTTTTATCCAGCTATCAGTTTTTCTCACCCAACAGGTAAAGTCTAAAGACATGTATAATTGTTTTTATTCTAAATAAAATTTCAATTATTTTGAAATTAAAAGCTGTATTTTTAAAACTCTGTAGCATCCTGCACTAGGATCTGACTGGATTTATTTGTTTTAGATTTTTTTCTAAATCAATTAGAATCCTGTAAAATATCAAACATTTGATTTTTTTTTTTTTTTTTTTTTTTTTTTTCAGTTCACCATTGATCTGAAAAATGAATTAAAACTGTTTTTTTTCTATGTATCAGTGGATGGTCCCCATCATTCAAAGCTCAATGAAGCCACTTGAAGTAAGAAAGCAAAATCAATGATTTTAAGCCACTCTGCTTCACACACTGCAGTTTTTTAAGTGTTTTGAATCTCCACCAGGACATGGATTTGTCCCGGATGACTGAGAGACTTTTACGATTAGCTGTAAGTAAAGTAATTTTAGGAATAAATTAAGGTTGTAAAATGTCGGTTTTTGTAGTCTCCATATGAAAAATTTGTGAAATTTACAGATGTAGAGTGGTCTATAAATTTTCACATGTATATTATTATTTTTATGTTTGTTCATGTGAACATTTACTTTGTCTTTTAGGTCCCAAATCACTTGTTGTGGCTCATGTTTTTCTACTGGTTCTTCCACTCATCTATGAATTTCACAGCCGAGCTGCTGCGCTTCGGTGACAGACAGTTTTACAGGGACTGGTGGTAGGTTTATATGTGTCTGTGTATTGTTACTGAATTTTATGGATGCATGTAAGCTGTGTGTCAAGGACAGGGAGAGTTTGTCCTTCTCTGAGTTGCTGTCGGTGCTGTAATCTGCCCATACATTCCTGGGAAAGGATTTGCTTTGCTATTTACGTGTTAAAATTAAGACTTTAATGTCAATTTATGCCAAAGATAATTTACATTTTTTTCCAAATTCATGTGTTATGGTTTGCTTTCAGGAGAGAAAGGTTTTGAGTTTTTACTTTTTTTTATATATAAACTTAGCACAAAAATATGGAAACTTGAGTAGATCTTTTTTTACTCAAAAAAAATGTATTCTTGGCCATAAATTTTATGCTGTTGGAAAACCTGTTTATTTCATCCAAATTGTAAGGAAGTCTTTTAAGAAAAATACATTTTTGGGTTTTAAACTTTGAAGATCCCCTCTTCTAATGCCAAACCGCTTCTGGTGGAGGCAGTGTGATGATGCGGGACATCCTCTCTGTCACTGCAAAACATTTTCATATCATTTTCATTTGTTACTTTACTTTTTGAGGGAGAAGTGTAGATTAAAAACAAAGCTTGTCATTGGAGGCATTCTCAGTACAGAGATGCATTAAAATAAGATTCCATAACCAGTGGCAATCCTGTGTTTCCACTCCAAGATGTCAGTGCTCTCCTCCAAAAAGCCGGATTTTTCAGAAACTACATTCAGAATCTGGAAGCGGAAAGGATGGAAAGGCCTGCCTATGCTCCTGACCTCAAGCCTAACACTTGAGGGGATCAGTTTGGGTATACTGTTCATGCCAGAGTGACCAACACAACTGCACTGGCTGACTTGCAACAGATGTTTGTTGAAGAATGGGATACCATCTCACTGTAGTGTTTAACCAAACTGGTGACCAGAAAGAGGAGTTTTTATCAGGCTGTTGTGACTGTATATGGTTCTCCTTAGGACCCTCACAGGGCTCTGTTTTTCAAATGAATAAACTGCTAAATTGACAATATGTCTTGTTCAAACTTTAATAATCCAGTTGAGTAAACGGTGTCAAAGAAGAGTCAACTGGAGAATAAGCTCTTTGGTACTGGTAATAAAGTTTAGGCAGGTTTTTCAGGGACAAAACTTACTCTAAAATCTGTTCAACCCACAAATGCATTTTTCTTATAAATGTAGGTCCATTCAAATGGGGAAAAAAATGACTTTTCGGTGGGATAAAGTTTATTGCCAAGAAACTTTGGGACAACAAAGAAATAATTGACTACTAAAAAATTTCTTACATTTGGTATTAAGTTTACATAAGCTAGGTCTAATACAGAAACACGGGGGGGGGGGTTGAATTCCTCTATTTATTTTCTTCTTTTCCCTGTAGTATCACTTTTTAATTAATAATTGCTGAAAATAATCTTTTTTTTATTAATAAACTGTGGCTAAATACTAATATTTCTGGTGATGCAGCAATCATTTTGTGACTATAGCTGATCTCCAGTTTTGTAAAGCCTAAACCTGCAAATACCTTTCCTCAGTAACAGTGTTCATATTGAAGGGAGTGGTGGTTACATAACCCTGAATGGCTTACGTATGATACATTGACTGATTGGAAAAAGACTGAATTAGATTTTCTGATGAGCTTGTTACCAGTCAGTCAAACTTTACAACTGGTCAGTTCTGTTAAGAAGCTAATTTTTCCATTTTATCTTTTACTTAATTACAGTATGTATTTTCCCTTATTGTTCAGTTTTGACTAACCTGGACTAAATCCATGTTAGGAGCTTTTAATGCTTAATTTTTCCCTTCAGGAATTCTGAGACAGTGACTTATTTCTGGCAGAACTGGAACATCCCTGTACACAAGTGGTGTCTACGGTAAATCATTTACACACCCGAACATATTCTTAGTGATATAGATTTTATCCTTGGACAGACCTAACAATGTTTACTAATGTATTTAGAAAATTTAGTGTGACTGAGGTCAAATTTTTGGTGGCAAATAGAGTTGGGAACAGATTTTACTGCGTGTTACTACGGAGTAACACACAGGGAGACAGTGGAGGTCATTTCATGAAGAAAAATGCTACCCTTTTTTACAATTTAAATGATGATTCAAAGATACTTTCATTTTTCAGTGTTACACTTTATAAGCATGGGATTAGTTTATAAAAATTCTCACTTTTCATATTTATTTATTTTTAGTCTGTCTCAATAGACAAAAAATACATTATCTATGGAAGTATTTGCTTATTTCTGCATCTGTTTCTCTGTTTTTTAGTCATTTCTACAAGCCTCTGCTGAGGAGAGGATTCAGTAAAATGGTCAGCCAATCAGCTGTCTTCTTCCTGTCAGCATTCTTCCATGAGGTAAGATAGTCATTCTAGATGCCTCCTTCTGCTTATGCTGAAATGTCATGTACAAAACACAAATACAACTGCAGCATAGATGTGGTGCACATGTTCCACTAATGTAATGTTTATGTTTCCCCTCTCGGTTCTTGCGTTAGTACCTGGTCAGTGTTCCTCTCAGGATGTTCAGACTTTGGGCTTTCACAGGCATGATGGCACAGGTGAGAAACCAGATATCATTTACCATATAACTGTACCCTAGAGTGATGGAACTAAAAAAAAAATCCAACCAAACATTTCTTTTTAAAGGCTTAAACAAAGATGAATATGCTTCAGCCAATGTCAGTATTGTACTGATTTATTTAGCTTTACTGTTATCTACATAACAGTAAAGCCAAGTTAATTATAATCATTTTCACTGCTGCTGGAGTCTGGTTTAAGTATTGTTCATTTAAAGTAGAAATATAATTCCCTTTATTCACAAGATGGTACAGTTTCCTCTGATTTCTTTCTTCTTCATCATCTTTTTTTTTTTTTTTTTTTTTTTTTTTTTACTTTAATTTCTTTTATTTTTTGTATTGAATCTGATTCAGTCTTTGTTTTTATGTTTTGTTTATGTTGCCTGAAATGGACAGCGTTCAGTATCTAGTCTGAACTGAAGATGATGATAATCATAGCATGGTCTTTTTATTTATTTAATTTTTTTGGGCTTCATTGCCTGTTTATTCCTTTTTTACTTAAATTTGTTGGGCTAATGGTTACTATTTAACCAGCTTAACCAGTTTACTTTTGTTTTTTGTTTTTACAGTGCCAGAGCTTCTTATGCTCCATTTACAAACAAATATTATTTTATAAATTCAGACTAGGGATTTTCTAATTGAGTTCACAAACAGTAAGTGCCAGTTAAGCTTTAATTGCTTATTTCTTTTTATAAATTATTACAGATGAGAATTTATTGTCAAAGAAGTAAACAGGAAAAGCTGAAGATTTTAGACTTAAATGATGCAGTGAAAGCAGTGTGATTCACATAACGATGAGAAAGCTGAGTTAATCTGCTCTGACCTGGGAGTGTGATGTAGCACTTTCCTGAACTGCTCATTAAATGACATCTTTCCCAACCTGACTGGATCCAAATGTCTTGACAGGACCATGTGATTTCTTAGTTATTTGATCATTGGGTTCTTCAAGTCTTTTTATTCAAATGAAGTTACCTTTACAATACAGACTACTGAAGAAAAAACATGAAACTTTAATTGTAGGTCATTCAAATAAAATGACATTGTTTATTTTTTGGACTCCTCAGCTTCCATTAGCATGGTTTGTTGGCCACTTCCTGCAAGGTAACTACGGCAACGCTGCAGTGTGGATGTCTATCATCATTGGTCAGCCGTTCGCTGTTTTGATGTACGTCCACGACTACTACGTGATGCACTACAGGAACGGAGCACAATAATACACACACAAACCAGTGCAGCTTCGACCTTGTTTTATCCTGATTTCCTTCCTCTGCCTCTCATGTATGAACAAACGCGTAAACAGCACTTATGTGCAGCCAGTAACTGATATCAGACAGTACACCTCACGATAATCTCAGCAGATTTATCATGAGTCTATCATGTTTACAAAAAAACTTCTCGTGAACTTTATACAGGACAAAAAATATAACTGAAATATATTAATCCTGGAGTGCCACTCTAACAATAGGAGGACTAGAAATGCTGCTGACTGAATTCAGGTGATCAGTACTCTAGTGTCTTATTAGAACATATGATTGTCAGTCAGAACTGAAACCCATGTGAATACAGAATTTATTTTTCAGTGCAAGAAAATAGGATTTTGTTCACTTCTTTGTGATTTTAATTTGATTCTCTGGCTTTGTGAATAGACTGTATAATCATTGCGAAAAACGTATCACCATCCATCCATCCTATGTGAGGAGACATGATTGTATAGTGGGAGGATTCTACTGTTTTGTTGTGTTTCAGGATTTCTTGATAGTTGCTGTAAAGTCAGGAGTACTGTAAGTGTGTTTAATTTTTTAAATTTAGATTTTTACCTAAAGTGACGTCTGAAAATAGGTCCAGTTTGTACAAAAACTTTATGTATGAATCTATGTGGACCATTGCCAAGTAACTGTTATATCTTTTTAAAACAATGTGATTTAAAATAAATGTTTAAAGAAACTGGAGAGAAATTATTTTTCCTATTGTCTTTTTTTCTGTTCAGTGGTGATGTAATATAATTTGTTTGTTAGGAACAGATTTGACCGGCCAAGTTTACAAACTTAGAGCTGCATATATTGATGTCTTTTCAGTTTAGTGCCTGGGCTGTGAGCACACAGGTAGGGTAGGTGATACCAAAATTTAACTTTTGATCCATTCAAAAACATTGTGGTGTTGAAAAATCTACACTGTACGTCACCCTGAACCCACCATCCTCTCTGACACAAAGTAGTAACAGCATAATGCTGTGGCTTTGCTTCTTTTCAGTAGATTTCTTAGGTAAGTTGGGAAGAGTTGGTGGGTTAGGGTAGGAGATAAATCTGTTTGAGCAATTGCTCTACCTCCAGTCTTTTAGGGCTGGTGTTGCATATTTTTAGATGTGTATAAGCTTTAGTCCACCTGAGTCAAATAATTAGGTAATCAAAAGGACTCTAGAACTTGATTGCATGCCATGCAATCAGGTTCAGGCATTTGATTAAACTACATTGGACAAGGGAATTATACATTTTATTTGTTAGAACCTGCAAAAGGCTTAAGACTGGTAGATGTTCATCTTTCCAGATGACAACTATCACCCAGTCAGAGCTGCAGTGGAATGGTTTTCTTCAAAGTATATTCATGTTATTGAATGGTCTAGCCAAAGTCCAGACTCAAATTCAATTTAGAATCTGTAGAAAGAGTTGAAAACATATATTTAATGACATTCTCCTCCCAAGCAGACAGAGCTTGAATTATTTAGCAAAAAATAATGGGGAGAAGCTGGTAAAGCTGTTAGATACATATCCCAAAAGACTTAAAGTTGTAATCCTCTGCATGGAAAAGTTGTTTTATATATTCTTTACTTGGATATTTAAATGAAAAATGCATTCAACAGTTTTAAAAAAATCTGTTGAAAACATTTGATCATTTACTTGTACTTTAAAACTTGACTTTGCTTTGGGTTCCTAATGACACACATTGAGGTTTGTTGTTGCAAGGTGACAAAATATGAAGTGTAATTATGGGGTAAAAACACTATATTTTTAAAATGGAGTGAGTTGAAAAAATGAAAAACTCCAAACATAATTTATTGTGTGTTCTCACTATTTTTATACAAAATATCTATCTGTTCACAAGTTTGACAATATAAGTAAGACATTCTCTATGATTTGACAGCTTATAGGTTTAAATATAAACAGTGGCAAACAATTTCACCACCCTGCATTGGAGGGCCACCTAATCAGGTCACAGTCTGTTGCGAGTTTAGTCATTTAGAGGGGTGAGGACATTGCTGCAAACCTGCACTTTGTCAGGTTGACAGAGAATTAAACAGCAACTCTGTTAGAAGCTACAAACCGTCTGCAGACATTTGTGGGCTTTATGAAATGTTAAACAGTCATTAATACGGATCAGTTCACTGATGTAGGAGACATGACTTTGGAAGATGCAAAATGACTGTTTTCTTATTAAAAATCTGAATGCTAATATGACAGATATTTACCAAAACTATCCCAGCACCACGTTATGAAAGTCAAATCTATACATGTGATGTGATGCCTCACATTTTTTTTTTTTTTTTTTTTTTTTTTTTTTTTCCCCAAGGGGAGCATCCTTTTAGCATGTCATTTTAAGAGAGAGAAAGGTAACTGAACAAGTAATCAGTTCCTTACTCTTCACTCCCAAAATAACTGAGAAAAGAAGTCAGGAGGACACCCATTGTCCTCTATAAATGTCCATCTTCTATATCCATATCAACGCATACAGGCAGGCAGGCATGTGTCCCTATCTTTGTTCTGTTTCTGTTCCTGTCTTTCATTTTGTCCCTATCCTTGGTAACAGGTTGATCCATGGATCTTCTCCAGACATCTGTTATTCCGGATCTTTCCCAGAAACGCTGACAGGTTATGAGTAATAATGATCCTCTTGCCAGGAAACCAGGAGACACAAATCCGTCTCATTTTTGCATGATAGATGGATCACTGGTTCAGGTTACAGAGGCAACATAAAAGCCTTACATTATGTTCTTTACTTACACAGCCCCACAAAAATATAAAACATTAATTATTTATATACTAAAATTAATCCAATGTTAAATTATTGATTCTACCTACCCTGCCTTTTTCCCCCTACCCAATAAGTTTTTTTTGTAGTTTCATCAGTGTCAGATTTTACTACTGTAAGAAAAGATCAACCTAACAGAGATCCAACAAACATGGAGAGAGCCTTATAAAATACCAGCTCAGCTCTCTAAAAAAAAAAAATACTTGAGCAAAACTATGTGAAGGAACAAATTGTTGCTCTGTTATTTCTTTGTTAGATTTGACTCAAATTACCAGTGTCTTTTAGTTAAAGACAATACCTAAAATATGTTCCCTACAAAAAACATCATACTTAATTAAAAATACCGTGAGGGCAAAAGAAAAAAAAATCTATCGGCTATGGAAGAAGATTTGTTGCATTTTCATCTATGCATGTTTTCAGTCTACTTTTTTAACAATGACATCATTTATTGCTCTTCTATAAAGCTATGGTCCAACAACAGTTACTCTTACATTGTGTGTGTGTGTGTGTGTGTGTGTGTGTGTGTGTGTGTGTGCGCACTGTGAACATGTCTATGCAGAATGTAAACACTTCAGAGACTTCCTGTCTCAGCACCAAACAGAGGGTTGCTCTAGAATTTGAAGAAGAAAGATGGGAAAGCAAGGACACTGAGAGAGACCAGAGACTAAAAATGATGTTAAAACGAGAGGCAACGGAGGAAAAGCAGAATATAACAGTAAAATGAGTGAGACTCAAATCAAGAATCTGAGGCAGAAAAATATTGGGATTTTTAATATGCCAAGAAGAGATACAGTAAGAGATGATCATGTAAGAAAATAGAAATTACATTTCTTTATGTTTGATTTTTACAGGGAAATATTTTTTTATTGCATCCTTCCAGGATGAGTTGAAAACCTGATTAGAGTGTTGCATGACTCCCTGAGAAGAGACATCAAATTCGGTCTGAAAGGCTGAGCTATTTAAGACATGATTGGTGTTGAATTGAGAAAGATGCTTTCTTGGACATTGATGAAGGACTTTTGGCTTGGGAGGAAAGGACAACTTTACTAGGATAAAGTTCTGAAGAACTCACAGGTACTGGTAAGTTAAGATGGATGAACTAATTAATTAATTAATTAATTAATCTAGTTAAGTTTAAATTTAAATGTAAATTACACCACCAAGAAAAGGCTCGGTTTGCCTGGAGGTGCCGTCTGTTGAAGCTATAATCTGATTATGTTAGATTGGCGTGAGATTTCTGTGCCACTATCTCACCCTTTGCTTGTCGTTCTCTCAGTATCTTTTCTGTCTCTCAGGCAGTCATAACACTCATCCAAACAGGACTCCCACACTGCTGGAGTTTATTTGGACAGTGTTATTTTCAATCTGCCCCTAGGCATTCTGTTTTCCTCTCAGTATCATTTGACAGTTGCCTTCAATTAATGATTCTGTATGTGCTGTATAGCGTGGTCTGTGCAGTTCGAATCAGATGTTTACGTACATTCATCACTGGCAGGAATGTCATTAATTTTAGGCATTAATTACTTTTTGCACACAACTTTCATTTATTTCAGAATCCAGAATAAGATGACTATTTTTTTTCTATTACACTCGCGTTCAAAGTTACAAACACAGACTATTACAAAATACAAAATATTCATACACCCTGAATTATATTTGGTGAACTGTCCCTTAGCTGGCTGCACACACTTTTTGTAGTCATTTGCAAGCTTCTGGCATCATTCTGTCTTGATATTTAATATATCTTGTGAATAATCTGAAACATCTTGTGAAGTTTTTCTACCTCTGGATTGTTGAAAGTATCCTCTCTCATAACATCCTGACGAGGTACTAAATCAGCTCTGCTGGGTACAACAAGTCTCTACAGAGGATTAAAAAAAACTGCCCAGTAAAGTTTCCAATCCTACATCTAATTCTAGCTAAACTGATAGAGTTTAATAAAAGAGTTGAGATCTTTAGAAATGTGATTCGGAAGAGTAATGTTCAAGTCACACCTGTGACAGTTTCCAAGTTTGCTTTGAAATGCAAACAATAAAAAACATACTTTAGCATTATCATAAGGCGTTGCTACTATCACTAACTCGGTTAACATTAAATAAATAACTGATTCTTTTTCAAAATTCCATCTCAGTGCAACCTTTGGGGTAAGATAATATCTGGTTTCACAGATCTGCTATTTATCTGTTTTTGTGATCTCACTCCTGTATTCAGTCCTCAAAGTGGGCTGTATTTGTCATTTATTCAGAACTTCCTCTGTTTCACTAGTCTACTATGAGAGGCCTAAATAACAGAGAGCTCACCCTGTCACTTATCTCTGCAAAGCTTTTTCTGCAGCTGTGTTGCCATTTGCTCTCAGTTCTGTGTCTCAGGACCTCCTTCCTAAGTTGCTCAATTTAGCAGGAAAGTCAAATTGTTTTTAAGGCTACCGTGCTCCTGTGGGAACACTCAGTCCTTTAGAAATGAGTTCATACCCCTTCCTGATTTGTGCCTTCCCACAATGTTATTGTGAAGGACAGAGAGTTACTCTGACTTTATGGGTATTTTGCACCAGGTCTGTGCTTCTCTATAAAGTGGCCAGTCAATTATATTTCTCAAGTTCTACATGAAAAAAAGAATTAGAGGAGACAAAATGTATCTGAAGAGTTTTGGCTAAGGCCCCTTATAAAATTAAATTGTTGCACCAAAATATAATTTCATAAAGAAAGTTATTACTTATACTACAGCACTTTGCATGAATACCCATACCCCTCAAACATTTCTATGTCTCTCGACATTACAGCCACAAAGTTCAGTGTTTTATTATTTGGGGTTTTTTGGTAGATCAGTATAAAGTATTGGATAATTGTGTGGTGAAACAGGTTTTTTTTTATAGTTGCTATTCTAAAAAACAGCTCAAGCTCAGTCATGTTGGAAGAAAAGCATCTATGAACATCAATGTTCAAGCCTTGCCACAGATATTAAATTGGATTTAGATCTGGACTCAGTTAACCCAAACATGAATATGCTTTGATCTAAACCGCTCTATTGTAGCTCTCTAAAGACAGACATCCCTGTATTATGATGCTGATACCACAATGTTTGAAAGATTGAATGTTCAGGGTCACTTAAAGTGTTAGTGTCCATTTTGATCTAATCTGACCAAAACAACGTCTTCCTCATGCTAACTTAGCCCCTACATAGCTTGTGGCAAACTTCAAACAGGACTTCTTCCAGCTTTCTTCCAGCAATGTTCCTCTTTTTGACATTATAAAATAAAGGTCACTTTTGAAATGCAGGACTAATATGTGTCCTTGTCACATTTTCTCCCACCTGAGCTGTGAATCTCTGCAGCCTCTCCAGTGCTACCATTGGTCTCTTAGCTGCTTCTCTAATTAATGCTCTCCTTACCCACATGTCAGTTTCAGGTGGTTAACTATAAATTGTTAGGTTTACAGTTGAATCAAACTTTATTCATTTTCAGATGTTGGATAAAACGGAACTCTGTGAAATGTTTAATACTTGGAACATTGTTTAATAAAGTAACTTTGACCTGTCTGCTGTGTTCCTTGCTCTTCATAAGGATTTTGGTTCACAGATGTTCACTAACAAAGCTCTGAGGCCTTCAAAGAGCAGCTGTATTTATATGCAGATTAAATTACAGGTTGACTCTTTTTAATAATTTTGGTGAGCTTGGATGACATTTTGTTGAACTGTATGTTATTTAGATGTGCGAAAGAAAAGGCGTTGAATGACTATACATGCAACACTTTTCAGGTTTTTAGTTGCAAAAAGATTGAAATCCACGTAACATTTTTTTTCCGCTCTACAATTATGCTGCCTTGTTTTGGTTTGTCACATGAATCCCAATATAATATATTGAATTTTGTGGCAAAAAATATAAAATGTTAAAGGGGTATACTTTCACAAAGCACTAGATATATTTATCAGTGAGACCTATTTAATATGAACACCTTTTTTACCTTGTAAATGGGTGTTTTCTTTAGGAACTGATATATATTGTATATTACTAAAACATTAGAAACTTTAATGTTTTGTCACCATTATCATCTGCCTGTTTTAGTCATAAATATTACTGAAAACCACTACAAAGTTGTATTTTTGACTACTGTTTGTTCTTTACAGGACACAGATGGTTTAACTCAAATTTTCCAAATCAGTTCTCTTAATACTTGTTAGCTGTGCTAATGACAATGAACGATCTCCACTATATGCTGACTGATATCAGGGGATGTAAGAGTCCCATTAATTTCCTTCACTGGTACTAATGTGGCTGGGCTAGTTTTGGTCCTGATAATGAATCACATTATTCATGTCTCACCCTTTGTTGAGTGTATTATTCTCATTAGCCTGAGTAAAGCATATTTTTTTTATCAGCTGGATGATATTTTGCTTATTATTGCATAATGAGAATACAAAACTAATCACACTGAGCATCTTGAACTGTCCTCTCTCTGGTTCACATGAGCAATTAAATTGCATTAGTCATGTAGGAACACATGACACTTCCTGCCAGTGTTTGGTTGACATTCAGTAAGAAATTAGAAATAACACAAAATGTTGTGTTCATTTTTTCATGTCATGGCAGATTTTCTGCCAGAGCATCTTTTTGTTTCTATTTAGTGACTATAATTTCATTGACAGGGACTTTATCACCAAACTGTGAAACTGCTAAATGTCTTCATGTAACATATGGATATATGCTGTCCCTTTTGTCTTGCTTTAAATAAGCCGTCATCATTATTGTTGTATGTTTTATTCTGTACTATGACTTTATAAAATATTTTCTGTGGCGCAATAGCAGTCACCATAATAACAAGTTGACCAGATGTGTTATTTTGACAGTAAAATTGCTCAGAAAGTTGCACAGGCCACAGCAATGACTCTTTACACTGAATTATTACAAACTAATAGCTTAGCTAGTCAAATTATATGGCACAAACCATGAATCTTTAAATATCCTGTCAACACAAAAAACAAATTCTACTCAATTGCCTTCAGTTTATTTCAGCTGTGAGAACCATTTACCATCTTTTCTCAAGGAAAATAAACACATACAGTTCAGCTTGAGATTCAGGCTGAATTATACCAGCTCAAAGTGACTCTTGCAGAGTAATAGAGCTTGGTGTGTCTGAGTTACTTTAAGTGAGATAAAATCACACAAATAGCCACCATTCAATAATTGGTTTTTTGTTTTTTTTATAAGTTAAACAATTTACTGTTTGTCTTTCTGATAAGAAAATGGAAATGCTTATGCCAATGGCCCATGAGAGAGGATTTCTATTGACAGTAAATACTATATTTTTATTATAAATAGCTGCACCAAATAGCTCAGATATTGGTTTTAAAGTGGTTCTGTCAGTGCGGTTGTGCCAACAACAACAAGCATTCTGAGGTCAAACACAGAGGGAGGACACGTCAAGGCAAGGGAATGAAGAGAAAGCTATTCCTGCTCTTCCGCACATCTACAGATACTGAATTCAAAATTACAGTGCCTTGCAATAGTTTTCATAGCACTTGAATTTTTTCCACATTTTTCACATTACAGCCACAAACTTTAATGTATTAAATTGGGTTTTTATGTGATAGATACAAATTGTGAAGTGGAAGAAAAAACAGCCAATGGTTCCAAACTTTTTTTTTTTTTTTTTTTTTTTAACAGATAAAAGTCTGAAAAGTATGCAGTCTAGTTGTATTCAGCCCAACTGAGCCAATACTCTGTAGAATCATTTAACTCTACCCAACTCGTGAGACTCAGAGTGTTTTTGTTTTTTTTTTTTTTGTTTGTTTGTTTGTTTGTTTGTTTGTTTGGTTATTTTACAAAAAAAAAAAAAAAAAAAAAAAAAAAAAAAAAAAAAAAAAAAAAAAACATAGTTCTGCCAGACTGGATAAAAAAAAGCAACTGTGCACCTAAACTTTCAAATCCTGGCACATATTCTCAGTTGAATTTAGAAGTGACACAAGCACATAAAGTCATAATATAATACATTGAAGTCTGTGGTTGCAAAGTGATAAAATGTGAAAAAGCGCAATACTTTAAGTACTTTTACAGGAAACAGTTTCATTGAAACCGCAACAGTTGTAGTGTAAAAATTTGTTTAACCACTTATGTTGTAAGAGTTTGAAGTTTTTGCTGTCATGCTTTAAGCAAGTGAAAAATGTAGCAACAGTGGTGAGTAACCACTGAGACCCGAGCTCCACTACTTAAAGCTGCAAAATGTAACTTTTACAAAAATATGTTTTTTCCATATTTGTTCAAACTGTCACCATGTTGTGACAGTATGTTATGAGACAGATAATCTGTAAAAAGATCGATCTCCTCCACCTCCTCTCTGAGCCTCTTTTGCCGTCTGAAGAAATGCACCGCTCCCGACCTAAGCCAACCAATCAGAGCCAGGAGGAGTGTATTAGTGCTGTCAGTCAACCTCATTTACTCGCTGCTAAATGTGCTAATGGTGGAGGAACAACTTACCGTTCCAGGAAAACCGTTTATCCGTCATCGTCGGTGACCATGCTAACTAGCCTAGCCTCTGCGAGCTGCAGTGTTGCAAGGGGGATGAACATCGCCACAGGCACGGTGATTGACAGCGCTAAGACCCGCCTCCTGGCTCTTATCGGTTGTTTTTCGATAGCACTAGGACTAGGCAGAAGAGCTCGATTTTCTCATACCATATCATATCACGACATATTATGGCAATTTCAACAAATATGTAGAAAAATATATTTTTAATAAAGGTTACATATTTCAGCTTTAGAAAATGATTGAAATATCATGAAAAGACATGCAGGCTGCTTTTTTACTGCTAATTTTAATGTGTTTTTCTTTCTTACTTTTTTATCTGAGCTGCCAGTATCTCCATCATCAACTTGACCCTGTCTTAACGGTGTAAATGTGGATTGTCACCGCCATGATGAACTGCAACAATACTGAATCCTGGCTTTCTATCAACACCTCATTTTCTACCCTGCCTATAACAGCCACTCCAGCTAACAGGAGTGGCATGGGAGCATATCTTGAAAGACTGGCACATTTGGATGAAGGGCTCTACAATGATTTCTACGGCCTCTGGATTGCTCTGATGGTCATAAACTCTGTCATATTCCTGGTAGGTTTTCACAAAACTCATTTACTAGCTTGTTTCCACAATGTTTATCCAATCCTCCTCACTTCCATCACTGCCTCGCAAAGGTATTCACACACCTTAAATTTGTCCATATTTTGCCACACTTTTCAGATTTACATTTGTATTTAATACTATTTAGTCTCCTTCATACTGACACTAGAAAACATGTAGTGCAACCAACAACCTTTACAGAACGTGAGTGAACAAACACCCAAATCATGAGGACCGAAGAACACAGCAGATAGGTCACAAAGAAAGCTGTGTAAGAGTTTATATCAAAATTAAGTTAGAAAATAATGCTTTGAATATCTCAAAGAAAGCTGTTCAATCTATCATCTGAAAATGGAAGGAGTACAGCATAACAGCAAACCTACCAAAACATGGCTGTTCACCTATACAAGAAGAGGATTTTACAGAGAAGCAACTAGAGTCTCATTGTAAGTCTGGAGAAACTGCAGAGATCCAAAGATGAGGTGGGAGAATCTGAACTCCATAAATCTTGCATTTGTCAAAAAGTGGCAAGAAGAAAGCCATTCCTGAAAGAATGCCATTAGAAGTCCATTTAAGGTTTGCCACAAGCCATGTAGGCAACACAGCAAACATGTGGAAGATGGTAGTCTGGTTATATTAGACCAACCTTAAACTTTTTGACATACATGTAAAATGCTGTGTGTGGCAGAAAACTAGCACTGTGCGTAACCCTAAACACACTGTCCCCATGGTAAAATATAATGGTGGCAGTGTAATACTATTGAGATGCTTTTAATAGCCTGGTCAGATTTCATTGGAAGATGGATCAAGCTAAATAAAGGATAATCATGAAAGAAAACCTGCTGGAATTTGCAAAAAAACTTGAGAGTGGCATTGAGTTTAGCCTTCCAGCAGGACAGCACATATTAATGTGTTGTAATGATTCAGTAAAAGTCCAGATTTAAATCCAATTAAAAATCTGTTGCAAGACTTAGAATTTATGTTGACAGACTCCCCACCCAGTCTGACTTAGCTTGAATTATTTTGGGTGAAGTAGATGTGCAAAGCTGGCAGAGTTAAATACCCAAAGGTTGTTCAAGAAAAAAGACTCATTGGGGTGAAAACAAATTTTTGCTTTTATATATTTATTTATTTGCAGATTTTGAGTTGTAAAAAAAAATCATAACCACTTGACATGTACTACTTTATGTTGGTGTGTCATATAAAAGCTCTATAAAATGAACTGAAATTTGCAGTTGCAACAAAAAACTGTAAAAAAAAAAAAAAAAAAAAAAAAAAAAAAAAAAAAAAAAAAAAAAAAAAAAAAAAAAGAAAGAAAGAAAATCCAGGGTGTTTTGCGAGGCACTGTATTTTCTCCTTTGTTTTTCCAGGTGGGCATGGTGCTCAACACAGTTGCACTTTATGTTTTTTGTTACCGTACGAAGCAGAAGACCACCTCCGTGATCTACACTATCAACCTGGCAGTGACGGACCTCTTGGTGAATCTATCTCTGCCGACTCGAATCTTGCTCTACTACAGTGGAGGAGCTTGCCTCACCTGCTCCTATATGCACATCTTCAGTTACTTTGTGAACATGTACTGCAGTATCTTATTTTTAACCTGCATATGTGTCGACCGTTACCTTGCCATTGTGCAGGTGAGTTATTGCTAGTCATTTGGACTCAAACATTTGTCTCAGTCAATTTTCTAAGAATAAATGCTCCAGCCTGCTGATTCCAAATCTAGATGTTTAAAATGTCTTGCTTTCCTTTGTCTTTGCAGGTTGAAGCTTCCCGTCGTTGGAGGAACTCCAGCGTAGCCAAGCTGGTGTGCATTACTGTCTGGCTGTTTGCCATTGTGGTCACATACTCCTTTCTCTCCACTGCATTCCAGCACACAGGCTGCTGCATCTCAAAGCTCCTCTTCCTCACAATCACTGAGTTCTTTTTGCCCCTCATCATCATTGTGGTCTTTACTCTGCGCATTATGTGGGCCCTAACAGACCGTCGCCTCATGCAGCAGAGCAGGTAAAAGGCAAGCAGAAGAACGGAGGAAATCTGAACTTTTCGCTGTCAATTTACATGTAGTAACCAAAACAAGTAAAAAAAAAAAAACAACAACTGAGAATTAACTTACTTCTGAAGCTTTGTAACCCTTGATTGTATGGACTTCAGTTTATCATGTTTCTGACTGTGTTTCTTAAGGAAGAGAAGGAGAAGAGCCGTCCAGCTGCTGACAACTGTGCTGATCATCTTCACGGTCTGCTTCACTCCCTTCCATATCAGACAGGTGAGTCAGAGACATAACCATCTATCCATCCATCCATTCATTCATGTATCCATCCATCCATTGCTGGTCAGAAGTTGCCATACTCTCATCCTGGCATTGATGTCATGTCACTTTTGGCCATTTAATAATGCATCTGAACCTTTTTTACAGGGTGGGTTGACGACACAACACGCAGTGTCAATATGTATACTTTTTGATATTTTTCCAAGTTTAATTGGCTGAGTTTCAAAGCAGTCACAAATAACTGGTTATTTGTTGAGATGTATTTGTGAACAAACACAAAGAAATGATGAAACTCATAGGATCACATTTAAAATTACCGAAGTATTAGCTCACTCATTGGTCTAGCATTTAGTGAGTAGAGTTAGTTTTGGCAATTCTAACAGAACCTAAAGCAGGTTTAGTCTGATTTAAGTTCAGACAGTAAGAAAAATCTTTTTTTTTTTTTTTTTTTTTTTCCGATGAACGTCTGATTTCAATATTACATACACCTCCACTATAATTTGGACACACAGTACATCTCTTTAAATGAACTGAAGAACAGGGGTCAAATATGGAGCTTGAGATATGCTGGAATCTTAAAGTTGGCAACAAAAATGTATGGCGTCTCTGCAACAGGATGCCGATGATTAATGTATGACGGCTTGTGACCCGGCTTGTATTCTGATTGGATTTGTCTTTTTGTATTGTAGGTTTTGTTATATTTCTATCCTGACATGCCCCATCAAGTGATCGTCTACCACTTAACCGTCACCCTAAGTAGCTTGAACAGCTGTATGGATCCAGTTGTCTACTGCTTTGTAACAAATAATTTCAAAGTGAGTCTCAAGGTTCTTTCTTGCCACTCTTCCTCATTCCCATATCCACCTTGAAAACTGCACTTTCTGCCACACATCTATCCTCCCTTCAAATCACAATTTGTCTACCCATAAGTCAATCATTCACTTTGTTACTCGCTAAATTATTTACCACTATTACTGTCCCCAGGCCACAATGAAACATCTTTTCCGTCGTGCCGAGCCAGAGCAGACCAGTGGTGACATTGTCAGTATGCAGCACAGTTCCAAGGCCTCTGGAGGGACAGTTAATGCCATCACCAACAACAGGATCATGATGATCAGAATTCACAGCGTACGACAGAAAGATATTTTGGACAACAATCACACACCATAAAGCTGTTCTAACAACAGGTGCTTGGCTTTACATTCAATTGAGATGATCAGTTTCTGAAAACTTCAAACTAATGAAAACAGCTTCACTCTGTAATGACTGAGGATTTTTAGCCCATTATTAATAGTGAAGACATACATTTTTAATATAGGCCCTACAACAAAAAGAAACATAGTTTGCTGTGACTAACTACATGGGCAATGATAAGACACAGGTTTTGTTTGAAACCAGCTATCATTATGCAGAGCCATCCTTATCACCTTTGGCTTTTATTTGGTGATGTTGCTTCTTAGAAGACTAATCAAGGACCTTTGTATCATTGCTTGAATGAATTACAGGATACACAATAAAGTCTCATTGAAGTTTCTTCAAATATACTGAAATGTATCAACATCATTGTCATTCAAAAATAAAAAAAAAGAGTATTTGCATTTTAGACTATTGCTTTCACCAAATGCATCCAAAGTAAGTTTTTAAACCCTGACTCTTGCCAATACAGAGCTATTTAAACAGTAATAGTACAATGTAAATGTTCCTCGGTCTTAAATAAGATTTACCGTTTAGCAATAAATGTATTGCATCTGTGACAAATTATGTCATTAAATTTACATCTGTTATGCAACTGATTTTAGAAATGATTTTAGAAATGGAAAAACTGTACCTGTGCGCACAAGCACTTGTGTGGATGAAAATACCTTGATGTCATCAGAGGTCAAAGGAAAACCAAACATTTCAACCGACATGTATGTAAAATACCATCTCTACACATCAAAGCTTGAAGCAGATGGGATACAGCACCAGAAGACCACACTGGGTGTCACTCCTGTCAACTAAGAATAGGAAACTGAAGTTGCAGTTCACACAGGCTCACCAAAATTAGACAACGCCAGATTGGAAAAGTATTGTCTGGTCCTGTGAGTCTTGATTTCAGCTGCAACATTCAGATGGCATGGTCTGAATTTGGTATAAGCAGCATTAATGCATGAATCTATCCTACATTTTATCAACAGTTTGCGGCTGCTGGTGGTCTAATGGTGTGCAATTTTTTTTTGTTTGTTTCTTTTGTTTACCATACATTCCCTTATAACCAGAGTGCAGTGCTCTTTTAATGGCGAATTACAGCAGGATCATGCTTCACAATCTCAAATCATCTCATCTCAAAGTGGTTTCTTCATCATGATAATGAATTCCTTATACTCCAGTGACCTCCAGTCACCAGATCTCCCTCCAATAGGGTATCTTAAAGAATTTGGTTGATTGACATTTGGGTCATGGATGTGCACCTCACAAATCAGCAACTGTGTTTTGCTATTATGTCAATATTGATAAATATTAAAGCATAATGTTTTTGTCACCTTGCTGAATTTTCATAGAAATTAGGCAGTTCTGAAGGAAAAAGAGGATCCAACCTACAATATGTAGGCTATCTAATAAAATGACATTCTAGGAATCCCCCGGAGGAGCTGGAAAATATTGTTGGTGAAGAGGGATGTCTGAGTTTCTTTCCTCTGTGGGAACGATAACAGTATGGAAACAAAAATACTGGGAAAAACATCTCAGGAAATTTATTATACAACGTAATACATTGACGTAAAAACCTTTGTGCATCATGTTGATGGGGTGAAATTATTGCAAATGGGTCTGTAGATATAAAAATCTTGTTCGACCACATTTATTAAAAAAAAAAAAAAAAAAAAAAAAAAAGCAATCCACAAAAATAAAAGTATTATATCACTGAAAACATTCCCCTCTCCATACTGTTATTCTACTTTTACATGGTCAAACTCAAACATATTTTTAGCATAAAATGAGCAATTCAAAAACTAAAACATATCGTAAGTAATGCAATAATATATCTGTTTGTTCTATTTAATTGACGTCATGGTCAACATCGTTTGTCCACACCCCCTCTTTGTTTCTGTGGAAACCAATGAACTAGATGAGTGGAGCGCGTGTATCAAATCAGCTCTGAATTAGCTGGACAAGCTTAGCCCTAACGCTAACCCTATTTTGACGTTTTTATGGGCACTTTTGCGGAAAAATATGCTAAGTGCTGGAATAGTTCTACGCTAACAAAGACACGAAGTTTCCAGGTAAGTCCTGTCTTTTGTGGTTTCACAGAAAAAGGGTATTTTGTTGTTAAGTTATTAAACGTTTGCAGTCGAGATATATTTTAGCCAGCTTAGCTCGCCAAGGTAACGTTAGCAAGTCAAACCTCAGTCAAGGTAGGGTTAACGTCAGCGTCGCTACAGATAGGTGTTTCTACCTGTTTTTATGTAAACACTGTAAACAGTAAAACAAACAAACGATGAATTCGTTTTTTGGAGTTGGAGTTAGAGGTAGAGGTAGGAGAGAACGGTAAAGTTTGCTAAGGCTTTCTTTTCAGCAAAACAAGTCTTGACACGTTAAACAAGCGCACCCCCTAATACTTACATTCCTTTGAAAAGCAAACTTTTAGACACTGTGTTTTTTTTTTTGTTTTTTTGTTTGTTTGTTTTTACCGAACGAGCTCTGTATACAGTGTGTGCATGTTACATTTGCGGAATCGGGTTACTTTTCTACAAGCAGCAGAAAACTTTTGGAATGTCCCACATGCGTAGTGGAAACGTTTAAACATTGACCCGCAGTGAAAAGGAATTTTAAAAGAATAAAACTGCTTTATGACCACTATCCTCAAAAGTAAAACCACACACGCAGTTCAAGGTACTTTAGTCTGTTCAGACAAATTTGTCCATTTAGTCAACACTTGCGCAACAGACTGTTGTAATCATGGTTTATTTCTTAATGTGGCTTTTGTTTGTGCTTCAGATGTCAGTTTTATTGTTTGACGCCTGTTGTTAAAGGTTACAGTGTGTAGAAGTGCAGTCTCAATTTTCCAAGAAAAAAAAGTTGAATTTCTGCCAGTTCCTTACTAAAATTGATTGGCATCATATTTTATGTCCTCTGTTTTGGAGCAGAGCTACATTTTTCTAACCCTCAGAGGACTTCTTCTTTCCTATTATGGAAGCTAAAAGTACCAAAATACTTTTAGCACATTGGTGCTTTCTGGGTTAGTGCCTTGCAAAAGTTCTCACACCCCTTGAACATTACCACATTTTGCAACTACAAACTTAAATGAATTATATATTCCCTCTTCATTACTTTCCACATCTAGAGACAGAGTTTTTCTTTGTTCTATGTAAAACAGCTTAAGTTCACTCAAATTAGAAGTAGTTTTAACTCAGGCCACAGATTTTCAGTTGGATTTTGATTTTGACTGTAATTTAGCCATTCTAATACATGAATGTATCTAATATCTAAATCATCGTACCTTTGGCTGTATGTTTAGGGTCATTGTCCTGTTGAAAGGTGAACCTCTGCCACAGTTTCAAGTTATATGCATCCCTTAATAGGATTTCTCTCGTGATTGTCCTGTATTTAGTTTCATCTATCTTCCCATCAGCTCTGACTAGCTTCTGTGCTCATGCTGAAGAAACAGTAGGGATGGTTTCAACCCTTTCTGCTTTGACTTAACATCAGTACGGTGTAGGGCTAATCTGTTTATTTCTTCTTTGGATTAACTGATTAATAGTTGGGTTTTTTCACAGAGTTTGAACCAGGTCAAGCTAAAACTACGCCACCTGGAGAGTTCTGGATAGAACATATTTACAGACGGGTGTAGTTAATTTTTTATGGAAAATGTATAAATTTTTGTACAGTTTTGGCTTAATTACTGCCCTGAGTATGAGCAAATGACCTTTTTTTGAGTTTGTATAGTCCAGTTAACGATTAATTTATGACTAAATTAGTTGATGATTATTTCAATAATCGATTAATCACGATTAATCAAAAATTTTCAGCCCTAGTTGCTACATGGAAAAAGTGAATAAGTTCAGAGATGTGAATATTTTTGCAAGACTCTGTGTTTAGAAGGTCAGCTGTCACCTTCTGTGGTGTTATGTGTTTGTAGATTATCTTCCGTGCTACATGTTAACCCTTATTACCAGTCCAACTGACTTCTGTTTTTTGCAGACAGTTGCTGATTCCAGTCGAGCTGCATCTGCACAAGTTGGAGACCCTTCAATTCTTTGGCTAGTTTGCTTAAAACAAAGCTGCTGGAAATCATAAGGAGACTAGTTTTTTTTCTTCCTTTTTTTGCAAATGGTCTTTAAGATCCCCACTACTTTGCAGTTGGGCTTAAGAACCATCTTTAATGGTTTTATATCAGTTTATGGCCTGTTTATCCCATCATAATGATGATTAATTTCTTTTCACTCTATTTTTTTTATAACTCTAAGGCTTGTGATGTGTAATTTTTAGAAAAATACACTATTCCTACTCAACAACTGAGCAAGAGGAGGGTTATGGACATATATTCATATATAGAGAGTATTAATTTAAAATTTCTTTTGCCTTAATATAAATGAGTGGAGTTGTTTTGGGATTTGCTGGAAATTGTGACAGAAACTCACCGCAGACAGTCCAAATGAAGTCAAACCAGACTGAAATGGGAGGAGAAGCTGAGGAACACAAGACTCTGGACCTTCCTGACAACAGAAAGCCCACCAATGTCATGGAAGATGATAAAAGTGAGGATGAAGAGGAGGAGGGAAAAACGGTTCTGATTCCCCGGCATCGCTGGGTAATGCATGCCGCAGTGATGTTTGGACGTGAGTTTTGCTACGCCATGGAAACGGCTCTAGTGACGCCAGTGCTTCTACAGATAGGTAGGCAAAACTATCTTTCTTGTTCAAAGTCACACTCTTGTTCTCATCTTGCCTTGGTACTCAAGTCAGTGTATACCATAAAGTTGAGAAGGAAAACCTTTGAATTGTGTCAGAACCTGTACTGCTGTACTTTGGCTAGAGAACTGATATGAAAGGTGCAAAGCACACATGGGTTTTTTTTATGTGTTTTTCTACGTTTCCAATCGTAACACAGCACTTTTCAGGTTCACCATTTTCTACTCTTCCTGATGTATTCAAAATCATTTAATGTGTTCTGTGCTTTTTAAGGTATTTGGTTTGGGTTTTTTTCCTCTGTTGATATTGTCAGATTAATTTCTACATTTACATTGTTCAGATTGGTTGACTGGGATTTATTGGCTAGATGTAAAATCAGATGCTACTCTGACGGAGAACTGTCTGAAATACTAACAATGTTGTTTATATTTAGAATATAGTTTTGATTTACAATGGTAAAACAGCTGAAAAGAATGTCATTCTTTTAAACATGTATGTGTATATATATATATATATATATATATATATATATATATATATATATATATATATATATATATATATTTTTTTTTTTTTTTTTTAAGTTGAGTATACATTGTACAAAGAAAGTTGTTTAATTTTCATTTAGTATTGTGAAGGTTTTTAAGTCTCCAGAAAAATGTATTCTTTGTGCTTAAATGAATAAGTGACACATTAGCTTTGTGTTTTCAGTGCCAACTCCTTCTAAGCAAATACTCTATATCCACTCTGATTACCTTCTGTTTTACATAGTTATGTAAAACAGTTTTAAAATGTTTTTAAATGGCTTTTCATTGCATTTTGTGACTATATTCACTGCTCACAAATTTTGATTGCTTTCGCAACTGTCAAACAGCCCTGCCTTCCTGTCGTCAACTTTACCATTATTTGATCAGAAACTGTAGAAATAAAGGATTTTAAAGGGTCTTTTTTTTCTAATTCAAGTCTGCTGTAAATGTGCAAGGCTGCAAAATATATTGCAGTCTTTCTTCGCTTATAGCAGAATCACATTATTAATTTCCTTTTAACTACTTAAATAGTGTTTTTAATAAACTGTGTGCAATTGAAGTACAATAATTACCCTTGAGCAGTTTTAGGACAAATTCAATTTAAAGGTGACTCTTGTTACCTAAGACCAGATCCACCTAAGGGTGATCTCAACACTGTCTTGCCTTGTTGGTACTTGTTTTTATTTTATTTTTTTTAACAGTTAATACCACAACTTTCACATGTTCTAAATGTTATTGATGAATAGCAAGGACAAGTTGCTCTTTAATTGAATACTAAAAGCACTAAAAATGATGTTATCTTGAAAATTAGTACTACCCTGTTGTGTAAAGAGTAAAATGTTCACTAGATCAAAAGAGTGCAGTTGCTCTGACATGTTGGTGCTCAACAAACTAAGGAATAGCAAGTTTGGTTGGTTCATATTTATATAAATGTTTGTAATGTTAAACAAACGTGTGAAGTAGATGACCAGCAATACAAAATGTTACACCTTATCTGGTTACTTTAAAGTTGCAGTAGTTAACTTTTATAAAAATGTTTGTTTGTTTATATATATATATATATATATATATATATATATATATATATATATATATATATAAATGTTACTGTCGTGACAGTATAACATGAAACATAATCTGTGAAAAAACTGAACTGCTTTGCCTACTTCCTGTGTCGCATTCACGACTGGCTCGACTGTGGGGAAGGAGCTGTAGTGTAGCAGAGAGCAAGGGGGAGGGAGTGAGCAGCACGTACACAAGGATGATGGATCTGATTAGTTGTTTCTGAGCGAGTGGTGTGTTTTTGCAGATGTCAGTAGGACCACAGGAAGAAGGCAGAAGATTTCAGTTGTTTTTTTTTTTTTGTTTTTTTTTTCTCCTCACAAATTTTGTCTCATACTATACTGTCATGACATAGTGACAGTTTTAACAAATATGTAAAAAAATTTAAAAAAAAAATTTTTTTTTCCCCTAAAAGTTAGGGGAAAAAAAGTTACCTACTGCAGCTGTAAAATTTCACTTCGTCCCGTTAATATTGTGCACATACATAATACAGGATCCAAATGTAATGCTTTAAGACTTAAAAGAATCTCAAGAAGATAAAAACACAAGGCAAGGTTTCACATTAGTTCTTTCCTCTAAGCCTATTTTGACTGCTGCTTTAGTTCGATTTAATTCTGAATTGTTCGATTTAAATGACTCAACTTTGTGATTTCTAGGTCTTCCTGAGCAATATTACAGTTTAACCTGGTTTCTCAGTCCCATACTGGGTCTTTTGTTCACCCCGCTGATCGGCTCGGCCAGTGACCGCTGCACTCTGCGATGGGGCCGGCGGAGACCATTCATCCTGGCTCTTTGCACGGGAGTGCTGCTTGGTGTAGCACTATTGTTAAATGGATCATTGATTGGTAAGACAGAGTCTCAGATAAAGTCACACTTCTGCATGGATTACAATTCTTACAGGTTAATCCAATGTGTGTATATTTTGGGGGTTTGTTTCAGGCCTTTCTATTGGTGACAGCCCAAAGAGTCAGCCATTTGGTATTGTTCTGACTGTTGTTGGTGTTGTGGTGCTGGACTTCTGTGCTGATGCCTCTGAGGGACCAATCAGGGCTTACCTTCTTGATGTTGCTGATGCTGAGGAGCAAGACATGGCTCTGAATATACATGGGCTCTCTGCTGGTAAGACATTCCTCCCACATATTTACTTTTTTTATTATTTCTATTTTTGGTAAACTTTTTAAAATAATGTAAAAGATACATAAGTACCTACCATGTAGAATTTGTTGGTTTTATAGTCAGATTAACCACAATTTTGCCTCTATTTTTAGGTTTTGTAACAAAGAAAAACATGGCGGCTTTGCAACAAGATAATGAACAACTTTTCTCAAACATTCCGTAAACAATTTCCATAAAGATTCCTTGTTACAGGAATGGAAGGGGGGAAAAAATAACATAGTTTATGACCCACAGGTAACTAAACAAAAAAAGGGGGACATTCTGTTCAGAAATTGCATAAGCACACTTCAAATTGCCCAAACTTGCCTTTTTATAAACAGCCTGATTCAAATACCAATGTGAAGAGCCCAAAAGAGCCACATGTGGTCCAGAGTCACAGGTTGCAGACCCCTGGTCTATGCGATAAAATTCCAAAGAAATACGTGGGAGTTCATGGTTTTGTACATGACAAGGTTTAAAAAAAATTCAAGGGTTATGAATGTTTTTGCAAGGCAATGATCTTGAATAGGAGAATTATGTTCACTTTTTTATAAAACCTTTTTGGTAGGTTTTAATTTCTTTCTCATGTAATATATCAGCACAAACAAATTTGAGTGGGAATTTAAGTTGTCTTTTCATGTCAGAAATATTTACTGTTCTATTTCCGATCTTCTAGGACTTGGAGGAGCAGTTGGCTACATGTTGGGAGGCCTTGACTGGACAGGCACAGCTCTGGGTAGAGCATTTAAATCACAAGAACAGGTCCTCTTCCTGTTTGCAGGGGTTATCTTCATTATTTCTGTCACATTGCATATGCTCAGTATCCCTGAGAGGACTTGTCCTTCACCCAACCTGCTGAAAGATGGAGAAGATGAAGAGTCCTCCAATCAGTTGAATGTAAAACTGGCTGGCTATACACAACCTTTTCTTGATGCAATTGCAGAGGAGGATGCTTTTGCACAAACCTCTTCCCTGGAGGAGAAAGAATCACATCCTGAGGACACGGAAATGGATTTTCTAGCTGTGGACAGAGTTCGGAGTAAAAGCGATTCAGTCCTTGCCATGCCAGACGCTACAATCGAGCTAGACTCTGATCTTCACCTAGACAGACAGGTTTTCATGCCTGCGGTGCCTTTTTTACCAGAGGATCTGGACAATGCCTTTAAGGCATTAGACACCGTTGTGGCGTCGTCATCTCCTCCTGATGACCCCTCCTCTCTTACTGATGGGAAAGTGGTCGTAGAGCCTACAAAAACAGATGTGCCTCAAAGAAAGAAATCATCAAATGGCCAGCCTTCTTTGTCTCAGACCAGTTCAGGCTCAGAGAATGCACAAGTAAGATGGGTGAAATTACCCACTGTGAATACAGATGTTATTTGTTTTTGCTTAAAATTGTTTTTAAAAACATGACTAATCTTGGAAAGTGTCCAGTATCCTCCTAAGTTTAATATTTAGGACTCTGCAAAGGCAGAAAACTTCTGTTCTTGGATTTTTAATTTGTACATCTGTATCTTCTATTTTAGCATGAAATAGCTCCTAATGGCATCAGTGCTGGCTTGCCTCCCTGTCGTGCCTTGAATACAGGTAAAGGCCACACCTCCACTAAACCAGGGAACCGCACTGGCAATGCTTCCATTTCATCACGACAACATCCACCAACCTTCTACAGACAGGTATAACTTTATTTTATTTTCTCTGCTTTATTTAAGGAATTTAGTATATTCTTAAATAATGAGACTTATTACAATATCTAAGTTATCTTTGGGAATAATGAAGATTGATGTTGGTTCTTTCTTCATTTTCAGCCCTCCTTTACGTTTTCATACTATGGTTGGGTGGGATCAAATCGCTATAGACTGCGACGTCCAAGACCCTCGAGCCCTCAGCCAATCACCACCTCCTGCAGTCTGACTGATCTGCGAGACATCCAGCGGCACTTGCCCAGAAGAAACTGGCAGCCGTTTGTAAGAAGGCCTTCATCTGAAGGTTCCAGCAGTGACGGGGAAATGGAGAGGGGAACAACTGTGCGACTTCTTTGGCTATCTATGTTCAAGGTGAACTAAACTTTGTACTGTTCTTCTCTAGGACAGGGTTACCTATACAAAATTAGAGGGGAACTTGCCGTTGTACATTAAAGAAACCAATCTTGTGAAGAACTCAGTCTTTAAAAGGGGTCTGGAAAAATATAGAATTAAGATTTGTATGTTTCAGGTGGTATGCATAAAAGTATGGAAAGAAAATAAGAGTGTGCCAGTGGCGACTGGTGGGGGGAAAAAAAAAAAACCTTGGTGGTGCTGATGTGCCAATAGATTTCCCTTCCTAGTCCAGTATAAGGATTGAAATGAATGGTACGTCAATGACTACAGGTTCAAAATAATATGATTCTTTATACAGCAAAATAATATGAATGGTTAAATTAGCTAAAAGTAAAATGTCTGCTCAGTAACTTGCAAAATATGCAGTATTTAATCATTAAATTACTGTCAACAACTAACTTTGAATTAGACTAAACACTGTGAAAAATACCAAACTAATGTATGATCGCCTACAGGTTTAACTCTGAACAAACAGGCTAAATTCTATTAATGTAAGAGACTGTGTGCGTCTAATGTGCTACTTGCAGATTGTTCGTCAACTGAATCTTCTTTGGTCAGAAGGAATAGGCTAACTCCAAGGGCGCAGCTTAGAAGGTTTATTGAGGAAGATATAGTAGCAGGTACATGGGAGATGATGAGGGTACAGATGCTGATGTGTGTGTGGTTATCTGAAACAGAAAGAAAACAATAAAAGTGTATATTAATAACCTTATAGGTAGAGTACAGCTATACATGGATGCAGTTTGAAAATTCACCTGCAGTAACACAGAAAATCCCGTAGAGGGTGCTATAAAACCACACATGAATTATCAACTAAGCACAATAAACGCCACGACAAAAATGCCAGAAAAGTGAAATGAATGGTAAATTTAACATTTACAATTATAATCACGACATATTTTGCCAAAGTATAATATAGAACTTGATATATTATCTTAAGTAAGCCCTTGCAGTAGGCAGATAAAACACGAAGACAATTTCACCACTTGGGCTAATAACTGAAGTAAACACAAATTTTGGGCAGAAAAAAAACTATACTTGCATCATAAAAACGCACAAAGCACTCAAACACACGTGATTAGCAAAGGATTGGCAGTGGATGGCAATTCCAGTTCCACGGATGCTGTTCTCATGGCACTGAGCCACGCTGAAGGACAGAAAGTAACTTGCTAAGCTACCAGCTAGTGGAACTACAAAATAAACAGGTGTATCATGGGTAACGTAGTGCTAAATGAGGGCACAGACTTTTAACAATTTAAGAGAATCAACTAATGACATCAAACAGCAGAGGCCTTTCTACCTAAAAGAACTAAAACACACTGGTATAGGATGAATAAGTCTACATATAATCTCATCTGCAAACTAAAAATTAACCAGGAATCAAAGAGACTTAACCAGGTTCTGCTGGAACCACAACACCAAACAACCCCCTTGATTTATCTGACTATCAGGAACTCTGCAAAATCTTAGATATAAATGTTCAAAGATCTGAGTCAGCAAACAGGACCTCAGCTTCTCCTTGTACAACACCACATCAGAATGGCCATTTGAGCCAGCAAACATTATATCAACCAAACACTAACATAAAAGCAGCAGAAACTCAAAAAAGGCAACAAGAGCATCATCATTTTTAACAATTAATAAAAGAAATGTTAACATTGATCCAGAGCAGCATTAGCATTATGCTAACCAGAGCAACATAAGCATCGAATAAACCAAATGATAGCAGCTGATGAATATGAACAGAAAAAGTAAACAACAAAAAAGAACAAAGCAATATGGTTGCTGAAACTAATAAAACACGCTGAGGAACAGAAGCTGCCATCTGTAAATTCCCCTCCCCCTATTGCCACTGTTGCCATCATCAGCTTTATCACAATAGCAACACAAAACTTTCCAGCATCTTATATGGGATGGTTGAAATTCTGAGAGATATTAAATTCACCTATCCAGATTGGCCAAATGTTTATTATTTTCCCTTAGCAATCACACACAATTGGCTATTTAGCTTTGCTTCTGGGTCGCTATCAGCAGTGCCTCAGAAGAGAACTGACAGGAGTCTGTTGGGAAAAATTTACTGTTGAATGAGAGTCAGTTGGTGGAAATGTTGTGTAAATAATTCAGATTACGTTTTGGCACACACTGTTAAGGAAAAATGGCTTTGATGGTACAATTATTTTATTATGTATATATATTTTTTTTAATAATGTTTATAGATTAGTTTGAAATTACCCCTCCACCCCCCTCCACATCTGGAAGGGCAGCACTCCCTATGAACCAGCCACCTCTGGAGTATGCTAAGTTTCTTTTTTTTTTTTTTTTTTTTTTGTAATTCCATAATTTATTCCCTTTATGAAAGTCTAGAAGTTGTATCTTTTCATCCCCATGTCCTACATCCTACCATTATTAATCTTTTCTTCCATCCAGACATTCTTTGTTCTATTATTCACTAATTTATCCATCTATCCATCCCTCCCTCCTTCCTTCCCCCCCTCAGCCTATGTATTTCTTATCTCTGGTTTATACAGGTTCCAAATTTAAAGCCTGATCATTAGTAATCTTTGCCATTTATTTACAGTGAACTTTTGTTTTTAATTCTTTAAAAAACGGCATAAAAATTACAAGAACTCTAAAAATCTCACCAAATGTAAAAACTCTGCTTTAAGCTCACAGATTGTCAGTCTTTTTATTTCCTTGTTCTACAGATGCCAAAGCAGCTCTGGAGACTATGTGTATGTCACCTCTTTACATGGTTCTCCATTATAGCTGAAGCTGTGTTTTACACTGATTTCATGGGCCAGGTCATTTTCAATGGAAACCCTAAGGTAAATGCATGTGTGTTTGTGTTCTATTACACAGAAAACTGAAACATTGCATGATGTAGTGCGTTATAATTAATTTAAGATCCATTCCAGGTGTTCAGCCAGTTTGTCTTGTATTAAAGTCCCTGTGTTCTGCTTTTGTCAGGCACCAGACAATTCCACAAAGCTACAAAATTATCACAGAGGAGTACAGATGGGATGCTGGGGGCTGGTGGTGTATGCTGCTACTGCAGCTGTCTGCTCTGGTAAAACGCTAACCTTGATTTTTGTCTTGAGAGTACTTAGGACTGAGCAAACTACTGAATTACACAAAGGAAATGGCAGATAATGCAGTTAAGCTCCCTTTTTTCCCTTCAGAATGTTTTGTATAACCAAAAACGTATCTCCCTTATTTCAGCCATTCTTCAGAAGTCTCTGGATAATTTTGATCTGAGTATTAGGGTCATCTATGTTGTAGGAACTTTAGGATTCTCAATAGGTAAGTGAAATGTGCTGCATCGTAGTTTTATGTGATTCTTCAAATTTGTATTTTTGTTCATACAACATCCCTAATTTTTTTTTTTTTTTTTTTTTTTTTTTTTTTTTTTTTTTTTTTTTTTTTTTTTTTTTTTTTTACTGAAGTTCTGAGTCTGAATAAAGAAACACCACCTTTTTCTAACTGTTAGTATGTCCCTTTTTTTTTTTTTTTTTTGTGCAACATAATGTCAGCATCGCTGTGTGCATCTTCAGCAGATAAAGCCTTGCACTTATTTGTAACAGTTAGCCTGATCACTTAACACAAGCATTAGTAGATTCCACTGGAATCCAACTTGGAACTAGACAATAATTGGTTTGGGTTTGACATAATTTCCAATTAATGATTGAATTGTCTAATGAAGGCAATGGAATACATAAATATTGTTTTATAAAATGGTCAAGTTAACATTCTCGCCTTAACACACAAAATGTTGTGGAAGAACTTTAAGCTGTTAATGTAGAGAAAATACCAGTGTCCTATATCTAACAAGTTATTTTGTACATACATATGTATAGTCTTCCTAAACATTTTTGTTGTTGCAACACAGAATATTGTTAAGAATTGACAGCTTTGTTACTCCAACTTATATTGTGTCTTTCCTTTTTTAGGAACTGCGATTATGGCAATATTCCCAAATGTTTACGTTGCCATGGTGATGATCAGTACCATGGGAATAATCTCCATGAGTATCTCTTACTGTCCCTATGCTTTACTCGGGCAGTACCATGAAATCAAAGAAGTAAGATAAAACAAATTCACCACACATTTTTTTTTTTTTTTTTTTTACATTTTAATAAGTATTTCTCAACCTAAAACCTAAATGTTTAATTTTAATTTTTTTTTTTTAATAAAAATGTCTAAATTTCTTTAGCTCTAAGCATTTAGGATTTACTTGTGTTAAAATAAAAAAAATAAATATTTTTTCAATGGCAAGTCAATCTTATTTGTATAGCATATTTTACCTACACAGCAATTTAAGTGCTTTACATGATTAAAAAGACAATTGAACAACAAACTATGAAAAACATTATACTGCAATGGCAGGCTGAAAAACTAACTACAATTTCTGATGTTCCAGTTATTAGTGGAAGGCAGCTCCTAAACAGACTGCTTTTTAACCTTGATTTATAGGAACTCAGTGTTTCAGCATTTTTGCAGTTTTCTGGAAATGTATTCCAGATTAGTGGAGCATAAAACTGAAAGCTGCTTCTCCATGTTTGGTTCTTGGGATGCAGAGCAGACTTGAACCAGAAGACCTGAGTGGTCTGGAAGATTGATACAGTGACAACAGATTTTTAATGTATTGTGGTGCTAAGCCATTCAGTGACTTATAAACTAACAAAAGTATTTTAAAATATATTCTGTGAGCTACAGAGAGCCAGTGCAAAGACTTGAGATAAATGTTGACCATTTTTTGTTCTTCCTCAGTACGTTAACCATAGTCCAGCCAACACTCGAAGAGGCTTTGGTATAGACTGTGCTATATTAACCTGCCAGGTAAGTACTAAAATTTAAGCTAAACAAGTTTTAGCCCTCAAAGTGATATAAAGCATTGGAAGTGAACAGCATCTAAAAAAAGATTTTAGCTAGGTACTCTTATAAATTTCCAGTGGCGGTTTTAAACTGTAGTCCCATGTTTGTGTGTTATTTCCAGGTTTACATCAGCCAAATTTTGGTTGCATCAGCTCTTGGATCTGTGGTTGAGGCTTTCGAGAATGTGCTTGTCATTCCAGTTGTTGCCTCCGGGGGCTCCTTCCTTGGATTCCTCACTGCATGTTTCCTTGTAATTTATCCTGATCCAGAGCCCAGCAGCTCTGAGGAAGATCAGGACTCTGTTCTACCTGGAGAGGAAGATCAGAATGGTAAAAGGACCAGTGACCAGAGATTAGCTCTGCTAAACCTCACAGACCAGACTAGAGAAGAATATGCTACCTGAGAGTTAAAAACAACTGCCATGATGGATTTATTCAACAACCAAAAACTCCATGTGTGAACAATACCAAACTTAGCTGGTGTGCATATGTGATGAGCTGTGCCATGTTGGAGCAGCAAAGAAACAAAGAGGGAAAACATGACTGAAACATGACATTCCACCTGGTAAAAATGTAGAAGGGGTAGATTTAGATTGTGATTGTAATCTAAATGTGAAATAGAGGACAGAATTTAAAAACAATGCCAACGTATTCTGCTCTTTTTGTGCAGTTGCTACCTCAACACTAAGAAAAATAATGTTTAGCTGGTCAAATCACAACAACTAAGCCCAAGTTCTAGCTGTTTGGTCAAACTAGTGAGATTTCTTTAGTTCAGACTACTGGAAGCACAAAGCACTTTGATTTTTGAACAGTGCTGCCACGCAGATGGTGCCAAATATTACATATGTCACATTTTACTCTTTGCTGCTTAACTGCCAAATAGACAATCATAATGCTGTAGAAAGGATACTTGGTGCAACACTGCATATTTTCAGATTAAATACAAGTGTAAATATTTGTTCCAATTTTGGGTAGAAAATGGACATGGACATTTCATTGCTGTTTTACAAAAGCCAAAAATTGTCAAAAGGTACAACCCTCCTGAATTTATTCTAGCTGCAAAGATGTTATATGGTCAAATATAGGGTTTTTCTTGAATCACACTGTAGTTAATGTGTCCATAATGGTACATTTTAGCAACTCATTTCAGACTCCAGAGAGTTATTTCCATTTTCTTAAAAAATCAAATTTGTGCTGATTTAAAGTTTCGCTCAGGGTGTTTTGTGAAAGAAATTGTCTGCATGGTGTATTTTGAAAAATTTTGATAGAATGGCTAATTTTGAATATTAACAATCTCAGATTTGTAAACTATATTTTTGAAGATGAGCAAGAAAGAAGTGGAACATTGGAAATGAGTGGGATTCATTATGGTTGTATGTCTGTGCATTTCCTTCAAAGCAAACTGACCTTTACCCTTCTCTACATACTTATGAGATCAGCTGGTAGCTGGAAATCTATCCACAAGGCAAAACATTGCTCAAAAATAATTAGCAAAAAAGTTAAGAGAAACATGCAATAATAACAGACAGCAGAATGTTTAGTACTTTGAGTTCCCAAAATGCATTTAACAGTTGTCTGAGCTACAGCAAATTTCATTAAATGTGTAAATTTGAAAACCAGATCTCTAGGCACTAAAGCCTTAGAGTGTTTGAGTCATTTAGAAATTGTAAGATCACATGGTGTATTATTCCCAAACTTCTGTTCTGCAAGTGAAAGTCAGGATCACATTGCATGGCTTGTCTGTGCCAAATTTAAAGTACCATGATCGCTTTGCTCAGGGGAAACATCAGACCTGATTTCCTGTTGTATGGCATGAAAGAGTTTTCTGTTCTGATAGCTTCTATCAACGGAGTTTACTGTGAACCCTAAGAGCATCTTAATTGTCTTGTTTTTCAGGCATTGTCAGCATTATAAAGGGAATATCAGAAATGAAAAGATAACTTTTTCTGCAAATTTATTTGTAAAAGACCTACACTTGTATGTGGCATATGTGTCTCTTTTTTTAAAGCACCTTTCTATTTTTGCACCTGGATTTGCTTGCTTACTTTTTTTCCCCCTAACAGTAGACTTTTAAACTAATGAATAATAGAAAAACACTTTTTTCCCTCCACTTAGGTTATGCCACACCTTTGTCAATAATAGAAAAAAAAAATCCTTAATAGCCTGCCATAACATGTAGAAATTTGGACTTATATTTTCTGTAATCTGAGAAAACAGAAAAATGTTTTTAATGGTGTTACTTATAGGTTTAGTTCAATTATCAGTTTTCGCAAAGATTTTTCCATCCTTTCTTAGAATTCCCATGTTAGCAGCAAACTACTCACGCTTTGTATTGCAATAGTTTTTTTTTTTTGTTGTTTTTTTTTAAACATTTTGTATTTTTTGATGTAACAAACGAACTCATTGCATGTTCTCTAAGACTGATCTTTAGTTCTGTGTGTTGTACAGAATTTTGTAAATTGTTCTTTTAATTGGAGATAAAAAGGCAACAGTTTATCTTTACTTGATTCTGTGCTTTTTTTTTTTTTTTTTAAATAACCAACCTGTCATCACAGTGTTTTTCCTGCAGTGTTCCAGTTCTTCAGTTTCTGTTGCCTAAAAATCTGAGAGAAAAAGAAATGTTTTACAATTTCTAAGAAACCTCTTATGCCACAGTCAACTTTCCTGACTCCACAAGTTAAAGCTGTGACAAATCAGGTTGTTTTCACGTACAGTTGGAAACAGTTATCACAATATCTCTATTATATGGTGGTATATGGTTAAAAGTTTGCAGACATACATTCTGAGCATGAATGTCATCCTTTTCTTGTTTTTAACTTTAAAAATCAGTTCAAGATTTGAATTTCCATACTACAAATGACTCAACTGAATTTCAACATCAAGAATTGGGCAAAAGTTTTAAATTATAGTGGATTTTCTTTCATCTTGTCAGGTCAAAATTATGGATACAAGCTCAACATGTGGTTAAATGTCCCTTAGCAAGGTGCAGAAAAACTATACGCTTTTGTAGCCATCAACAAGGATCTGGTATAATTCTGAATGGACCTTTTGACAACTCTTGTTAGAATTAGTAGAGCTTGTTCAAACTGGTTGGCTGTTACGGACCCAGTTTTTAAGCATAATTTTTATTTAATTTTTGATTTGAAGTTATGATTCAGAGGTATTCTTCCATTTTAATTTTTCTACCTGCTATCCACATTACCATTGGCAGTGGAACAGATCCCTAGCATGATGCTACCACCACCATGCCTGACAGTTGGTCCAATTTCCTTAGGTTTGAAAGCCTCAGCATGACTCCTGCAAACATATTTCTTGTTATAGTGGCCAAATAGCTCAGTCTTTGTCATATCTAATCATACAACCTTTCGCTTAAAATTGTTTGGCTTGCCAATGTGGGCAGCTGCAAATTTTAGTTGTGCTTTAAGGTTTTGATCATGGATCAGGTGCTTCGTTCTTGGTTGGTCTATCAGTCAGTTGATAATTATGTTTAACTTGCTACGCTGTAATCAGCAACACTTTTTTTTTTTTTTTTTTTTTTTTTTTTTTTCACTATCTGCCAGTCATGAGCCAAGTGATCCTGTTTTTTCAACATCCCAACCAATTTTCCTTTTACGAGGGTGACACTTAGTCAGATAATTGAAATTTGGACACAACTTGGTTTTCAAACAGGACAATGATCCCAAACAGATCAAAACTGATTATGGGGAGGTCTTTATCTCAGTTCAACTGAAAAATTGTAGAATATGCTTAAAAATGGGCTACATCCCAGAAAATCAACCAATTTACGGTAAATGTTCTCTTCATAGTCTGCCTTGAAAAGTGATCAAATATCCAACAAGAATTGTCAGAGTCTTGATGCTACAAAAGTATATAGTTGAGGTGCAACCCATATAAACCAAAAATTTATGGAGTGGATCTTCATCTTCAAACTTGTATCTAAATTTTGATCATGTGTTGATTAGAGAAAATCTATAACAATTTCAAACGTTTGAACCAAAGTCTTGATATAGTGCTGATTGTTAATGAAAGTTTTCAACTGTTCATCAGAAACCTTTAGACTAAAGTGATTGTACTAATGTCAAGAAAATTGAAAATTTGAAATTGATTTAAAAAAAACCAAACATTTCTTTATAGCCCGTTTGTATGCCGGAAAGACATTGGTAATATATACTGGAAATGCGTTAAGTTTGTTTTGTAATGTGTTCACATATTTTATTCATCCAAGAAATTGGCAAAGTCAAATTTGAAGTACAGTCGGCCCTCCTCTTGTTCTATTTGGCTGATTTTGATAAACTGTCGCCATCTACCGGCCAAATTCAGTGACTACAACCAACTTTTTCTGTTAAATCTCTAACTCGGGGTTCATGTGAGGCAGATTTATAGCGTGAAACTTCATGTAGATAACGTATATAGCACTAACGTAACATGTATTATAGTCATATAAATGTATAAATGCTTTTATACATGTTTATTTTGTACTACTTTAATTTACAGACTGAAAGAATCTTTATAGTTTAAGTATGGCGAAAGGTGTCAGTGTTTTAGAGGCTTTAGGGTTAGCTTTAACAGCATCATTCACTTCATTTGATTGATCCACGCGCATGTATGCGCTTTCTCAGAGGAACAGGAAGCAGGCTGTGAGGAACTGAGCGGAGCTTCTTATTCAGGAGGAGTTCGCAGCGGCTCAGAGTTGTTCTGGAGGCGCTTTCAGGAACATGAAGAGGAAGATTTAAGAAGCGGGGGGGGGGGGGAAGCCTGAAAGACGGTAAGACTGAAACGACCTTACCAAGGTTCAAGACGAAACATTGGGTCATGTTTGAGAGTTTCGATTTTATTTTTAATTTTTTTTTAAATCTGCGTTGCAGACGAGATGCATCAGCTCACCTGTGCATCTTGTGACTCGATCAGTCATGTGCAGCGCCATGAATCGAAACTTTTTTTTTTTTTTTCAAATTACAAACGAAGTAAAACAAATGTGTGTGTGTGTGTGTGTGTGTGTGTGTGTGTGTGTGTGTGTGTATATATATATATATATATATATATATATATATATATATATATATATATATATATATCAACAAAACTGAATACGCTACCTTTTGACTTGCTGATATATAATTTTTCTCAGTTTCTTGACCGTGTCCTTAAGAAATAAAGTTTGTCAATTTTAGAGACGTGCGCCCATTGCAATTCTTATCCAGTAAGCTTTATAGTTCTCCAGTGTATATCTTTAAAACACATTTTCACGGTTAATTGGTCACACTCTGCAGAAGAAAGTGAAAGGTAAGGTAATTGAGTTCCCTAACAAACACTCTACGTCTTAAGGAAACCTGATAATGGCTCATCATACAATTTATTCTCTCGCAAAACTTGTAATTAGATCTTCAGGTTATGATTGAAATATTTATTTCTCTTCTATGGATTCCTAAGGTCATGCTATCACTTGCCGTTTTCTGTTTTTTTTTTTTTTTTGTTTGTTTGTTTTTTTTGTTTTTTTTTTTTGTTTGTTTGTTTGTTTTCAGTGATGTGTTTGCCAGCTTGGATGCAAAGATCCATGTGTTTCTGAGAGCTTTTATGTAACTTTATCGATTCTTTTATGCGCACTGTGCTCGCATCTGTTAACAGACAAATCAAAAGTCTGATTCACTGTAACTAACGCCTCATGTCTGGAAGATAGAGTAGAATAATAATGCAGAGTTTCCCAACCATGGTCCTCAAGGCACACTGTCCTGCATGTTTTTGATGTTTTCCTGCATAAACACACCTTATTCAGATATTTGTAGTTCAGCAAAAGCCTGTTAATCAGCCATCAGTTGAAGTGCGGTTTGCTGAAGCAGTGAAACATCTCAAATGTGCAGGGCAGTGTGTCTTGAGGATCATAGTTGGAAAACACTTAAATAATGTATGGAACTTACTTGGAAGGAACCATATCACCATGACTGTGAGGCAGTCAGGATGAGAGTAAGCTCATCTACAGTGCACCCAGAAAGTATTCACAGCGCTTCACTTTTTCCGCATTTTGTTGTGGTACAGCCTTATTCCTAATTGTATTGAATTAATCTCTTTCCTCAAAATTCTACACACAAAAACTCTACTATGACAATGCAGAAAAAGTGGGATTTTTGCAGATTTATTAAAAATAGAAACCAAGAAACTACATTCACATAAGTGTTTGCAGCCTTTGCTTAATGCTTTGTGGATCCACCTTTGGCAGCAATTACAGCCTCAAGTCTTGTTGAATATAATGCCATCTTAGCTCACCTAACTTTAGGCAGTTTTGCCAGTACTTCTCCAGCTCCATCAGGTTGGATAGGAGACGTCTGTGCTCAGCCGTTTCAGATCTCTCCAGAGACGTTCAATCAGATTCAAGTCTGGACTCTGGCTTGGCCACTCCGGGACATTCACAGAGGTTCTGAAGCCACTCCTTTGAGATCTTGGCCATGTGCTCTGGGTTGTTGTCCTGCTGAAAAATGAACCATTACCCCAGTCTGAGGTCAGGAGCACTCTGGAGCAGGTTTTCATCCAGGATGTCTCTGTACATTGCTGCATTCATCTCCTCCTCTGTCTTGACTAGTTTGCCAGGTTCTGCTGCTGCAAAACATCCCCATAGGATGATGCTGCCACCACCATGCTTCTCTGTGGAGATGGTGTTGGCCTGGTGATGATCCGTGCCTGGTTTTCAGTTTACACGGCCAGCTTGGAAGAGTCCTGGTGGTTCCAAACTTCTCCCATTTATGAACGATGGAGGCCACTGAGCTAATTGAGACCTTCAGAGCATCAGAAATGTTTTTGTATCCTTCCCCAGATTTGCACCTCAAGACAATCCTGTCTCAGGAGCCTACAGACAATTCCTTTGAATTCATGCTTGGTGTTTGCGCCAGTGATATGCACTGCCATTTGTGTAGACAGGTGTGTGCCTTTCTGAATCAAGTCCAATGAACTGAATTTACCAAATGTGGACTCTATTTAAGCTGTAGAAATGTCTCAAAGATGGTCAGTGGAAACAACTCTGTTTTGAGCTTCATGGCAAAGGCTGTGAATACTTACAGAAATTTGATTTCTTGGTTTTCTGTTTTTAATAAATTTGCAAAAACCTCAAACTTTTTGCCACATTGACATTAGATATTTGTGTGTAGAGTTTTGAGGGAAGAGACTTATTTAATGCAATTTGGATAACAAAACAAAATGTCAAAAAAAAAATGTAGGCGCTATGAATGCTTTCTGGATCCTCTGTATGTTTCTGAAGCCTTTAGTTTTACATCTAGCCATCACCATCTTGGTGGGTTTAGAGATTGAAATGATCGAAATTAGTCAAGGAGGGGCATTTCAGAATGATTTTAACAGATGAGAAATGAGCTGTTTTTGAAGAATAATTTAGGGAACCTTTTGTGGTTTTATAAATCACACCCATTAATGATGTTCAGCTTTATATTTTTGGTTACTATGAATATGTTTTAGCCACAGTGAACTAAAAGAAACAGTCAAGTGTTTAATAAACTACATAAATGAGGGCCCTGCATTACAGTTTAATAAGTTGCATATTTTGCAGCAGTTGCATAAGTACATGAAGAACAAATAGTTTTTCCACACTATTTACTGTTTCTGTAAAATTAAATGAAGGGCCAATTCAGATTCTGGAAACTTCTAAATACAATAAATTCCAAGAGGTCAGTTCTACTCTGCATTTTGGATTAATTCAATGTTGGGAATATAGAATCATGTGACCTGAGCATTTTTATCACAGCAGCAGTTGTTCCTATGATTAGCAGGAAAATGGTGGTTCCACACAGAATGATGTGTGACAAGTAATGATAAATCAGTTTGTCACACTTTGGGTCTTTTTAACTACACTAACCAGTAAAAATGTATAATTTTTATGCAATATTCTTTGTTTATATGATTTAATTTCCCTTTTGTAACACCTGTTGCACATTTGAGCCATTTGTCTCTTGGATCATATGTTTTTTTTGTTTTTTTTTCCAGTGATGACTGACTGTTTGCTGCCTACTCTCCTGGAAGCGTGTGTGGTGGTTGGAGCCTCTAGTGAAAAACTTCAGGAACTCTACCAGGTTTCTGTGTCTAAATTTACTTTTTTTCGATTGCAGCCTGCAGTGTTGCTAGCAAACTTGAGGTAACGTCTTTAAGGGTTTAATGAAATGTAATGTTTGACATTGTTGTGTGTTATATTATTGGCAAAACATGTGAGTATCTTCATGACCTATAAGCATCGTACCAGGTGACAGAAACATTTATGGGTAAATTCAGATATTTTATACTCTTGTTGTTTTGAATCTCTTTTAATTTTGTGAAAAAGAAAAAAATCCATGATTGTGTTTCCTACTAAAATGCAGTGTGAGTACTAAGCTTGAAGGTTCAAATTAGCTGAAAAACGTAATGAGGAGCAGATGTTCTTGCAGACTTTTTAATTTTAAAGTTTAGCAAAAACATTAAAATGGGTTAAAGAAAGTTTGTAGTTAATTTCTTAGAATTTGGAATTTGAGCGGAATGAATATATAAAACCGATTAACTGCATGTTTAAAGACCAAAGTTAATCATTTAATACTTTTAAGATGAATAGTGAGATTTCTATAGCAAGAGATGCATTTAGCTGAAGTTGTTAATACTATTAATGTGTAAATAGGATACATTTTCCAACAATTTGTGAATTGATAAAGTACATAAAACTTCCTAATCATTCAGTAGCATCCCAGTTTGCTGTGAACCATTTAAAGTATTTTTCTGACTGAAAGTAGAAGAAAATAGTTAGCTTTCAAGGAACACAAGGTCATTTCTATGGGAAAAATATATTTTAGAAAAAAGTTAAATATTTTGGTCATAGCACTTTTACTGAAAATGGTAAAAAATTGAATGGAGAACAGGATCACTCAGTTTACCAAACAAATCATGTCATCATTGGTCTAATAATTGGTCAGTAGAATATGTAAAAAAAAAAAAGTATATTTTATATCGCAAGGCATGCATCAAAGTTAATATAGTAGGTTTCTCTTCTATCTTATTCAGGCAGGTAACAGCAATATAAGTTCAGAGTCTGTCCTGTTGGAGCCAGAGGTTCTTCATGTTCTGGCACCACCCTTCCATAGCAGATCAGCAGAGAATGAGACATCGAAGTTACATGGAAAGCGACACCACTCATTTCTCAGAAAGAAGAAGGAACATCCTTCTTCAGGTGAAAAAAGCAACCAATCTAGACTTGATGCATGCAGACTAACACAGATCATTTCTAAAGAATCATGCTGGCTACATTCTTTAGGTTCATGATATTATTTTATTGATCTTGCTGTTTTATTGAATTATTTCACCTTTTGCTATTTTACAAATTGACATCTTTGCAGCTCAAAGTGCATCAGAGGGAAAAGGAGAAAGTGAAGATCTTGGCGTACCAAAAAATATCGATCTCATGGTTTTGCCTCAGCTCTGTTTTCCTGGTAAAACATTTTCATTTTCTGTACATATACATAAGCACAGAAGCCATGCCCACAGTGCAGCTGAGTGACCCTAAGACAATCTTTTATGATGAAAAGTAATAACTGGTGTAATGTGGATAAAGCACTTCAAGTATCAGTACTGGAGCAAATATTTGCTTGTTAAGTTTTTAAATGCAATGTGTGCTAATGACCTGGCCAACATTTAAATAAGATAAAAAGTTGAGGTTAATTAATTTTCCTGTATTTGAATCAGCCTCAAACATAGAAATAGGTTTCTTATAAAAAAAAATAATTGCATTATGATAGCTAACAATTACAAAATCACTTTTAGATCAATAAAACAGATTTATGGTAAGGCTTTGTCATACCCACATTAGGAAAATTTCTTAATTGTATTTATAATTATGTATTAAGCATGATACTTTTTCCATTGCTTTATTAGTTGAATGTTTTGTCATCAAATTCTGGATCCAGATTTTTAAACGTCTTCATCATTTCTGTCTTCCTACCATTAAATTAAATGTTGCTTTCTGTTGACAGCAACATTACATAGTTCTGCTAGAGGAACTGTGGCGATTGTATTGTTTGCACCACAGAGGAACTGAAATTGATTGTAGTTCTCTCTCAGTTGTCTTTTTTTTTTTTTTTTTGGTTTGTACTTTAGAGGAGACTAAACAAAACTGGTCAGTCTACACGATGCATGACTAAAATACCAGCAATTACCCCAAAAACCTTCAAAGTACCACAAGCAATTCCTTGAATGATAGGGGAATCATTTTGAATCCCAAACCCTGTTTTTTCTTGTCTAACGTCTTGTAGAAGCCTCTATCAATTAAAATCAGTGCTTTGAATCAGGGGACTATGTAAGCCGAGAACAGAAATGTTACGCATAAACGTTTTTTTGATGGTTTTCTGGAGATAACGACTTAATTTCGAGAAAACAAACTTTATTTTCTTGAGATCATGAGATGATTGGTGCATGTGTTAAAACTGATTCCATCATTCAAATGCATGCCACACCTGCGGGAGAGGACTTATAAGTGTAAGTCATGGTGTGCCTGTGTAATTCTCTGAATAATTCTGTGAAGAAGTGATACCATAGACCATAATGACACCATGTTGTTGGTTGTATGATTAAACAATCGGGAAATTAAGTCGTTATCTCGAGAAAATGGCCATCGTTATTTCATGATAACGACATAATTATCTAATTATCTCGAGAAAATGATATTCTTTATGTCATTATAATATATAAATATCATTATAAACTCATCATCTCGAGTTAACCATCGGGAAAATAAACATGTGAGTATGATCGCTCTTGGCTTCCGTAGGGGACCATATATGCAGACAGAGTTTCAAAATGGCTACCTTGTTTTTAAAACTCAGCCATGGTTGGACTGCTTTAGAAAGCAACCTGTGATAATGGTTTTGCACCCATCACTAAGTTTTAAGGTTTGGGGGTCTGGGTGCTGGTTACCTCTACAAAACAAAAAAGACATCTTGAAATTGTAAACTGTGTTGTTTTTATCACCAGGGGGTCTGCAGGTCACTGGGGAGGAGAAAAAGGAGCAGTTCCACTTCCTGGTTTTCACTGATCTCTTCGGCAATAAGACTCATGGAGTTGTGATGCAGTATTATCGTCCAATACTGGTACACTGAGCTACATGTAATATTTTACAAATGATACACTAATATAATCTCTGCAAACTCTAAAACAGGAAATCCTATCATGCTAAATAAATACTTGTAACTAGCAAACATCGTCAAACAATGGGAATGCCTGGGAAGCTTTATTAAGACAATTTGCTTAGTTTTGTTGTTTTTTACTATTATTCATACAATTTTTCATTGAAGCCATCAATATAATTGAAGTAATGTAAAATGAAAATAAAAGGGCCTGAAATGAAAACTAATAAATGTTTAAATTATTTTATTTTCTATCAAAGGAAGGGACGTTTTGGTATCAGAATGCAGTTGGATCTTCAAAGTTCTCTAAACTTTTCTCCGCTGTTGGTGTTTGTGTCATATCCAAGTATCCTTACTTTACTGCTCTCAAAGACTGCCTGTCATGGTGAGAAACCAAAGAAACCTGAAGCATATGACATTACTGAAATTACTTTTTATCTGTGTAGGTACAACATATGTGTCATGTTTATGAATCTTAACTGTCTCATGACACAGTTAGCTTATCACAACATTGTTTTTGACAAAACCATACATATTTTGGTCAAATTCTATCCTTTCCTCTGTGTTTTTTTTTAAATTTTTTTTATTGTTCTCATATGTGTTTTCATTTTTCGCCAGTCTTCTGTTTCAGCTGAGTTCGTGTCACTCATCAGAGATGGAAGAAAGACTAAAAGAATTTGCAATCAAGCTGAGCCTTGTGCCAATTCCACCTCCTGGACAGCTTCATTTGGTATGTGCAACAATTCTAACTGGACATCGTCTTCATAATAATTTTGCAGCATATTTTCTACAACGTTTATAACGCTTGAATATTCAAAACAAGCATCTGTGGTTTAAGGTGCCTTCATTTGAACTCTGAAGATTATTTTTTGGGGCTCTAAGTCAAGAAACTTAAATAGATTGCCAGCTAAAGTAGGAATTTTTACTTAGAAATGTGTCTGCCTAACACTGGTCTCAACCTCAAAGTTCAACATTACTGCCTTGTGTGTAAAAAATGATGAAGGCTGTGCTAAACTATTCCTTTGATTCCTCACAGTCTGTATTTTATCAATTTATTTATATATCATTTTAGGAATTGGATTGTTAGTTTTGAATGCAAATTTTCCACATAAGATCAAACTATTGAATTTGAATTGGAGTTTTTTCAGTTGTGTCATAAATTTTCTTTTGGGAATCATGTTCATTATATTTTTCATTACCAGATCCTTTGTCATTTGAAAGTATATACTTGACAAGCTTTGGATGGAATTCAAGGATTTTAATAACTATTAAAATGTATACTGTAAGTTGGGGTTCAAGTATAATAACCTACATGAAAAAACAATGAACTAAAATGCTGGTGGGAAAAGAGACCACTAGTTTAATTTGTCAGAGAGGTTTAATTAGTGGTTATATGTGATATGTAAATAAGTTATTAAATTACCTTGTTATTCTCAGTAATCCTTATATCTTAAAGTTATTTAACAATTCTTCTAACACATCATAAAAGTCTAAAAATTAAAGTACTGAAACTCTGTTTTGCACTAACCTAGTGAGCAGTAGGTTTCAGAGTAACTGTAGTTTCAGATTGTATTGCTAATGATTGCTAGTCTGGTCTCAAACACAGCACTAAGCAAATCTTGCAGCTTTTTCTCACTTGCATCAGGAACTAGTGAGATGGCTTTGACTTCATTCCCAGATCCAAGTTCTAACTTTCACAACAAACGGACCACAGCAAAAGCATATGTAGCTGACACTATGCAGAGGATCATTTTCCTCCAACTGAAACCGTAAAACTGCAGCATTTGTGCTCCTTTTTTCCAGATGTTTACATTGCGTCCTTTAACTATCACGTTACCCTCCAGAGAGGACAAAAACCTTCCAGCTATCGACTTGGACCTCCACCTGCCCTTCCTTTGCTTCCGACCACAGCAACTACTACTGGTATTGCACACAAATTTAGCATTTAAACGCAACGTGAGAAGGTTCAGATTGACGGTTGCATCTCTTCCTATTTCTCTCTCTGCAGGTGCTTTCTTGCCTTCTGCAGGAACAGCGGGTGGTGTTGTTTTCTGCTGATTTGGCAAGGCTTACATTAATAGCAGAAAGCCTGTTCATTTTCTTGCAGGTCTGTTAACAAATATGTCTGGTAATTTGTTAACTGCAAAACAATGTTTTTTTTTTTTTTTATTCTAATTTATGTTGAATGTGGGAAAATTACCTTAATTAAATCAAAATCCATGTTGATGATTGTTATGGCAACCAATAATCAGCCTTAGAAATGCAGTCATATTGAGATGAAGACATGTCCAGAATATTGTTGGAATCCGTGGTTTTCGGATATGGGGTTTCCATGTATGGTAAATTCAAATTGTTATACTGTAAAAGAAGAACAAACTAAAGAGGGTAAAACTAATAATCTACTAATTTGATTTGTTCTTTTTGGCTGTTTGTTAATTTTGTTAATTTTGAATTTTGAATCTCAAATTTAAAAATGTTCGTTATAAAATATAAAACACTAAATGATGAATCCTGGTTGATGAATCCTGCATTAAACCTTATTAGACTTTTGCTTTTATATATCACTGTCTTTTCTTTTTCTCAGCCTCTGACATGGCAGCATCCTTATGTTCCTGTACTGGCCAGAGGAATGCTAGACTTTCTAATGGCTCCGACTGCCTTTCTTATGGGATGCCATCTGAGCCATTATACCGAAGTTGCCACTGTAAGTTCATCATCAGTCAAAATAGAATTTATGAATGTGAAAGAAACATTAAAGTCTCTAAATCTATTTCAAACACATAAACAAACTTAAAGCTCAAATATTGCTGTTTTTAAATAATTTTTTATTTGCTTTCTTTTCTGATTTTATTTTTTCTCCCAATATAATTTTTTTTTTTTTTTTTTTTTTTTTTTTTTTATTTAGGAAACTGATGATTTGATCTTAGTGAATATTGATGATGGGAACGTTTCCACATCTTTGTCTGATGCTATTCATATTCCTGAAATTCCTCTAGCTGCTGCAGACTACTTCATACGGAGGTGCAAAATGTACTCTCGGAACAATAATCAAGGTTGAGCTACACCAAAACACCATCTTACACATACTGAATGAAGAGATATTTTGTCTTTTTTATAGAAGTCAGTCATTGCAGATACATTTTGACTTGGACCAGTGCCACAGTGCAAGCTGCCTGGACATCACTGAGCAGCGTGCACAAAGGAGAGCCTGGCAACACAAACTCAATCATGAGATCCAGAAGATTGCACTGGAACTGCTGGTCAACATATTCAGGTTTTGTTAACACTTAGCTGCGGTTTGATCATTTTCTTAAACCTGTATGCTGTTTAAATATGTTAGGATATTCTGTGTGTGTTTATCAGGGATGTATGCAATCATCTGAACTATGAACATCGAGTGTTTCACAGTGAAGAGTTCCTGAAAACCAGAGAGCCAGATGAGCTGCTTTTTTACAAAACGGTATGCCCTAATTGTACAGGCTTTTATTTATTTCTAGTTACAAATGTTGGATTACAGGTTTGCTAAAATCATTTAAAATGTCTAAAATATTAATCTGCCTGTGTTGCAGGTGTTGGACACACACATCTTCCACTCTTTCTTGAGGGATCGACTCAACAAAAAAATGGATTACTTTGCACGAATGGGGCTCAGCCTTCATTCTGAGATGGAGAAGTACGTCACTGTATTAAATGAGTAGGCCTAAAAATCCTTTTGAAAATTTAGTGCTTTGCAAAACTATTCCTCCTTCTGAAACTGTTTCACATTTTGTAACGATACAACCTCAAAATATGTGTATTTTATTGGGATTTTATACATTAAAGCCTGCTACACTTACCTGAGTGTTCTCACTGCAAGGTCAAACTAAACTGTCTTAGTTATTGCAGACTCATATATCATACATTTCAAATAATAACAGCCCAGTGAAAGACCAGAGTCAAATCTAGTTTAGAATCTGTGGCAAAGGTTGATGCTCTACATCCAATCAGACAGAGCTTGAATATGTTGCAGAAAAGCACAGAAGAAAAATTTCAGTCTCTATAGGTGCAAAGCTGTTAGAGATATACCCTAAAAGACTATTGACTATTGACTGCACCTAAATATAAGCCCACTAACTTTGAAAAGAGAAACAAAAAATTGTACATATATATGCCACACTTGTCTAAAAGCTGCAGGTGTCCATGTTGTAACATGAGATATTTACACAGAAAGGTTTTTTTTTATTTTTATTTTTATTTATTTATTTTTTTTAATGAAATGCGTATCGGTAACATACATATACATACCATAAATCCTTTTTCCAAACAATGCTTGTAACATGACTGCTTAAAAGTAAAAAAAAAAAAAAAGAAAAGAAAAGTCATTGATCACAATCTTCATCTTCCTCCTGCGCACTAAAACCACTAATAAAAGTCATTTTCTTCAGTGTCAGAACTGAACAGCCTCACACACACTTCCACAGTCTCTTTTTTGATGTTGCTATCAATGTCACTTTCATCTTGAGGCAAATTCGCTGTTGATCTTGTGCTGTCCTCTTCATCATGCAGTAGTCTAGCCTTTCGAAACCCGTTGGTAAAAAGCTGTGTGTTAGCCGCATCGCTGTGTTCAAAGCATGTGGGGGAAAATGTAGCAGTTTATAATCCGGAAATTATGGTAGCTCAGGGAAGTATTGATATAATGTTGTGGAATATAAAATGAATGTCATATTTCAGAGTTTTATTTGTTGAATACATAAAAACATAACTTTGATTCCACTTCACAACTATACACTACCTTGGGCTGGTCTTCCAGAAAAATCCCAATAAAATAATGTGACCAAATTTGAAGATGGTGAATACTTTTGGAACACACTATTGCACAATGCCATAAACAACTATCGGTAGAAGCAAAACATACAACCTTATAAACTTACACATTTATTTCATCTATGTAGCTGATATAAATCAGTTCAAAACTTTAAAAGATGAAGATTTAACAAGGAAATTGTTTACCATGTCAAGTTATGGTTGCACAATCATGGTCAGTCTACTAAGCACCTTGTTTTCTTTTCCTACGTGTGGTGCAGGATAAAGTCTGTTGTTGAGGTACCATGTAGACCAACCATGCAAGGAATTCTAACCAGGAGGAAGAGCTCCATTGTCGGGAGCAGGTTGAGTAAAAGAATGGGGATGAGTCTGCCTAACTTGAGGGGACACCAGACTATCAATTTTGAGAGAAACCCATTGCTCACCAGGGCGGTCGTATCTGATTCAGGTGAGAGAAATGAAATCAGTTGGACATAAGGAAGGACAATGCATTATTACTCATCAGTCGGGGGCAAATTACAGTATATGAACCTTTCACTTGACTTTCTAATGTAGCATTCCTATGTCAATAATTGCAGCTTTGCTTTAAAGAGCTGATGCTCATTTAATGTTTTTTTGTTTTTAATTTCTTGTCTCTTTCTGCATTCCCCTCTGTTCTCCTTCCAGTACTGAAAACACCACCCAACCCTGTAAAAGTTTTTAAACTCCCAGACTTCCCAGTGTTTCTGTCTTTCCACTCCATCCAAGCGTATTACAGTGAGCTCATCCAACTGCTGGGGAACGCCATTTTCTCTGTCCAAAATGAGAACTCTGCTCTGCTGGCCAGGTATCATATCTGTTTTTTTTGTTTTTTTTCCAACAGTTCCGACTTTCCTGAAAAAAAACCCAACAGCTTGATCTTAGATTTAAACATAAAACTGTAATCCCCAACATGACTCCTAATATTTTGTCTCTCCAGATATTACTACTTACGAGGTTTCATCAACACACTATGTTCAAGACGACTGGATGCTTTGAGTGATTTCCAGAATCTCAACAAGACCGACACCGCTATCTTTCCCACACACTTGATCACATGGCTTGTGGATTCTCTGCATCAAGATGAACTGCATCAAGCCCAAAAAAGACCTGAACTTAAGAGTCTTCTTTTCAAGGTCCCGTCAACAAACTCATACACATAGTTTTTGGATGCAGTCTAAGCTTGATATAAGTTGATGAATGAATCAAGTCCTTTTTTTTTTTTTTTTTTTTTTTTTTTTTGTCTTTGTTAGATAAAAACGAACAATGAGAAGCCAGTTGTCCGGACAGATAATCACATCAAGAAGTTTGAACTTCCTCAGAATCCCTTGGATCAGGATGAGTTTGTACGCTGCATTCAGGAATGTGGGATTGTAAAGGATGTGGCAACGATACATCGTTTGTTTGATGCACTAACTGATGGTAAGGGATAAAATACCTAATATAAGAAGCCTAAAATACACAAATCATAGTAGCCAATAGCCAAATAAATATGTTTTACATTTATAGCTAGCAATTAGCATTAAAAGCATTTAAACTGTTAGTTTCTTATGGTGTTAATGGTACTTAAGTCTTCTGCCAGATGGTAATAATTGAAATGAGTCAAGAGAGATGAGTCCTTGGGAGTCCTACTCAGATTTATAGAGGAGCCCTCTATAGATCTGAGTAGCCTTCTTGTATATGGTCGATCATTTAACTGAATGGCTCGATCAAATAAGTTATAATAAGAAAGTTAGTAAAAACTTTTATATCTCCATCTGTTGTCAAAATCAAATCTACAGTGTCCTCAAAGACCAGTAACAAAATCCAGGAGGAAGTGCCAATCCTTGAGTGATGCTGTCATGGGTTTTATGTCAGCATCCTTGTTAAAAGCCTTTTCCCGACAATTTTGTAAGCATGTTTGGCAATGTTACAATAATGTCTTGATACAAAAAAGTGTGAGATGTTTTTGTTTTCATGGAACACTTCAAAATATCTCATACATGATTGACCCCCCCTATCCCCCAAGAAACTGATTATGATGTTTGCTATCTTTTCAATGTAGTCCAAGTCTAGTGTTTAGACCAGTACCATCACACTTTAAATCCTACACATTGCTAAATTACAGAATACATGTCGTATTTCAAATGGCATTAAAAAACAACAAAAAAATAGAAAGAAATTCACATTTTTTTTTTTTTTTTCTTCTGAGCCACAAACTAAGGTGTGTTTAGGGGTCTTAAAGGTTGTTTAAATCTTTTATATTTGTTTTAAAAATGAAATAACACTCAGAAAGAATTTACCAATCTCTGATGCGTAATTGTAGATTGGACATTCTGACTGGAGTTATTGTAGATGTTAGCTGGATAGATATCAAATTTACAATTACTTGAATGCTGTTAATTCTGTCAGCTGAGTGTGATGGTACATTGCTGTTGATGTCATGTTTATTTTCAGACTGTAAAAACACCAAAATAACTTATTTGCGGCTTGTTAATTAGTGTGCTCTGTTACTAGATGAAAGATGAGGCGCAGTACACATTTTCAAAGAAAAATGAGGATATCAGACAACACTGAGCATGAGGAAGAACAAGTGCATTTAATGTGAGAGGTCATGAATGCATGACATTAAATTCCCATGACCCAGTTCTTAAATAGTCTTTGTTTGCAGGACAAAGATGTATTTTCCTCTTTAAGTTCTGAAGTAAAAGGCAATCAGGCACAACTAGATGGAAGAAAACACACCAAAACTATGATGGTGCTTAACACTGAAGTCAGTGTTTTGTTGCAATAATGTGTATTAAAAGCAAACACAAAATAAACTGTTGTTGTGCCTGTAGTGGAACAAGTTCAGATCTTAAAAATGTCCATGTACAGTTTTTTTTTTTTTTTTTTTTTTTTGGGGGGGGGATGTATTGTTTTGCTAAACAAAACCATGATTCCACCCTGACAACAAACTTCCTCTTTGTTCCAGAACAACAGAAGGTGAACCCAGATGTCTTCAGAGTGTTTTACAGTGTCTGGAAGGAGACAGAGGCCAAAGCACAAGATGTAAACCTCCTTTCTGAGGTCATCAGCCACCTTGACAACAGTGAATATGTTTACAAGTTGTCATCCTGTGTCAAGACCTCATACGGTGTCGGGAAAATGGCCCTGACGCAGAAACGTTTGTTTCTTCTCACTGAGGGACATCCAGGCTTCCTGGAAATCGCAAAGTTCAGAGACATACAGGTTAAAGATATTTTATTCACATATCTCAATCTGAAGGTTTCTAATTTGCTGTTAATATAAATCGCTCCGCCATCCCTTTCTAGGAAGTAAATATGGCCTCAGCCCCCTTTCTTCTTGTCCGTATTCCCACTCTTCGGATCAGGACCTTCAGCAGGCCTGAGCTGTTTGAAGCCAACCTAAAGATGGAGACCGAACTCTGGAACCTCATCATCAAAGAGATTTGTGCTGGGCGCAAGATGGGTGACCAAGATAAGGTACAATAAAACTAACAGTCAAACTCTAAATGTTTCCTTCCATCCATCCATCTCGTCCGTCCCCCAGCCACCCACCCATGTGATCACAGTTTATACATTTACCTTTTATTTTATTTTTGAGTTCTCTTTCGTCTTTCCTCAGGACCCTCAGTACATGACTCAAGCACTGACCAATGTCTTGTTAATGGATGCTGTTGTTGGCTGCCTGCACCCTCACAGGTCCATCTCTGCAGCTTCAAAGCTGGTTTACTTTGATAAAATCATACATGAAGGTTAGGTCTGTCTCTTCCCTGGTTCCTCTCCTTTGTGGTACAATGACATTATGTGAAGATTTTTTTTTTTTTTTTAACTGCACATTTAGACATTTGCTGTAAATAATTGAATTACCAATTTTATAAGTTTTTGTTAATTCTGTATTACTGTTTCATTTTACTGTACATTCATTAATTCTTTGTCTTTGACCAGTTCATGTGATGGCTCCTAATACTTCCTCAGAGACACTAAAGCACAAAATCAACCCATCTCTCGACCTAGCAGAACCTCAGACTGTATGTGTGCTGCTGTACACACCAGGTATCTGATGGGTTAAGGGAAATATGCAAATATTTTTCAGAAGTTTGCAACCCCTACAGTGTTTGGCAACATGGGTGCATTTACTTTGAACATCTTTTTGAAATACAATGAACCCTCGCTATAACGCGGTTCACCTTTCACGGTCTTGCTGCTTCGTGGATTTTTTTGTGCATTTTTTTTTTTTTTTCCCACAGTGCATTGTGTTCTGCGTCCTGATTGGCTAAACAGTCTCCGCGCTTCTTCTCTACCTGTGTGCCAATAACGTTACAGTATTTAAACATACGTAATACAGCTTGGCAAATTTAAGTTTGCACATTTTCTCCAAAACCCATAATGTCGACAAAACGTTCTGCACCAACAAAGGCGATAATGAGTCGTTCATTACTGTTCTCAAATATAATCGATGGTGGCATGTCGGTTTATAAGAATATTTTTGCCCAGAAGAAAAAAGAGCGACAACAAGTACCTATAACTATGTTCTTCTCTCGAAAAAACACACTCGCACCACAGGCTTCGGAAGAAAAAGACACCACAGAGCGGAGTCAGACCGCAGCGTCACAGTTAGAAGCACAGTGAAATACAGTACCTGAGTCACAATTTGTCCTAATGTACTTCGTATTGATTTAAAATTATTATTTTACTGTAGTTATTTGTAAGAAAGCGTTCTATTTGTTAAAAAAAATGCTTGGGCCTGAAAACAGGTTTTGTTCTTTGGTTTTAAATTATGCTGTATAATAATTGTAAAGAAAATAAAAGTAACTACTTCACGGACTTCGCCTATCACAGGTTCTTTTTGGAACGCAACCCCCGCGAAAAACGAGGGATCACTGTATTGACACTGAGTCCTTTTAGTGGACATGGCTGTTCTATATTGGAACTTTGTGTCTGGGGTTTTGTACATCAGCATATGAGTGAAAAATGATGGGAAATACCCTTAAAGTAATCAAAGAAACTGAAACTTGGTCTTATAACCACAGGCTTCAAAAATAGAAATGATTAACTGTTTAACAAGTTGCTATCTAAGAAGAAAATTTTCTTGTACTTCTAAAAGGTTTATTCAGTCTGCTGTACGTTAATCATAAGGCGTCTGCTGTTAATTAATTATAAGCCATCCCTGTGGGGATGCTTGTTACAGATAGCAGTATTTGTAGTATTAAACTTCTATTTTTAATAGATCAACAAAAACTTGCCAAGCACTTTTCATGTTAGAAACTAACTGAATGTATTTCAGCTCAGTGTGTGCACATGTGCAATAGACTCTAAGAACAACATAAATAAGACTCTGCTTTTAAATATGACTAGAAATACTGCAACAAAATCAAAAAACACAAAACATGCCTAAAAATCCACAAAACTGCCATTTGTAAATGTCAAGTGTGAAGTAAAGTGAAATCTTTGCAGATAAAATTTTCAGTGTCTAGATTCTTTGTCAGCCTCTTAAAAAAAAACTGGTGTGTGAACTAATATAATTTAAGATACCTTGAACAATCTGATGTTCCTATTTTTTTTCTGTTTAAAAAGTGGGGACTTCTCTTTCAATTTCATTGTCTTTCTCCACAATTTCAGGTCAGCTAAGGGACAAAAAATCCCAGAGAGTGATGAACCCAAAGCTGTGGGTGGCACTGAGTGGAGGCAGAGTGGTTGTATTTGATGCAGCTAGCTGGTCAATGCTGCAGGATTGCATTCAGACTGGAGAGTTACAAGTGGTGAGAGCAGACTGATTTCACTCATGTATATCTGTCTAAATGTCTTTGGAATAATTCATACCTTGATTGGATGTTTGGAGTTTGAAAAAGACATGTTGGCAGTTTAATAATTGAATCATTTAACATGTTGGTGTCTTTTCTGCGTGGGCGAATCGTACACAGCAAGAACAGCTTGACCCCTCATTTTCATGATGGTCACACATTGATGCAGGACATTTTTTTTTTTTTTTTTTTTTTTTTTTTTTTTTTTTTTTTTTTTTTTTTTTTGTTTTGGCAAGTCAGTCAATGTGTCTGTGTTGGTCACTCTGGCATGAACAGCACATCCCAGACGATCCAAGTGTTCATTCTACCAGATGAACACTCGATGAACAAGTGTTTCTCAGCAGATTTGACCACACCATCACACTACCTTAACCAAAGAATGTTTGATATTCACAGAAAGGATTTGACAAGTTTTTTTATGGGTGGAACTTATGTATTCAACTTAAGTGTTGTGCCTACTAATGCATTTTTGTTACAAATGTGGCACCTTTAAAGAGAAATAAACAGCATTACAGCGTATTTTATTGCAAAGCATTGTTACAACAAAGAAATTCACCCTCACACATTTCCAGAGTTTTTATTTTAGGTTTAGTTTTTGTATACACGTTATTACATATATACAAAGTCTTAACTATTCTTCCATTAGTAGTTATGTCCAGTTTCCTCACTTTAAATTAAAAAATTATTTTTTTTTTTTTTTTTTTTACATTTTTAGATTTTTTTTTTTTTTTTTTAATTATTTTATGTCTCTTGTCAGTTTGAATAACTTTTCTAAGCAATAGGGAGTTCATATCTCACATTAATTGTGTGCACTTAATAGATAAACAGTAACATTGTACACAAAGAAATTGACTTGTGTTTTTTACTCTATCATTTTTCTGAGGATAGTGAAATAGAGTTTTTACATAATTTTATTCTTTATGCAGACATGCATGATGGGGCTGGTCCAGGATCAGGTGTGGATGGGTTCTCAGGACTCTGTTATCTACATCATCGACACTCACAGCATGTCATGCAACAAACAGCTGACTGAACACCGACATGAAGTAACTGGCCTCTGTATTGACACCAGAGATCATAACAATGGGTGAAGGCTCAGCTAATTAATATCTCTCAAGTAGCTTAAAATTAAATGTAAGTTTGTAACTAGCCACTTGGAGCATGTTTTCATCTTGCTGTTTCTCCATTTTTTTTTTTAAGGCAACTTGTCTTCTCCTGCAGCTGTGATGGGACAATCCTGCAATGGGACTTGACTAGTCTCAAGGTGAAGCACCAGTTCTACCTCAGCTGTGATCGTCTCTGCTCTATACGGTTCTATGATGGCATTCTTTGGTGCTGTGAGTACACTCTGTTGATTCAATCATTTATAATTTGATGTAGGCCATTTCTATCTGATTTGTGCATGTTTGTCATTGTACTTGTATAGGTATTGTATCTTGGAAAAATATTTATACTAATTGAACTTTTTCACATTTTCTCATGTTACACCGCCAGATTTAAATGTATTTGTTGGGATTTTATTTGTATGTAAAATGCTATGTCCCAGTTCACAGCAAGGCCTAAATGCAATTGAGAATCTGTGGAAAACCTAAAAATTTGACGTTCACAGATGTTCTCCTCCAGTCTGACGTTGACTCATTTTTTTTTAAAGAAATATGGTCACAAATTCCAGTCTGTAGATGTGCAAAGTTGGTAGACATACCCCAAGAATTGCATTGAAAAGTGGTTCTACAAACTATTAACTCAGAGAGACTAAATATCAGTTTGTGCCACACTTAACATATGCAAACATAAGCAACATATGCAAAAAATGTTAAAATCTATGTATCACTTTCATTTTTACTGTACAGTTATGTGCTATTTTGTGTTGCTCCATTGCATATCCCAATAAAATCAAATGAGATTGGGATAACTTCTCATCTGTCTTTACAATTTCCTCATGCCTGCTCTTGACTAATCAAGAAAAATATACTTAACATGTTTTCTTTTTAACCTAAGTGTTTTTTAATATGCAGGTTGTGGTGACAGCATTGTGGAACTGAAAAAGAATGGCACTCCACAGAGAAGGATAGTGCTTCCTGATGACTTACGGAGCATGCCCAGTTGCTTCAGTTGCTTTGTTGTTGTTCAAGAGGTGACTTTAAACCTTCAATCTAATTTCATAAGTTTACATTACATATTTTGGAGGAGAGGCATCGAGTAACCTTCATGAAAAACAGATAACCTAACTTAAAGGTCTGTGTGTTGCAGCATGGGCAAGTTTGGACAGGCTGCTCTGACTCGGTGGAGTTGTGTCTCTGGCAGACTAACAACCTCAAACAACCTCCAAAAAGAATCTCCCTGCCAGGCACTTCAGGAGTCACGTGTATGATTCGTGTCAAAAACCAGGTGAGCTCTGAATACATGTCAGTTTATACGGCTTATTGTTAATGGTCTAATAAATATTTATTTGGCATATTCTAATTCCCTTAGAGCTTAAGTTTAATAATTAGCCTGAATTTTTTTTTTTTTTATTTTTTTTTTTTTTAGTCAAACTGAATGGGAAACTAATCTGCCACGTACTCATGACTGAAATTGATCACTATTCAGAGCCTGGAACTGTTCCAGAGTGGTTCTAGGTATTGCTTTGCAAATTGTTGTTGATTTATTTTATGCTCTGCTTCGTTTCATCTTCCCAGATCTGGGTTGGCTGCCGAGGATGGAGCAGAGTTGGAGGTCTTTGTGACGGTCAGCTGAAAAGCCTGGTGGTGGTGGTGGACTTAGATAGTCTCTCAGTGACAAAGGAGCTACTGGGCCATTCAGACAGTATCGAGACTCTCTGCTCTGCAGAGGATCGTTATGTCCTGAGCGGCTCTGCATGTCGGGATGGCAAGATCGCCATCTGGCAGGTTGAATAAAGAACATTTCAAGATAACAAGAAGACAGTATGTCAATATACAATTTAAGAAATGAATTTAGGTACAAAGATATGTGTTTGCATTTTATTTCTTGGATTAAATGCTGTTTCCCGATTAGTTTTATGACAGTAAATTTAAATTTTTAAAGGAAAAGTGTTTAGATTTTATTGTAATAAATTGCTAATGACTCACAACATGTAAATAAGATTAAATCTGTACCTTCTATGTTTCTGTATGTTTAAGTAAAGTACTGAAATGCCATATCTGTTTAGCATTTCTAATACTTTTTCTGTATTTTCCTGAGATATTTGTGTGAAAATATTATTTGCACATTAATTCCGTTTCCCAACAATGCAGCCTTATTTTTCTTCATTTTGAATCATATGTAAAAATAATAGCCAATCGCAGCCTCGTCCGGTGGTCACGTGACTGCATCCCTTCGACGTCAATTCACTGCGACGACTATTGCTTGCCAGACATTTCCTCATGCGGGTGGTTTTCTTTCAAAAATATCCATTGTTTTAGGTAAGTCATCAGTAGGTTTATGATTCGATAATTATTTAGATGCGGTCTGTGTTTAGGCTTTACGATTTATTCTGCTGAGTGAGGAGAAAAGGGCTTGCGTCGTTTCATTGCGTCCCCTCATTTCCACACAAGGTCAGGATCTGATGTTACATGACAGGAACGTGTTTAATTTCAACATTTTCCTTCAAAAAAAAAAAATTCCCAGAGAACCCATTTTCAGATCCAGTCACAGTGACATGGACTTAAAAACCGACGAAGTTTCTACACTGTGCGTGTCTCCGATAAGAATCTTCACGAGACACAACCCGCATTTGCTTCTTAGCTATGTCTTCATGCTTGTAAGACTTCAGTGGAGCTGGTGGAGATGTCTGAGCGTTTTTGTTCTGACGGATTTGCATACATGGTCAGATTAGAATTGCAAACTCATAACCGCTACAGTCCAGTCAGTTTAAGCCAACCTGTCAAATACATAATTACAAACCATTTTATGGGCGCAAATATTCTTTGATTACCATACCTGAAGTTCAGTAAGTTATGTGTTTCTAATGGTATTGTATCAGTTTATATATATATATATATATATATATATATATATATATATATATATATATGTGTGTGTGTGTGTGTGTGTGTAATGATTAAATAGTAATCCATAAATAAATGACACACAACAACTTTTGCTGTGCCTTGTTGATGAAGGCGATGCAGCTAAAAATTCATGAGCTAATTTCAGTGTGTTCATCTAGATTTTTTATCATTTAACATCACATTTTGGCTTTCATCATTATACTGCAGCACGTTGAATGAAATACAATAATCCTCTGCTTTACCTGGCTCAAAAAAACTAAAAGTGCAATATAGTTTTAAGTTATAAATTTTGTATACTTTTATCATCACCATAAAACTAGAAATTTATAATATAAATGTACCTTTAGACTAAGAACAGAAAACTGTGGAAGAACTACTTACACTGTGAATACTGTTAAGTGTTTCACAGTTGAAAGCACTCCAGTAGTGATTTTTATTCTATTGACACATTTTCTTCAGTAATTTTACAAGTTCCAAAAGAGCTGTATTTAAATACAGTAAATTGTGTTAAAACCAGATTGAATTGTGTTTGGCTTATGACCTGGTACTGCAGCTGGCGTTTTAACTGTTTTTTGTGGATTGTAACTCGTTTGATGTAAAACAACAAAGAGTATGCAATTACTTACCTTTTTTAAAAATTTGGTATAAAACATCTGTCTCTTCTGGCCACTTTTTGAAATAATACATTTTTGTTAGAACATTTTACCACAGTTTTAATCTAAACCTCCTTATGATGAACACTCTTGTTTCCTTTATAAATGTGCCTTCAAAGTTTGTTGCATTTATAGCTACAGTAGATTGGACTTAATGAAGTTTCCTAAACCACTGTGGACCTGAACTCTGGTACACTGACATCCATGGTACTGGGCAACCAGTCTCACTTCATTAATTTAAAAAATCTGTTATTTAAATATGGTACAGTGACCAGTGTCACAATGAAGATCTGCACTCACTGGCCACTTTATTAGGGTAAACCATGCACCGACCAGGTTGGACCTTCCTTTCCCTTTCCAAACTCCTTTAATACTGCATGGCATGAATTCAACAATATGGTAGAGAAATTCCTTAGAAATTTATCATATTGACATGATGGCATCACACAGCTGTTGCTGATTCACCTTCTACACTATATAACATAGGTGCGCTATTGGATAAGTAACCTGAACCATTGATACAAGGCAAGATAAATCCATGATTTCATGTTGTTTATGCCAAATTCTGATCCGACCATCAGAATGCTGCAGCACAAAGTGAGACTCATCTGACCAGGAAACAGTTTTCCAATCTTTAATTGTCTAATTTGGGTGAGCATGTGTGAAGTGTAGCCTTATTTTCCTATTCATAGCTGACAGAAGTGGTACCTGGTGTGGAGTTCTGTTGGTGTAGCCCATCTGCTTCAAGGTTCTGCATGTTATGCATTCATAGATGGTAATCCACATATCTTGATTGCAACGAGTGGTAGTCGAGTTTCTTTTTCATTTCTGTCATCTCAGACCAGACTACCCATTTTCCTCAGACATCAGTAGGGCATTTTCACCCACATAACTGGAGATTTTTCCCTTTTTCGGGCCATTTTCTTTAAACTCAAGAGGTGGTTAAGATCCCAGTAGATAAACACTTTTTTACAATACTTAGACCAGCTTGTCTGACACAAGCAACCACACCATGTTTTGTCACTTCAGTCCCCTTTAATCCCTGTTCTGATGCTTGGTTTACACTATAGCAAGTCGTCTTAACCACATCTCCATTCCTAAATGCAATGAATTGTTGCTAAGTAATTGGGTCATATTTTATTTACTTTTACATTTAATCAAACTGGAACACCTAATCAATTGGGCAGTCAGTGTTTGAGCTTAATTGTCTATTAATCAAGATAGTTTTGACAACGTCTGATAATGATATGATTTTTATGTTGTTGCATTTTAAAAGGTGACAAACTGGAGTTCTGATTACATTTTATAATTTGATACAACAAATGTGCGGCAGTAAAATGAAGATGGTCAAGGATGTTATTTATAAAGGTTTACACTTTACCCATAAAACACTGTTCCGGAGCACAAAGGGGTATTATAGATCTGCAATAGAAAGGCATCTTGACAGGGAACAGTGGCTCAACACAACACTACAATCCAGATTTAACTCTAACCTCTCTGTTTCTCACAGATCAGCAGTGGTATGTGGGTTTTTGGTTTGTGAAGACCTTTGCAGTCTCACCTCTCTGTCCCAATGGCCAACCGCTTGCTTGGCAGATGTGCCCGCCTGATCTGCAAATCTTCCTCTCATTCTGCGGCGGCTGCCACTGCTGTCCGCTTTCATCCACCTTTAGGCGGACCTGTAGAGGTACCAAGGATTAGAAGCTGCTTATGGGTCACTGAGAGATTGCTCTGTGAGAGAACAGTAACCAAAGATGAGCCATATGCCAGTACTCCCGCTCGCACCCAGCTAGATGATATGATGGAGAAGGCGTCAGCTCCAGAGGACATCTTGTCAGCTTGGGAAAAGTATGGAGGGAGTGGAAATCAAGCAGCTGCCTCCGTGATGAAGTGGACTCAGCTGATGCTGAAGACAAAGGGGAAGTTTAAGGGAAACCAAACTGAAGTGTTGACAGATTCAAGGCTGGTTGATATGATGAACACTCTATCAAAACAGGTAAGGATTCCTCCATTACTTATTTAATGAAGTAACTGTACCTGTTTAACGTGTGCATTGCTTTTTCTCCAGGTGTCGTTAGTGTGGAATGGCAATCTGGTGACTGTTTTACGGACCCTCTGGATCATGAAGATTCCCCCTACCCATCCGGTACTGAGTTCTGTCCAGACAGAGGTCCTGTGGAGAGTCCGGAGGCTATCCTACAAGCAATTGGGCTTCCTGATAGACTGGGGAGCAGCGAGGAAAACGTCCCAAGACATAGCAATAGTGAGCTCTGCCTTAAAGCAGCTGGAGTTGCGCTGGACTGAAATCGCTGATGCTAAAACTGTCAGTGCTTTGATATCCAAAGGAGAATACATGACACCTGCCTTGATGGACAGACTTGAAGACAAGGTATTAACTATTTTATTTACATGAACTAAACAAACAAGTGCATGCCAATAAATTATAATTGAAAAGTTAATTTTGGTAATTCCATGAAAGAGGTAAAATTGTTGTATATCTTCCTCAGTGAATTGGAATATTACAATAGTTAATAAAGAAGTAATATGTTATTTGCATGAGGAAAACTGCGGACTTGACAGTGGTCCAGCATGTTGTTCTTAACACCCCCACAAGGAGAGCAAGCTAAAGAAAAAGCTATTCAGAATGTTGCACCTAAATATATTAATAGAAGGTTAAGGGAAGGAAAAATGGGATTGATAAAGGTTCAGACACAAGATAAATAGAAAAAAAACTTGTTTTTTATTATATTCAAATTTATGAAGAAGCTGCTGTCATGAAAAATCATATTTTTTCTGTTAATGGTTATGGGTTGCAGTTAATGAAAAACAAAATACATTTTTCTGAGAAATTTTAAAATTACAGAAGACCAATTAAAAATGAACTCTGTCACAGAAGTTTCATGTTGTTATACAATTATGGGAGGACTTATGACTTGACAGTTGACCAGATAGTCAGTGATACCCTCTGCAAGGAGGGTAAGCTACAAAAGGTTGATGCTAAACAACCTGACAGTTCATAGTACTGTATCCAAGCATTTTGATGTTAAATGAAAATGAAATAAAGTTAAATGAAAGGATAATGTCTGATAGAAAAGGGCACACAAGTAACAGATAAATACTATATGTTACCTTTTAAATTGTGTTCTAAGTTATTGAGAACCAGTTGCATCAGTTATCTAAGTGACTAAACAAACATAAATGAGCCGGAAAAAGGGTAGAGAGTCTTCTCCGGGTTGGGGAGAAGGTCTTCCCCCAAGTGGAGGAGTTTAATATCTTGGTCTACAGCAATAAGGGCGCTGTACCGATCTGTCGTGGCGAAGAGAGAGCTGAGCCAAAAGGCGATTTACCATTCGATCCTACATCCCTACCCTCATCTATGGTCATGAACTTTGGGTCGTGACCGAAAGAACAAGATCACAGATATAAGCGGCTGAAATAAGTTTCCCCCCGCAGGCTGTCAGGGCTCTCCCTTAGAGATAGGGTGAGTTGTCCAGGCTTCGTTGTCCAGGAGGGGCTCAGAGTAGAGCTGCTGCTTCTCCATGTCAAGAGCAGCCAGTTGAGGTGGCTCAGGGATCTGGTTAGGATGCCTCCCTGGTGAGGTGTTCTGGGCACGTCCTACCAGAAGGAGACCCAGAGGATAGACCCAGGACATGCTGGAGGGACTATGTTTCTCGGCTGGCCTGGGAAAGCCTTGGGATTTCCCCCGGAGGAGCTGGCCCAAGTGGCTGAGAAGAAGGAAGTCTGGGCTTCTCTGTTTAGGCTGCTGCCTCCACAATCCAACCCCAGATAAGCGGAAGATGATGAATGGATGGATGAATACTGTTGCTAATGATTCTCACTTTTAAACCTTCACGTGGACCTTTTTTGTTTTGTTTTTTTTAATCTTTTGCAGGCTTTGGAGCTCTCGGAGAGCTTTTCAGCAGAAGATATCAGGAAAGTCTGTGTAGCTCTGGCATTTCAGAGCCGCAGAAGTGTCCCATTACTCAGGGCTGTGTCCTACCACCTCCTCCAGAAACCCTCATCTGAGTTCACCACTCCATTAATAATGGACCTGGCCTTCGCATACGGTAATAACTCTGCAAATGAAACAAAAATCCATTGTGGCTTGAAGTTCTTAAAGGAAAGTAAGGTTTTTATCCAGCTTATATGTATGACCTAAGAAACTGACACTGCTTCTGTTGTCCATGAAAAGATTAAGAGGGTTGTAAATTTCAATATTATGTTTAATTTAGAGGAGATTAAATATGACAGTATGATAATACTATAACTCAAAGGCATATTTTTCATTCTTTCTAGGAAAGCTGAATTTTACCCATTCCCAGGTTTTTCAACGAATGGCTAGTGAGTTGCTTCCCAGAGTTCCTGAGCTCAGCTCCACTGATGTCACACGCTGTGCCAAATCTTTGGGCTTCCTCAAGTGGCTCCACATTCCTCTCTTTGAAGTCTTTGCTGAGGTCGGTTGTCTGTTATCCAGAGCTTCATCAATGTCCTCAGATGAACTCTTTTGTTTCCCTCGCTCACAGTCATGTTTTTTGTTTCCCCCAGCACTATACAGCGAACAGTGAAAAGTATAGCACTCTCCAGCTCTGCAATCTACTCATGACTTTTGCCAGACTTGGCTTCCAGCCCAGCAAAGGAGAGGAGTTTTACAGAAAGGTACTAATGAGTTGAAGTGCTGCAGATCTGTCGACTTTGCTCAGTTGGTTCTACTTCTGTGTTCTGTGCTTCTTGAAAGGTTCACGTTGTGTTGAAAGAGTCTCTCGCGAGACTGGACCCCTTTCTGCAGACAGATGTGGTGTGGTCTCTGTGTGTATTACAGCAGGCCAAGCCCGACTATCTCATCCCTCTGACTCAAACAATTCATGTCACCAAGCTGTCAGGTAAGATGCTTACCTGGGTGGAAGATTATTAGCACCTTTAAGGGGATTAAAAATGATGTAACAGTGGAGTTAAAAGTCAGCGTTGGATTTTGCGAAATGCACTTTCAGTCATTCTGCAGGATCTTAATTACCTAAAGGTTTGACACTAAATTTGAGTACACAAACTCTAAAAAGGAGGTAAGTCTGCTTTCTAAGATTAAAACAACTGAAACTGTTCTGTTTTTACTTTACACAAATACACAATTTTCAGTGCAATTAGGTTAACGTGTATTGGAAGAGACATTAAGTATATTAAGGAATTATCTTGTGTTTTTTCTGGCCAGGAGAGGTGAGTAACCAATGAGCATCTTATCCTCATGGTAACAAAATAAGTTTGTCAAAATATCACAAGATTTGACCAAAAGGAGGCCCAACAGCTTGCAAACACAATATATGTAGGGATTGACCACGAAGGTTATGTTATGTAAGCATGACTGTATGCGAAATTGAAGTAAAAAAGTATTGAATAATAGTGAAAGTGTGATTAGTTACCACATGGAAATCGGTGGGGAAAAAATTTACATTTATTGAAATTAGAACTGATGCCAACACCTTAGAGTTACAATTCATAGTTTATTTTACAAATATTTAATATATCACACTCATCTTTTTCCATTTGTTCTCACATAATCCTTTTTAAGGAATGATCGCCTCCAATTTAAATTTTTTTTGTTTGTTGTTTCCATCCCTCTTATTTTATGTTGCTTGACAATTATTTGACTATTATTACACTGATTGTGGTAATATTTGTTAAATGCCCAGGTAGCTTCTGTCATTCACCTTTAGGAATATATACTGCTCACAAAATTAAAGAGAACACTAAAATAACACATCCTTGATCTCAATTAATTAAATATTCTCATTGAAAAACTTTATTATAAATTATATTATATATATATATATATATATATATATATATATATATATATATATATATATATATATAGATATAGATAATTTTCTTTATTATTAGAAACACAGTGGAATTGATTGAGAAGAAAATAACACAAAAATGATCAATGTAAATCAAAATTATTACACCATGGAGATCTGGATTTGGATTCATACTCAATATGAAAGTGGAAAATAACATGACAGGCTGATTCAACATCAGTGAATATTCCTCAACACAAGTCTAAATGAGGCACAGTAGTGTGTGTGTGGCCTCCATGTGCCTGTATAAACTCCCAACAATGCCAGAGCATGCTCCTGATGAGACGGCAGATGTTCTCCTGAGGGATCTCTTCCCAGACCTGGATTAGAGCATCAGTTAGCTCCTGAACAGTCTGTGGTGCGACGTGACGTTGGTGGATTGACCGAAACATGATGTCCCAGATGTGGTCAGTTGGATTCAGGTCTGGGGAACAGGCAGGCCAGTCCATAACATCAATGCCCTCATCATGCAGGAACTGCTGACACACTTCAGCCACATGAGGCCAAGCATTGTCATGCATAAGAAGGAAACCAGGGCCCACTGCACCAACATATGGTCTCACAATGGATCTGAGGATCTCATCCTGGTGCCTTTATGGAAGTCAGGGCACCTCTGGCTAGCACATGAAGGGCCTCCCCACACCATGACTGACCCACTACCAAACTGGTCATACTGGAAGATGTTGCAAGCAGCATAACAATCTCCACAGTGTCTCCAGACTCTTGTCACATCTGTCACATGTGCTCGGTGTGACAGACGTGACCTGCTTTCATCCGTGAAGAGCACAGGGTGCCAATGGTGAATCTGCCAATTTTGGTGTTCCCTAGCAAACAGCAATCGTCCTGCACGGTGTTGGGCTGTAAGGACAGGCCCTATATGTGGACGTCGGGCCCTCATACCATCCTCATGGATTCTGTTTCTGACAGTTTGAATAGAAACATGCACATTAGTGGCCTGCTGGAGGTCATTCTGTAGGGCCCTGGCAGTGGACCTCTTGTTCCTCCTTGCACAAAGGACGAGGTCGCGGTCCTGCTGTTGTGTTGTAGCCCTCCTACAGCCCCCTCCATGTCTCCTGGTGTACTGGCCTATCTCCTGGTACTTATTCCATACTCTGGACACTGCTGATGGACACAGCAAATCTTCTTGCCACCGCTAGTGATGTTGTGATGAACAGTGATGTTCCGTATTGGATTAGCTGCACTACTTGAGCAACTTCAGTGGGATGTAAAAAACGCCTCATGATGCCTCTATGCGTGACAGCACTGACAAAATGAAGAAGTGACTTAAAAGTTCAACCAGAAATGACAAGAACAGAGAAATGATCTGTGGTCACCACCTGCAGAATCACTCTTTTATAGGGGTTGTCTTGCTAATTGCCTCTCATTTCCACCTGTTGTATCTTCCATTTGCACAGAAGCAGGTGAAATTGATTCACAATAAGTGTAAATACCTAACTGGTGACATTGATTCCACAAAGGTGTGACTGATTTGGTGTAACATTGTTTGGTTTAGGTGTTCCCTTTATTTTTTTGAGCAGTATAGATAAAAGTAAATGAAGAACATTTGACCAAAGGGATTAGATGTACAATACAAAAAATTGTTAATAAAACACTGAGGATCACCTCAGGGATCAACAGGGATTTCCAGATGAAACTCAGTGTTTTAGCCTTACAGTAATCTGTTCAGTGTACATATTGCCTTTTGTTGGGAACTGCAGCTGTAAACTCTAACCACCACATGACAGTAAGTCAGTTAAAGGCAATGTTGAAAACAAGTCAGTATTCAGAAGAAAATAAATTGCTCTAATGCTTGATGAAACTAAACAACAGGGATTCAATTTGGCTTTGTTTTTTAAGATATGACCTTTGTAAATCAATCTAATTGAAGGCTGTTCTAAGGCCTTTATTAGATATACTTGTGCAGGAGAAATTGCATGTCGGGAACATTTGCAGTCAAAATTGTTTAACAAGTCAAGGCATATTAATAACTTACTCAATTTGGTTTTTTTTTTCTGATTTTTGATCATTTAAACCCCATCTGACCTATATTTGATGAGTTATTTAGCTTACTGTAAATTGTTTTTCAAAACAAGCAACAAAAAAACCCTCAAAGAAATACACTTTTTCCTTTTTTGAAACAAATACCTTGCATGGCATACCATTAGTTGCAAAATATAAAAACCTCAGTCTGGTTTGTGTTCTCGTGAAACAATATAAAAGTACTTAATTTCGGCTCCAGAGCATCACAAATTGCAAAGAAAGACTTTTTTTTTAAAACATTTGCATTCTTAAGGCTCATATTTCCACCCAGGAGGCTCTCACTGACACAAACTGTGAGCATTACTAAATCAGCTTGTTAAATCACACCCTTGTTTTCTGGCTCCAGAGAGGTTTGTGTCTGTCAGATCTGATCTAAGTAGCTGTGGTGTCTCTCAGGTTTTGGGGGCCGACCGCCAAATTCCTTTTATGCCTCACCAGATGGCAGCATAACACTGTAATGTTTCTGCTCCAGCTATCACTTATACAATATATTGTTTTGACTGCTAAAGCATTCTTTAAAAACTTTTGTCTTTCTGTTGTCTTTTCTGTTTGTAGAAGGCAGCCCAGCTCGAGTGGAGAGCTATAAACTGAAGCTGCTCCATATTGCTGCCACCCTCCTTTTGGAGCATCCCGGTTCCTCAGACAGTGTCCCCTCTCTTAGTGTCCTGTCTGTCCCAGCTACCAGCTCGTCCTTATCCGAACTGCAGAGCAGTCTGAGAGAGGCGTTACAAAATTTGGTTGGAGGGAATACGGGGGCCCTTCACACCGGTGTTGACACTGTGTATGGGTGGACAATTGGTAAGAGGGGGTCCATTAAACATGTCCAATTGTAGACATTATTACCCGTATAAACTCTACATTTTTTTATTGTAAACCTCTGATTTTTTTATTTTTTTATTCAATCAGATGGAGAGATTGTTGTGGATTGTGACAATAAACCAGTTGACATGTCAATGCTAAAAGCCCCTCATCTACCAAATGGAGGAGGAGACCAGGATTTACCTGCAGGGGCACGACGGTGAGTCATGGGGGAGAATAACTGAATCATTGAAAGATGTCACTTTCCTTTTCTTTATGTGCCTAAAGTTGTTGTTTTCTGTGTTTTTCTTTTTTTTTTTTTTTTTTTTTTTTTTTTTTTTTTTTTTTTTTTTTTTTTTAGCTTAGCTTTTTTGGGTTGGGAATTTCCCAACTTTGGTACCAAAAGCAGAGACCTTCTGGGACGCTTTCTCATGATGAAGAGACATCTTCGGTTGGCTGGTTTCATCCTTGTGGAGGTACGGAGAGGCTGTGGCAGCTTGTCTGCCCTAAAGCTGCTTGTAACAAGAATCAGTTATGCTGTTGTGTTTGCTATGTGGAAGCAGTATTTCATCATAAAGAGGCAAAGCAGTTTTTCTGGAACTGCATATCAGGTAGGCCCTGCTGCAGTCTGTGGTATAAATAGAGCTCCAGCCACAGATTTGCCTCATCTAGGCCAATCCAAGCTCTGGCTCTTTCACATCTAGGACAATCTCCTTACCTCCCTGGAGCTTCACTTTCCTCTAAGGTTTGCTGTTCTGCAAGACGTTTTAACTTGCATGTATGAGAAATCAGGGTGTCAACTATAGAGAAGTTCAATTCAATACAATGTAAATATGAAATTCAGCTGTGGGAAGTATTTCCAAAATGTTGCTTTGTTCTCAGATGTATTTGTGGATTACCAAAAAGATCATTATCTAGGGTTGGTCAGCATTGACAGAAACTGATATATTTTTTGCAGTTTTTTTCTTAGTGGGGCTTTAAAAATAAACGAATCAGGGGATTAGGATTTTATGTAAATAGGTCTTGTTGGTTTTTAGTAAACTTTCATTTTGTGACCTGCCAAAGAACTACCTACCCGAATAGAAATACTACTGTTTATGGTATTTACACAACAGAAAATTTCTTCAAAATTGTACAATATGATATAATTGCTTTTATGTAAAACAAAAACACAACAATTATTCGAACTGCTGCTAGAATATTATAACATCTTTACAACAGCTATGATGACAATAACATTCATCTATTTTGATTTTGATTTTAATCCTAAGTAAAAATATAGTTTAGTTGTTTTAAAGTGCTTATTGAATAATTTTATGTTTTTGCTGTCCTGCTCCTTATACGACTATAACAGTGAGGTGGTGACTTTGTCAGACTATTTGCTGTTGCAGTCAGCTTCTTAACAGGCATACCACTTGCCAACTATAGTTTTTAACATAGCGCTACCTGAATAATACATGACAGGTCTTCTTTAGTTTTCACACCAAGACTGTCTGTGTTTTTTTTGTGTCCCAAACTTGTCTCATGTAGCAAAGACACAGGGTGGTAGCCTTTTAACTGACAGAAAGCAGCAATAGTTGTGGAATAGCTCCAAACAGCTGAAGAAAACTTTGGTCAGTCCAGCAACTTTCACTTTAAAAGACTTAACCATGAGGATAGTTCCATTAATAGCAAAACTGTAGAAGTTTTAAAAAGATCTGATTGAAACCTTGGCATGCTTTGATACAAGGGTTCCAAAATCTCAGGAAAATATGTCATTATGATTGTTCCATCATTGCAGTTTTAAATGTGTTTTAGCATCTCAGTCAATAAAATATGAATATGTTGTACATGAAGGGCAGTCAGAGACGTTCCAACTGGACAAATATGAGCTGCATGCAAAGTATGAATGCATAATGCTTCAAATATGATAATGAACCAAATTTAGCATTCAAGCATCCCCTTGGTATTGCAATATTGCAATTATTGATATTGCAATTATGAGTTCATATATTGTGCAGCTCTACTTAATATTGGCAATCAGATCTTGATACTCGATGTTGATTTGCCAAACTTTAATGTTAATAAGTGAGAGTTTTAGCATTTGTCCAGCTGTATTTTTAAAGGTCTAGTTTTAAAACTTTAAGAAAACCAAAGTATCGTCATGGAAAAATGTACTCACCATTTATTTTGAGTCTGGTTGGCTCATGGAGGAACTCAAAAAGTTCAATTTAAGGTTCAAATTGAGTAATAGTTGTGAAAGTTGAAAAATTAACGAAAAAGTTTGGCTGTTGTGTAAAACTTCCTAGGTATGACTTAAACACTTCCATAAGACTTCTCAGTAAGCATATATCAAATAAGTGGTGTAAAAGACTGTTTGCAGGTGAGATAAAAATCTAAATTTACTTAATCCCTGTTGCTTATCTGAGACAAAGAACTGCATTTTTTACTTGTCACCACATGCCTAAAATAAAACCACATCATATACAAACTAATTTTACAACATCACTTTTTCCTCCTTTTAAGGTGCCATACTATGAGTGGCTGGAGCTGAAGACAGAGTGGCAGAAACTAGCATACCTGAAGGATAAAATGGGGAAGGCCGTGGCCGAGGACATGGCCAAGTAATCTGAACAACACATCCAAAGCACAGCTCGATCGGAGCTTTCCCAATCCAGCGGGACCCACAGGGAATGCACACAACCGCCCACATTCACGCTCTGGTTCGGAGCAGCATCACATATTTTTTGCTCTCGTTCCCCTGGCAACATGTGGGGCTTTCCCTGTTTCCATAGTGACGGCGAGTAAAGAGTTTTGGATGAGGAGAGAGATATAAATAACACAAAAGAGATATGATCTGATCAAGAACTTTGTCTTTACATCTGCAAGGGGCTTGTTGCAACAAAAGCTCTGGAGTTAGGTGAAATACATGGTCAAAGAATGCCTCTTATTAGGACGTAACTATCAGAGTAACTTACGTCTGTCAATGTGTGTCATCATATGATGGAATAAATAGTTTATTACAATTCTTTCTGCTGTTTTCATCATCTAAAGGATTATGGATTAAATGAAACCGGGAGGTACGCAGACGAATGGTGCTGAAACAGTAACTTACAGTAACTTACAACATGTCCTTTTGCTGTTTCAATATCATTGTGAAACCAAATTGAAATCAAAAGGAATCTTTTTTTTAATTTGAAAAATATATCTCCACCCACAGCTTGATAAGATTTCAAACAAGTGAAAGCTTCCCCTATTGCTCAATGTTTAGCAATGTTTGACAAATGTGTCAGTGGATGTGCATGTTAGTGAGAGAGCACTGCTTTGGAGAACCGGCAAGGGCAAAAGATGAACAGTGCTGCCCTGAAACTGTTTACACAACCTCATGGACAGCAGGAGCTTTCAGACATCAGATTCTGCGAGACAGAGAACGGAGGATGACCTACAAAACTACCAGAGGAGATAAAATAAATTCTAAAACTTACACGCTCAACCTTACCGCTAACAGATGAAAAGTACTGCATGAAACAGGCAACCTGAGGTGAATGTTAGAGGAAAACTAAGAAAGAGTTTAATTTTAAAATCTCCAGCTATTTTCTTGCAGGGCATGAGTATAGCATGGAGGCTATTAGATCCTATCCAGAAAAGCGTCAGTCTCTTCTGCTGAACAAGCACTCTGGCCGTGGGAAGTTTTAGGTTGCCATGGAAACTACAGTTGCAGATCCTTTGACTTACTCCTGCTGCCCCATCCTTCTCTATATTTCACCAGTCTGAACCTATTTGTTTTTATCCAATGGAGAAAACCAACTGCAGATATGCTGATGATAACGTACAGATCTGCATCAGGACTAGACTTGTAGTACACTTGCTTTATGCTATATCAGCTGTGAAAATTTTTAACTGCAGTCTCTGCATTAGCTTCATACAGTTTTATTTAAAACTTATGTCATAAGTGAAGAAAAAAAGTTAACTTGAAGATATTTAAGAAAAAACTTTCAGAAAACAGTGTTCAAAAATAAGTTTCTATTTACAACACAGAGTTTATATTATGAAGCTTAGCTAGATGAACTCTATTCCCTGAATCCTAAAATGAGCATTTGAAGAAATTTTTGAATCAGTTTAATTCATGTAACTGCTATTTGATATGATTATGGTGATGTTTAATATAAAAAAAGGTTGAGTGTGCATTAAAAATGTAAAAAGATTATAATTTTTACAGAAAAAGAAACACACTGATAAACTAATTTAAAAAAGCTCCAGATTTGTAATACCTTGTACCTATATTGGATCTCAGTGCCAGAGCATGTACTTGCACAGTATTAGTTTATCCTAAATGGACAAAAAGTTTTTCTAGGTATTTTTAGCCTGTTAAGCAAATTGGTATAATAATTTTAGTGCTTTTTGTGTTCCTACAATGTCTTGAAAAGTATGAAATTTTATTTGATCATTTCCTAAGTCTGGATAAGTATGGGCAGATGAAAACAGAGTGGGGAAAAAGTAGTTTCTGGACTTTATTTCTTATCCAAATTTATAAAAGGTCAAATCTGAATGAATGAAAAAGGGATTTTTCCATTGATTTATCATGATGTTTATATTGGGTTTGCTATATCTCAGACTGGGTTCTTCTCCAGCTCTTTGATCATTTTGATTTTTGTTTTAGTAACAGATTAACACTCATTCAAAAAAAGGGCAGTTTTGACGCTTTTTTGCTGTTTTTACATTTTTTTATTTCTGGGTTTACAACTTGTAAATTCATAAATTGGTCATGTGATTTCAGGTGCGGCAGGGGCCCTCAAGCTAGGGAGGGGCCTTAAGAAGCTACATATTCTGCTAATGCTGTAGGTCAACTCAATTAGATTTTAGAGTATTGGCACCACCAACAAGGATGATGACACAAAAGAACAAGAAAATTGGTTGGAACATTTATTTATTTAAGGCTTTTGTGACACTGGTGAACTTTATTTGCAGTAATCAGACAGGTTCTTGGACAGAGGGGGTGGACATGCAGCACAGGTCTGGAATTGATACCTGGATGACTGCTTAGAAGACTCATGGTCAGCATATATGGGGACCTCATTTTACCTCTCTACAATATTCCGCTCCATTAATGTATTGATTTAGGCTTACGGTAGTTTTTTTGTCCTTGATAGGGGCCAATCACTCCCTGTGGCACCCCTGCATTTAAAGACAACATAACCAAATCTCCTGATACTCTGTTCTGGCTTATGGTTTTGTAGTGCCTCTCCCAACATTATCAGTGGCCCCCAAGTGGCGACCCCTTTCAAAAACTATCTAGAGACTCCTCTGCTTGGTAGATCATGAAATGTTCTCCATTTAAGGAGCACAACAAATGCAAGAGCAAATGTAGCCTCTAGATTCAGTCTTAACAATTACTGGTTTTAGAACTTTAAATGCTTTGGTAAACATGTATTGTTTTTCTTATTCTGTTGTTTTCTTGGAGCAGCTTTTGTTTTACACAGCATGTTTAGTGTAGATAAAAAAGTTCAGACAAGAGCTAAAGACTGAGGGCTCTATGCTGTAACAGCGCTCAGGGGAAATGTCCTCCTAGTTGTCTCCTTGAGGACATAATTAGAGAAAAAGGCACAGGGTACAATGAAGGGGATACTTCAGGGTTTCACATTTATCTTTTGGACGGTTTGTGTTTTTGGTTTCCATTTCTTCTCTTCAGTTGTGTTTTCCTTGAAACCCCCACCCTGATAGTCTGTGTAACTCTTGTTTTTGCAGTACAGGTCTTTTCCTTCAAGCTTGGGGGCAGCATTGAGAAATTAGCACAAATCTGCTGACATCATCTTCTAAGATCCAGTCATGGCTTGGCTTGAAGCAAAAGAGTGGGAGCAGGGAGGAGGGAGATACAGGAAGGATGAAGCAGTAGGGTGGGGGGAGCAGGGAGGAAAGCAGGAACTGGGCATTAGGAGAGAATACTGCAGCTACCTCTCAGATTCAACACACATACACGCATATTCAGATAAGCAGCATGAGGAGGCTTTAAAGCATACACCCACCACAGCAGCATCACTATGCTGCACCACAGAAAGGACCCAACACACACACACACTTTATCTCTGACTCTCAGTCTTTCGCTCTAGCTGTCTGCCTCGCTCCATCTCACACACGTGCTGCAGGGAAGATTTGAGCACAGGGTTGCACTCAGATTCCCCCCTCCCTCCCTTGCTCTCTTCTCCTTCCTCTCCTTCTTCACTCTCCCTGTTCACCTTGCCTGCTCTGGCTACATGGTACATTATTGCGTCAGAGCCACAGAGAGCCAGCAAGAAGCATGCCGGGGGAGAGCTCTCACAGATCTGTCCCCGACGACAAGCATCAGGATCTGGGAAGCGAGGAGACAGGACTTCCAGGTCCAGGTAGGAGCTCTGTGTTTGGGGAAAGGATTAGGATGAGGTCATTAATCCTGGAGGTAGAATCGAAGACAGACACTGAAATGAGTGCATGAGGAAGTAGCATTAAACAAATCAAGTTAAATGTTGAGTGTGTGGAGCAGAAAGCATGGCAGATAAGAAGAAAGAGCTTGTGATAAGGATGGAGAAGACTTACTTAAGGACTGGATTATTTCTTTCTGTTGACCTGTCCATCTTAAGAAAGCTCTTATTCAGATGCGCATTTACCTCCTCACTAAACTGCATGTTGTCCCTCTTTCCTGCGAAAGGGTGCTGACATCCTCCCAACTCACCTCACCCCTGTTATCACCAAAATAAATTCTCGCTAAAGTATTCCAAAACCTTTGCGTAATTGCTTCATTTCATCCATATTAGAGCCCCAACCCTAAAGCTGCCCTACTCACCCTCCTCCCTCCTCCCTCTACCATCTCTTCACATCCATATTCACACACCCATTGCTTTGGAAGGCTGTTAGAGTGAAGCAGTGCCCAGTAGTTCCTCCCTTCCCCCAGCCATAACGGGAACATGACACAGCAGCATGGCAGCGCACTCTGCAACACACAAACACCACGCCACACAAACAAGTTCTTGGACTATTATTTTTTTTATTTTTATGTTTTTTTTAACATTTGGAACCTGAACCAAATGATGTACTCTATATGATGGCTCAGTGAGACAATAATGAAAGCTTCTTGCCTGCTTAGTGGGTACATTTTAGAATAGTTTATTATAAATATAATTTTTGTAAATTCATTCCCTGGTTACATCTTTTTTTCAACATCTAGCTGAAAAGCTGAAAACGCATATGGTAAAGAAGACTCAGACGTTTGTGGAGTGTCTAATATTCATCCTACAACCTTAGCAGCAGCTGAAATAGAGGCACCCCTTGGGGGGCGGCGCTGCAGCCTATGTGACGCAGCTCCAGTGTGCTGCGGCCTGCTTTTAGCATGGCAAATCTGTTTCACAGTTTACTGTATTCCTTCAGACCTAAAAAAAAAATAATCCAAAAAACAGTTGTTCTTTATGTAGCCAAACAAATTGTGATATTCTAATTTCTGGTTCAAAACAATTTCTGCATGTGGTCTGCAATATTAATATGCTTGTTTCCCATGAGTTTGACATTCCTTAACCATTTCATGCAGAACTTCTAATTGCACACACTTTTTTGTTACTATGTGTTTGTCATCTTTAGCCATGACAAATAAAATCTAAATTAAGTTGTTTTAGACTTAAATTTCTTTAGACAAACAAAAAGATAAGACTATATACTGTGAGAAAACGACGCTGCCTGGCCATAAAAAGTCACCACCTGGATTTAACTTAGCAAGTAGACACGATCTTCTATTTACTGGATAATTACTGCATGAACGATTCTCTTTCAGCTGCCAAAAAGTTATTTAACCCCAACTGATGCAACGGGTAGCTTCTCATTTCTTAAAATGTCGAAAGACACATCCCATGGTTGTGGAAAAGATGTTAATCAGTTTGAGAAGGGTCAAATCAATCGCATGCATCAACAGGAGAAACGATCCAAGGAGAATGCAGAAACTACTAAAATTGGGTTAAGAACTGTCCAATGTATTTTTAAAAACTGCAAGGAAAGTGGAAAACCCCTAATGATCATGATAGGCAATCACTTAAATATTTGGTGAATTCAAATTGAAGAAAAACAACAGTAGAACAAGTGAGCATATAGATTGCACTCAGGAGCAATATAAGAAGGCCATGTGGTCTGATGAGTACAGATTTACCCTCTTCTGGCATGATGGGCACATCAGGATAGGAAGAGAGGCTGATGAAGTGATGCACCAATCATGCCTAGTGTCTACTGTACAAGCCTATAGTGGCAGTGCTATGATCTGGGGTTGCTGCAGTTGGTCAGGTTGAGATTCAGCAATATTATGTGCCCAATGAACGAGGTCAACTGACTAACTGAATATACTGAATGGCCATATTATTCCATCTATGGATTTTTTTTCTTCCCTGATGGCATGGGTAATATTCCAAGATTACAATGCCAGGATTCATCAGGCTTAAATTGTGAAAAAGTGGTTCAGGAAGAATGAAACATTTTCCAATCATCAGTACAAGATCTTGTTGAAAAATTAGTGCGACACTGGATGAAAATAAATCTTTTGACATTACAGAAGTTTTCTGAAACAATGCCACAGCAAATGTGTGGAGTTATCAGTGCTAAAGATGGGCCAACAAAATATTAGTGTGACCTTTTTTTGGTGGTGACTTTTTTTGGGCCAGGTAGTATATATAAAAAATATAAACCCTTGAAGTAATTCGCACAACTCAGGTCATCTGCAAATAATATGGTTTTAGTTATTAAAAAACTGTATGTTGCAGTCTAATAACGAATGAATTGTTTTGTTTACTGCAGAAATATTGCTGTTGGAAGTATTTTCAAGAACACCATAGTACCACGATTATGGTAAAATATCAGTTTGCACACAGCCAGTTTGGCATGATGCTCACTTTTAAGTACATATAGTCAGTTGCAGTTTAACAATCATAGGAGTCATAAGTTGGTAAATGATGCCAGTGTGTTTTACCTGCAGGGGTTTCATGCCATAGAAGGACTGGACACATATTCGCCAGGTGATCAGGATTTGTGTCTTCCTTCCTGACCTGTGTTAATTTGGTTGTTCTTGTGAACTTACATAGGTTGGCCAGTAGGTGGCAGTGTATAAGGCAACATGTGATTTCAAAGAACTTGCTTGTGTGCAGGTTAAACCATCAACATCCACACTCATACGAGAAAACAGCTTTCGAATAACTGTCCTCTGCAGTGACCTTAACACATGAAAGGGTTCAAGTAATTTATTTAATTGTTGTTCCATATTTCTATGCTTTTGCTTTGTCTTGTGAAATGAATCCGCAACTATCATCTTCTGACTAAGCATTGGTAAGAAACCAGGCTGCAGAGCACACTAAAAAGTTGCACTGAGTTTGCCTTTTTGTGTTTGCTGTAATGTGCACCTTTTTCACCAGTTCTATCTCTGGGGGGTGACTCAGCATGAACGCAAACACACATTTAGCATAGTAACGTAGCAGCAATCAGGAAGAACTCCTAAGTGCTGATGTGTGCATCTGTCACAATCTCAGGGAGGCCAGTACAGCAGTGTGCAATCCCTGAAATAATAGGGACCAAGAAAATAGGAGGTGATGTTTTTAAAGAACAGCGGTTGATTTGATTTGATATCTAAGTTCCTGACAGAGATGTCTATGTGTGTGTGTGTGTGCGTGTGTGTGTCTATGAGCATGTTTGTGTCTGGCACCAAGCTGAACCAGTTGTGTATCATAACAGCCAATCAGGATGAGGATTGAGGTCACTGTGGCAATAGCACATTTAGAAGAGTAAATGAACATTCTGTTCTGTTCATCAAGAAATGGATTTCTGTGAGTGTTCCAGTCAAATACTTTCTCAGCAAAAGATCTTTCAAAAATAATAAGAGGAAATGAAACAGATAAATAAGGTTCTTTACTTCAAGTTTTAAATTTTTGAATATTTTCTCTTCATTAACATTCAGAAAATCAGCTCACTCAGCCCCCCTAACACAATTTGCTTCACCCACCCTGGCATTTCATTATATTGGTTTTCAATTCCTGATGACACTTTAAGACATGCCGATGTCCTTTAAGGACAAGTATGATGTGGGTAGAATGCTTAAACAATTTTTAAATTATTATTATTTATATCCATCCATCTATAGCCTACACCAGCAGAGGTCACCCAGTACAGGTTGTGAGTCCATCATAGGACAAACAATCATGAGCACACACACAATTTATAGAGACCAATTACAATAACAGTCATGTTTTTGGATTGTGGAAGGAGGCTGAAATACCTGGTGAGAACCCATAAATGGAGAACATATGCAAACTCCATGCAGAAAGACCCGAGGCTAGCTAAAGGCAACAGTACTAACAACTGTTAAATTTTGTTTAAACCCCCCAAAATGGAACTTGCTTCTTTCTATTTAAAACTGCTGTTGATTTAGCTGTATCTTTGCATTTTAAAGATGTTGGTTTTCAAGTTCTTTTTGTTTTTCTCAGGCATGACAAGACATCCATCCACAGACTCACCTCCAAGTGACAGTGGTTCCTCTCCTAATGACAGTGGATCAAGCCCTTCTCCCAGCACTCCACAGAAGCTTCTCCCAGGGTCCACCTCGCCTTTTGGGCCACGAGTATTTCATGTGAAACCGAGTACCTCTGGTACTCCAAGACCACAGCCTGAAGGGTCCGATAATCGCATCAACCCAACTAGACTGTCAGGAAAACTGGGTGGTCATGGTCCATGTAGTCGCCATATCTCTGTTAAGATGGAAAGAATAAAGGTATGCTCTTTGTAGGAGTGTTTTTTTTAGTGTTTCTAATTTTACAGCATGAATGCAGAAAGATGCATTTGTAACCTGTAGTTTTCTGTTTAATATCTTACGAACAGGTTCTTACTGGATCTGAAGTGGAAAGTGACTATCCAGGGTCACAGACTATTGATACCAGAGTGGTCATGGGTCAAGAGACACTGCTCAAAACAACAGAAGTCCTGAAAGGGAAAATCCCCACTGAGCTCAAAGGTCAAGCTATCCCTTTGCCATATCTCCCAAGTTTTTCATGTTCTCAGTTGCAATCTAAAGAGATAAAACAGGAGACCAACAACAAGGAAATCCAATCACAAATTCCCCAGAAACCAGAGAATCAGGAAACACATGATCAGGCCTCAGTTACAAACACTCCCCCCCTCTCTCCAAAACCAATCACAACAGATGACGAAGTAACAGACAGTAAAGAAGACAAGCAGACCCTCTCTGCAGATGAAGTGCCTTCACTCCCTTTTTCAGAGCTATCTTGTCCAGTTGCTCTGTCCTTCACTGAGCCAGCCTGTCCTGTCGACCCCCTAAGAGTTGGTATTCCCTCATCTCTTGACCCAGAACTTTACTACACCGCTCCTTCCACTCCAATCAAGATGGCTACCCGCTGTTCACACCTTAAACATCATTCCTATCCTGGATCCCCAGCCTCCCCTCTTTCCCTTGGTTCTCCATCTGACAGTGAGGAGCTCTGTTCCCCTCTCACTTCTCCATCTGGCTCCTACATTACAGCGGAGGGAGGCAGCTGGACATCATCTTATACATCCTCCACCTCCCCATCTACTTCTCCTAACTTGCTCCTTGTGGAAGAAACACAAGAGGCACCTGCTTGCTTTGTCAGTTCATTGTCAGAAATTGGAGATGAGGTTGCAGAGGAGAAGGGGCGATCAGGCTCAGAGCGAGAGGAGGAAAGGGCTGGGGAATTCAGTTTGTACCATCCTGATGATTTGGTCATGAATTCACAGATAAGTATAGCAGACACAGTGATTCCTGAGGAAGATGAGATTACAAAAGGGGAGGAGGTCAAGATTTCCAGGGAAACCTGTCCTCCATGCTGGGTGACTGAGAATACACCCCCTATAAGAAGCAGTAGCAGCAGTGATTCCCAGGATGATGAAGGGGAATCAGAAAGTTCATTTTACCCATTAGAGAAGGCCACTGTAAACAGAACAGGGTACTGTAGACCCATGCAGACAGGCCTGAGACTAAATCTGGAGGGATGTTTATCAGAAGAACATTATAGGCAAATGGAGGCTAACCCAGATATTTCACCCCCCACCTTGACCCCTGATGCAGAAAACATGAATATGGCATCTTCCAGCTTCAGCCCAGATTCACCACTCCTTCCCCTGGATGCCTTCTGCCCTGGAGCCTTCGATAGGCTTGGCCCAAGCTCCTTCATACTCTCGCAAGCTGCATGTTCTGATGATCTACCAGATGAGGAAAGGATGATACCTGCCTCCCTCATCTCCTTTCCCCTTCACACTAGCCTAATCTTCAAGGCTGACTCAATGGAAATCACCCTCTTCCCCACAGAAGAAGAAAATGACATAGAAGTCAATGACAAAAATGAAAGAAAGGATGTTGATGCATATGCAGCAGGAGAAGAGGAGGCAGATGTAGAGGATGATGATGAAGATGATGAAGAGGATCATGATGATTACAATTATAATGATGAGAATGCTGATTCCACACCTGATAGTGATGAAGGGGAAGAAAATGATAAAGTTGGAGATACATATGTGCAGCATGAGGCAGGTGAGGAAGCTAAAGTAGAGGTGAAGGTTGTGGAAGAAGAGGAGGAGGAGTTAGAAGAAGATGATGATGATGATGATGATGATGACGACGATGATGGGTGCGATAGCAAACCTATGGAAGATGAGGCTGAGGAAAGCTCAGCTTCCTTCCTTCATTCACTTTCAGAAACATCAATCAATGAAGGGCTAGATGAATCTTTCTGCTTCCAAGATGATACAGATGACTCTTTAGATTCTGCCTCTTATAATGGGGAGGAAGATGAACGTCTATACAGCACTGAGAGGCATGCACAATCTCTAGAACCTCTTCCTGCAGATAACTCAAATCCAGCTGAAATCCAACCAGAGGTTGAACAGGGTCCCTTGCACATACAACTAAACATGGACACACAAATGGATCAGTCCAAATCTACCTGTCTGTCTGAAACCCCTGTAGCCCACCCAAAAGGTGGGCTACAGGGGTGCTTAGAACCAACACCCCTGGAAGTGCCTATGTGCCCTGAACATCAACCTGATCCTGCTGTGAAATCTACCATTCAGGAAGATGAAACAAAAACCTCAGATAAACCTGTGGATAACCAGCAACCAGTTCAACCTTCTGAAGTAAATTCTAATCAACCAAACTTCCCAACCAACATTAATGAGAAAGAAGGGAAAAGCCAGATAACTACTGGTGCTTTTTTAAACCCTCTTGTGGAGCCTCAAGAGAATCTCTGTTCTAATCTATCCACTACCCTTGTTGCCATTCATGCATCACCTGATTCTACAACTGAGTACACCAGTGTTTCTCATTCTGCCACTTCTGTGGAGACGAGAACAAAAGATTTACCTGAGGAAAATCCTACAATGAAGGATGTTGCTTTGAAACTACCTTGTGATCAAACTGAGCACACAAAAGAACCTGAAAGGGACTCTTTCAAATTACTCATAAAGCCTCGTCATGGTCATTCTGAAAGCCAAAGGACTGTTGGAGCAAGCAGAGTTGCACTGTCAAAGTCTTTCTGTGGTAAATATGATGTGCAGGTAGGAGGAAGATCTGTGTGTAGGTCAGGTCCGAACAGGGACTCTGATACCAAGCTTGACCAGAGTACTGAGTATGCTCCAGCGGAGTCTGGAAGTGTAGAGTCTAAAACAAGTGATTCTTCTCCACCACTAAATATTGTTACTCCTACCAATGACTTGAATAAGGGTGTTGTTCTTCTGTCCTCTACTAAAGATTCAAATTCCAATCCCAGTAATATCCCTGTTTCTACTTCCCCAGAAATCATTTCAGAACTTGGCGACAACTTGGCCCTGACACCTGAACACTGCCCAAGAGACTCTTCCCTGGAGAACCTAAGCGAGAACACTTTAGGTACAGATGACGGGGTATTAGGAGCTATTGGATCCTTACACTCCCCACTTGCAATCTCTCCCAAAAGAGAAAATTCAGAAACAGACACAATTAGAGAGATGGTCCCTGAATCTGGGGCATGGTGTGATGCCAGGGTGGGTCTGGGTTTTGGTCTGGGATTTGGGACAGGGTCTGAGTTTGGTGTTTGGGGAGCAGGTGAATCACTGTCTTTGTCCCTAGGTAAGAGGTATGAGTTAGAGGCAGAGAGTCTTCTTATGTGTGATACAGAAGGCCAAAGGACAGAGACAGCTTTGGTATCTAATATGAGCAGTGAACTGTGTGAAAACTATGACAATGTTCTCAGTTCTATTCTGGATGAGGAAGATAACAACAATCAGAGTGGTAAGAATGACCAAACGCTGGCTAAAGAATTGGCTGAAGAGGGGATCTCTGAGTCCAACTTAGCTCATTGGAAATCTATTGAAGAGATTTCAGAAGCAGGCGGAGGAGAGGACGGATGTGCCAGATTTCCAGAGGACATCAGTAACTTGAATCCAGACAATGATAACAATAACAAGGAAACACAAATACAAGACAGTTGGAAGAGTTCGACTGACTCTGCCTTTGAGTGCTTGGATGAAGGCATGTATGGGAGTCTGAATGCTCTGTCAGATGAAATGAGACACCAGAGCGTCAGTATCATTATCAAAGAATCTGTGTCTAATATTCCACTTGAAGAGGTACCACTTCAGATTTCTGACAGGACTCCTAAAGAAGAACAAAGACCAACAGAGGATCACATAAGCCAAACACCTGGCACAAAACAAGCACCATTATTTAAAGATAGTAAAGATAGTATCTGTATTGCCGCAGCTGACACTCATACTGATGGAACTGCAAAACCCAAAAACCCAGATTCACCATGTAAAGCTGAGTCAAGATGTGATACTACAACAGAGCATCAGTCAATCTCTCCAGGGAGTAATGCATTTTCTTTGCCAGAGGGATCGTTTGGGTCTTTCCCTCCAAAATGCATATCTAACATCACTAAACTGAGGAGCACCTGTAAAGACAGCACAGAGAAGTCACAACATCAGCGGCACAATCAAAAAAAATGTATAAGTGCTGAAATTACCAGAACTATGGATGAATCAAAGACTAAAAACGCCTTTTTAGGAAAGCATGGTGTTGTTTGTAACTCAGGGGAAGAAGGCGAGGAGGTCAAACAAAAACAAAGGGGTGATGAAAAAAATAGTATGGAAGAAGATCAAAATAAGTCCTCATCTGCACTGAATGACTCGGATCACTTTGAGAGGCTTACACCAAAGGGTGGACCTTGTACAGATACACAAGTGGCCTCTACAACAGGCAAGGGAAGGAAGCAGAATAAAAACGGGACATGTCATATGGGTGATCATGATGACTTTAGCCCTGAGTCTGTCCAAGAACCAAAGAAAACTCCTGCTCTGCCAAACACCACAGTAGATAGATACTCAGACTGCGTTACAGACATTATTAAAACTAAGACAGACTACAATGCTAACAGCTTTTCACCATCTGACTTTCAACAAAGGACATCTGGGCCAGATAAAGTTGAATCTGTTGCACAGATAGAGGGGCATAACCAGGGAAGTCCTGATGAAAAAGGTTTGAGACAAGGACAAAGTAATTTAAACAGAAGTACAGCAGATAACCTCAGTGCAATAATAGCAATGAACCAAGACTTTCACCAGAAACAAGAAGTACTTGATAACAGACCACTATCTGATAGTCAGACACAAATTACGGTGGACCTTAATGATAACAACATAGATACTGGTCCCTGCAAACCTCAGCAAAATATCATCTCATACAGTCAGCCTCTGAGATGCCCCCCTTCCTCTCTAACTTGTGCCTCAACAGAGTCACTGGATGGCCTTTCCACACCTGTCCAGGAATCACAACCTGTCCTCTCAACTCAGCAACAATCCTTACAGTCTATGACTCATAAGTCCACTGGTTCTGGAATTCCCCCAAACAACAGCCTCCAAGAGGACACTGATGTCTTTTCAACACCATCATCTAAAGCTGTCTCTTCCCAATTGCCTGCTGTCATGCCGGTAGTCTTGTCCCAAGCTACCCAAGAAACTGGGAATCTAGACTCAGTACATGTTGCAGAATCTTCATCTCATCCCAATTCACAGTCTACTTTCAGCACTCAGTCCCAGGAACAGATAAAGGAGGACTGTACTTTGTTCACCCAAGACATTTCTCGAGGTAAGTGAAGATATTTGAAACTTAAATTTCCTTGGCCCCATACTGATAGGCAGTCTTGTGTCAGTAAAGAGGGGAACAAAATTTTCCTCTGGTCTGCTGTGTACGAATTAGAAAATGTTCAAATATTTGTATAATATACATGTTAATAAATCTGTTCCCTGTAAGATACGAGTATGACTGAAGAAGAATCAGGCAAGATGGATGATGGTGGACAGCTCCAGCAGGGTCACACATCTAAGCCTAAGGGAGCTGAAGAAGAAAGAAACGGATCAGTGAAAAAAGAGTCTGGTCCAGCAGATCAGCGAGAAATCCAACCCCTCTCCAATTGCCAACCAACCGGCAGACAGTCAGGCTGTTCAATCAGCCATAACATCAACATTTGTGAAGAGATTGATCTATCAGTTAAAAACAGTGAGTTTTTGGTTTTATTTTTCTTTTTTATCCTGTAGGAGAAAGAAATACCCTGAATATCTTTAGCTCTCTGTTATACAACCCATCTTACTTTCTGTCTGCCTTTATTTTTTGTAGTTGCTAATTTAGTTGAATGTTAACAATTACATAGCAGTGACAAGGTAAATAACTGGTTACACTGGCATAATATAGCTAATTTGCACTAATGTTACAGAATATTTTTCTGGGACATGTTTCCTTTAGGTTCCACTGTGGCTTCCTGCAATGACTCTGAGAGTGAAGGTTCAATGCCTGATCTGGAAGAGTTAGAGCCTCTGAGACCATCAGAACCACCGGTTAGTCAGTCTAAAGGCTTTATAAACAAATATAACTTCATTGTGTAATATTATGTCATGAGAATGGCAAAGAAAAAAGGACAGGGACTACACTTTGGCAATTTTTCCATACCTATCCATACCTGGGAAATATTTGATCCAAAGTCCAGACTTTTCCAGACCTTTTAGATGGTGTAGGAGCCAGTAAACATATTTTATTTGCCTGACCTGGGACAGCATTTGTAAATAAGCTAGTGGCTAAAAATCCAGTGCAAAGCAACTCTTTCCATATGAGCTTATTTACTTCTGTATGTGTTAAGAAGCATAACAACATAACCAAGACTGTTATGGGGCCATCATATATAGGTCACAGTATGCTCTTAATTTTTCATGCTCTCATCCCATAAATCTTAAGGTGTCGAAGCTTGATTTAGCAGCAAGAGGTAAAAATTTTAATTACATAAAGATAGACAATAAACTGTTGCTGTTTTTGCTACAACTAAAAAGCCAATAAATTCCCATTGACCCAAAAGAAAATCTTACTTTTTTCTTTATGTGTTAACAAATCTAGCATTTTGAAAATAAACAAATTATCAAAACAGCAAAAGCTTCAAAAGATTTTTTTTAACAACCACTGAACTTTTCTTTCAGTGTATTTCCACTGCAGATGATGGCTTGAACAGACCAAAACAGAGCCGGAGTGAGAAGAAGGCACGCAAGGTCAGACTATTGCTTTTATAAGTGTATAGATGTGGCCAAATGTTTTAGCAGTGATGAGATATGTTGTTGCCTCAGTTTTCACATTTTTTTCCACAATATTACATAGAATGATCCGATGCATATTAATATTTTGCAAAGAGCTTACAAAATGTACTTCAGAAAAAAACCCTGTATTTTTGCCCTGACACAAAATGATCAGCTAGTTATAATTGTTTCATGAAGACAAGTGAAGCTGTGAAAGAATTCAGCTGAAACACTCAACAATCCAATTAACAGACTGAAGTAGATGTGTTTGAAATATTAACTTAGTGTTGCTTTGAGGTAAATGTTCTTGCATGCAAATACATGGCAGATAAGCTGCTTTCCAAATCATAAAGGACTGGATGTGAGAGGTTCAGTTGCTATGAAATTTAAGAGTGTCCAGCAAGAAACAAGACTGTATCTTCCTGAAAAGTAAGCCACAGAATCAAGTTGCCACTAGCCCAAAGCCTGTTCAACATTGGTAGCAGGGAGATATGAGTGCATCCTTTAGGTTTAAAAACAGCATTCAGTCTTCTTTGGTCAGAAATTGTCAGTGTGCCACATCTTGCTTTGTTAATATTGCTACAGTACTTTAAAAGGTTCTCCAAATCTGTCAGACTCTGAGAACATCTATTGTCCACAGCCCTCTTTGGGTTACTCCATAGATTTTACATCAGATTTAAATCTATTCTTTAAGCTAGGCATTCCTTTGGTGAAAACATTTGGCTGTTGATTTTGAAATATATTTTGACAGACCGTGATACTGGAAAATTAAATCCCTCTTCATGTCCAGCCTTCTAAGGGAAGATATTGGGTTAAAACTGACTGGTTTCTGGAACTGTTCCTTATTTCATTCACATTGACAAAAAACTAGCTCCATTTAAAGAAAAGCAATCCCAGAACATGATACTACCATCAAGTTTCACTGTAAGTATGATGTCAATTTAGCTGTTGTTTTTTTGTGCTAATTGTCATTCACCAACACATAACACATTCATCAGGGTCACATTCATATAACTGTTGGTAATGTCCACACCGAACCAGGTTATTCCAGCTCTTTAACCGTTTTATGTTTCTCCCTAACAGATGTGCTTATTTTTCAGTCAAGTTGCACAGGTTGTTGGTCAAATTAAAGGTGAAAAATTTATCATCATGGTGTTGGTTTTCACATCACAAATACCTGCCAATTTTACAGAATTGTGTGCACTTTCAAGATCCACAATACATGATGTACCCAAATGTTTTTTAAAACAAAAAACAAACACAGACGTAAGTTTAAATAATTATTTGTGTTCCTAACCCTGAAACTCTGTCTGCAGGCGATGTCTAAACTGGGTCTGAAGCCAGTCCATGGTGTCACCAGAATCACAATCAGGAAGTCCAAGAGTATCTTGTTTGTCATCAGCAGACCAGATGTTTTCAAAAGTCCTATGTCAGACATTTATATTGTATTTGGAGAGGCAAAGGTATATCTTTCATATCTTGTTGATCATAAAATCTTCCCTATATTTCAATCTTGCACTAATTCTCCTTTTCAATTCTTCTTCTCTGCAGATTGAGGACCTATCTCAGCAGGCTCACAAAGCAGCTGCAGAGAAATTCAAGGTGCCTGTTTCTCCTTCTCCATTAGCCCCACCTGCCCCACCAAGCCTAACCATCAAGGAGGAGAGTGAAGAGGAGGAGGAGGAGGTACATGGAATCTAAAGTGTCAAACTGGCAGGGCTGTTTCACCAAACCTTGAATGTGACTTCACTTGCTTTGTTCCTTTCCGCACATCAGGTGGATGACGGAGGTCTGGAGCAGAGAGACATCGAGTTGGTGATGGCTCAGGCCAATGTGTCACGAGCCAAGGCCATCCGCGCGCTCAAACACAACAAGAACGACATTGTGAATGCTATTATGGTAAGGACAAAGGAGGGATGGAGGAAGGAGGAGCAGGCTGGGAGAGGGCGGGCAAATGGTAAACAAAACAATGAGTCATAACCAGGGAGCAGAGAGGGGAAGAGAGAAGGTTGACAGGAGAGAACAAAGCACAAATGAGAAGAAGCCCAGAGTTGTAACTGAGAAACTGTTCTGTTGTTAAGTTCTACGCCCACTAGATGGCAGCAATGGCTAACACAGAGTTAAATTTTTCCTTGATTTTCTTGTTTTCTCTGCCTTGCTTCAATTTTTCATCCTTTTATTTTCCTCATAGGAGCTGACCATGTGAGTGAGGACTGAGGACAATTTGATTCCGAGCTCCCTTGTTCCTGCCTATAAAGCCTAAATACTGCGTACTCTTCTGTATCGCTGCTGCTGTATGTTGCATCCCCAATCTGCTAAATAAAGTCTAAGACAAGTTCCAGCGTGGACTCTGACTAAACATTGAGGCTGATTCCTCTGAAGAGACTGAAAACAGACCCACTTTTAGGAAAATTATAAAGACATGGTGCCTTGCAGTAAGTATTTTGTCAGGTTAAAAACCGCAAAACAATGTATTTTATGGGATTTTTGTGTGATGGACAAAGTATTGGGCAAGTGTAAAATGGAAAAGGAATGATATTTGGTTTTCAGTTTTTTCCAAACCTAAACCTGAAAAGTATGGCATGCATTTAGATTCAGGCCTCTGCGTCAATTCTTTATAGAACCACCATTCATTTTAATTGCATCTGAAATGGGTAAATACCAGATTAACAGGTTTTGAGAATGACATTTTTTCCCCATTCTTCTTTGCAACATAGCTCAAGCTCAGCCATACTGAATAGAGAGCACCTGTGAATGTCAATTTTTCTAGTCTTGGCACAGATTCTTAATTGGATATAGGTCTTGTCTTTAACTGGGCAATTCTAACTCATGGACATGCTTTAATCTGAACCATTCCACTATGGCTCTTCCTGTGTCCTAAGGAACATTTTCCTGCTGGGAGGTGAACTTTTGCTGCGTTCTATTTACTTTGGAAGTCAGAGCTCAGTTTGACGTCTCACCCAGTGTAACAGCATTCCAGTTAAGAAGTTGGAGAAGTCTGGATTTTAACATGGTAATGCCCAAGTAGACATTGTTCGCAGTACCTCCTCAAACATAATTTTATTCTTTACTTTCCATAAGAAAAACACACTTTTAATTTATTCAGTTTAGAGTTGCAGCTGCTACATGTAACATTGATTTTAGACACACACAAGTGTCTTGTAAAATGAACATTTTCACCACAGCTTACTATTGTTGATGTGAGGAGCGGCCATTATGAAACGCTTTAAAAATCCTAACTGGGGGTAGTTGGAGTTTCTCCCACTTTTTAAGTTGAGCTTGAATGTTCGAGTTCCAACTACAAATGGAATGCAACATTTCACCCCTGTCTCAAGTATTTTGCCACCTTTAACAGGTTTTCTTCTAGAACTGTCCTGCATTTAGCTCAGATGGAAAAGCAACCCCACAGCATGATGTTGCCACCACCATGTTTCACAGTTGAGTTGGTGTATTCAGGATGATGTTCAGTTTTGGTTTCTGTCCAAAACACAGTTCGAATTATGCATTAAATCAGACACAGGTGGACTAGATTTACTAATTATGTGACTTCTGCAAGCAATCTGTTGAACTGGATTTTATTTAGAAGTGTCAGAGTAAATAGAGATGAATACAAATCCATGCTACACTTTTCAGATTTTAATTTGTAGAAAGAAGAGAAAAGAAAATTTTTTCTAAACTATCACACTAATTTGTCATGCTTTTTGTTGGTCTATTACAAAAAACTTCAATAAAATACAACAAGGTTTGTGGGTGACAAAATCTGAAATAGTTGAGAGGGTATTATTGCTTTTGTAAGGCACTGTATTCTTTTCTGATACTATTTCAATGTAAGTTAATTTGGACACACACACACACACACACACACACACACACACACACACACATATATATATATATATATATGTATATATATATATATATATATATATATATATATATATATATATATATATATATATATATATATATATATATATATATATATATATAATTTTGGTGGAAAAAGAAAATTTGTGTCGTCAAAAGCAAATAGACTGGAATTTTTTCAGGCCATGCAGATGTTACCTCATCACAAAATGACAATGTGTCTCGTCCTGACAATCTATCAGCTTTATTGTACAAAACAAGTTAGGATGTGAAGAAACAACACAAGCCCACTCTGTCTTCTTCAACAAGAAGGGGCAATAACAAAGACATTCCTAACATGTACAGTCATCAGCTTCAAATTAAGGCAATATGTCTGCATGTCAGTGAACTTTTTTGTAAATTAACCCACACTCTTACAGAAAGGAAAGAAAAATGCATTTAAAAAGTTTCTTTTAGTGTACAAATTTAGGGAAAATGTTATTAAGGAAGCAAAAATCTACAGTCACACACAACATTAGGGAATTTGAACACCGTGCCCTACAAAGGCCTTTAAAGGTGCAAAGGATTGAGTGTGTTTTATCTTTCAAAATCTCACAAGATCACAGTTTGGCTTTTTAGCCAGTAGGATATGCTGCTGTATTCTCCAGAGCTCGGCGGGGGAGACATCTTTTTCCCCTTTAAATCTAAACAAATGTTTTTGGGCTCCAAATAAAGTCCAGGAGGACCAATAGGTCTTCAAGAGCTGGTTTTAGATGGGAGGACATTATTCTCAAAGTGTCCCTGGTTTGTTATATTCCCTGCTGGGAAATATCTGGCCACGACAAAGGAGGATCCATCTGATGCTGTGGCTTTTCCAACACCCAGCTTCTTGCTGCTTTTCCACACCATTGCAGTGAAATGGCCTGAGGGTAGCACAGAAAGTCGAAAGAAAAAAAGTAAACATGGAGCAAGAGTGAAAAACATTTTGTTCAAAAATGATTGCAGCAGGAGTGCTCACACACTTAAGTTCACCCAAACATTTACAAAAAGGGGAATTTTCTCTCTGGCTTTAATCATCAGTCATAAATTCTTTTCCCATAACCCCTTCAATTTATATCCCTTCTTTAATGTAGGAAATGCTACATTAATCTGTGTGAGTCACTGCGATGGCTAACAGTGATCCGCTTTATGTGTTATTAAGTTACACTAACCCACACTCTCTGTAGCTGTGTCTGAAGATACGGGAAACCATGTGGAGGAATTAGTGCAGACTAGATGTGGCATGTGAGTTCGTCAGCTATAAATATGACAGTGATTTTCCCCTCAGTTTCCCATTGGAGGGACACAAAGTCACATACTGACGCTAGCTCAAAAATAACAACCAGCCACCCAGTGCCTGCACAAGTGTGACAGTGAGAGAAAGCGAAAATGACAACACATGAACAGAAAGTGACATCACAGGCGAAGAAGCTGTTGACAAACTGAGAGAGAAAAGAAAAAGATGAGACAAAATATTCAACAGTGTGAATCTCACCAGTGCCAGAGGAAAATCCAGGGCGGCTGAAGTTGTACTGTTTGACTTCTTCATACCAGCGATCTGCCACATTCTTCCCTGCATAAGCATTGAATTAAAGAAAGTGACATCAGTGCTAATCAGATTAATAATGCATCATTTAAATGCAGGAGAAATTAATGTGGACAGTCAGTTGGAGCTACAAATTCCTCTTGGGCTCATGGGGTTTACACTGATACTCTTTTTTTTTTTTTTTCTCAGCAATTACTGGGCTGTTTTATCAATATTTGTCCTGTGCTGAGATTTTTATGCAGTGAGTCATGGTGTCTGAAGTGGAGGGAAAATAGAGTCCAGCTGTTCAGCTGCACCAACTGGAAGTCTGTACAGAGCATTTACTTTAGGCTGCACATACACATCCAGTTGATATGTATTTTTCTTATCACGGAGAGTATAATCTAATAGATACAGTTATAGCAGAAGTACTCCAAAGTTTGAACATATGTGCCATGTTATAAAAATAAGGTTTTATTTGTACTGTATTTACCCGTTTGGTCATAAGAAGCCCATGCCAGGTTTTCTCCGCAGCTCCCCCTGCTGGACTCCACACTGTGCTTCAGGATTCGTGTACTAGCCAGACTTTCAGCATATCAAAAAAAAAAAAAAAAAAAAAAAAAAATTTAAATTTTGTACATTTAATGTTTTTCATTGCACAAATCTTAATATAAACTCACTTTTGCACAGAGAATGTATAGAAATGGGTAGTGTATACACAAATAAATCAGACTGTTTGAAATGTATAAAGTTAAGTAAGAGAAAACATCATTACCCCGAAGATCTAGAGATTTTCATACTATATTTTTTTCAACTAATTCAGTGTTGTGGCATTGAATAGCTATAACCATAAAGTAGTTTATAACGTGCAAAGAAAAACTGCTGGGTTATGTCATTTGCCTAAATGCTAGATTTCTGCCATTTTGAACAGAGGTAAATTAGTTTCAACCAAACATTGGGTTTAAATTGTGACCTCGTTGTTGAGTTAGAGAAGAAGATACTTTTTCTGAAACTGCAATTTTACACTACACAATGACCTGATCAGACTTTAATAAACCTCTTCGACAGGATTAACCAATGAATGCTGAGATGGTAAAAGGATGCCAATTAACACTTTAAATATCAGAGGGTTGTGTCAATTACCTTAGTTCAAAGAAGGTAATTGACACCTACAATCCTGAAAAACGTCAATCAGTTTAAACTGATAACACTACATATTATGTTAGTCATGCATATCCCATCATGTTTTAACAGTCTTTACAGAAAGATTGCAGTAATCCAAGACTATATGACCAACATTTCTTAGGATTCACAAAATACTGATTTTACTGTGTATGAGATATTATAACACATTCCACAAAGTCTCTAAATAACATAAGTCTTAGGATTTGAAAACATGGGTCTTAATGGGAAGAAATGAAGTGTATTTAGTCAAACATCAAGTCCTGCCACATCTGAATATGCGGGTAATTTTGAAGCACCCCTGTACAAAACAGGGGTTTAAACACTTTAAACACTCAGGAAGTAACTTCACTAACCTGTGTTTTTTTTCTCATAATCAAGGATCCCCTGATCTTTTTAAGATGAAAGTGAAACTTTCTATAAACAGTATATGAGTTTGCAAGTTGTAATTATAAACTAAATAATCAGAAAGCAGGTTGAAGTATCATCGATTGGAGCCGCTTTAAACACTCAGGAATGACCATCAGCACAGATGGAAAGTCTCCATAAAGTAGCAAGAAATAAGGATGCATAATTAATGGGTTATTGCTGCAGCATTCGATTAAAGGTACTTTTTGTTACAGTGGCATGTGTATATAAGGTGTCTCACAATTATGATTCTCATGCTGTGTAATTTTTTGATACATCCAAAATATTTGGATATCATAAATATTATATGAAGGCAATCCTGGATCGTTATTTACCTATAGCAGAATATCTTCCAACCCCAGTTATGTGAAAGGCAGATATGCAATGTTATTGGTTTGGAATGTAAGAAGGTCTCACATAATATCTAAAATAAATAGCTATTTGGATTAGTGATCTTTGGATATTTTTTATGCATTTTCCCTCAAGACGAACTGGCTGACTCCTCTGTGTTCCTGTGTGTGTGAGAAAGCACAGGTGCAATTCAGCTGTTATCCACAGACTGTCTCTGCTGTCATGGTGAGGACCTGATATTGATAATGAACGCCTCTCCCCTCACTTCAAGCTTGATTATAATGCCTCCGGCTTCCCTTTAAGTATAAGAATCTAAACGGAAGCCCTATGCATCAGCATTAACCCTTTAAACTATTTTTTTTTTCTGTTTCCATGTTTGAGAGATACAGCAGAAACAAGCAGAGGAGGCTGTAGCTTAATGGTTCCGTCACATTTAACTTTTCACTTTTCACACTGTTGTATAGGTAAGTAGTAGAAATAACAGCACAGATGTTGTGTTTAACAGACATGATTAAAGATCTTGTCAGCTAATGAGATTAAGCAGAACCAGGATTTCATTAAAAAAAAGAAAACCACACTCATGATGCTTTAAAAGTGCACACATCTAAATGAACTAATTTTCAGTTAAAATTTCAGACCTTTTTGTGATGAAAAAGTTAGCAAAAATGAATGAGGGTAGCTGCTTAGGGAATTCAGCTATTATAAAATACAGGTCAAGTGAGAAAAGACAAAAACAGAGAACTAAACTAATGTAAATAAGCAGGAAAGTTCAGGTTACAAATGCTAGACATTTTAATATATTGGACATGCTAATTGGTGAATGTGTTCATAACCTACAGCTAAGCCCAAAATTACTCATATCCCTGGCAGATTAAAGTTTAAATTATTGGTTTAATTTTACCAACATCGGACTTCTGACATGAAGTAATGTTAATGTTTCAATGTGGTCCAGCCAGAGTCCCCATTTGAATCTGACAGAGTATCTGTGAAGCTAAAGATTAGGGTCATGCCAAGGAAGCCTTTCAACCTGAAAGACTTTTAGTTTATCACCAGAGACAAAAGATTAAAACAGCAGTGGAAAAGCTGGTCAGCAATTATAACAAGGGTTTTATTGCTGTATAAAAAGGATTATGCCACAGATTAAAGAATATTAAAAACACTATTTCTTCAAAATGTATATTTCTTTCAAATTGTTTGATTGTGTTGTGAGAGGTGCTTGTCTCCTTTCCTGTCAGAAACTAACTTCTTGGTTGAATAACAATTATTTAAATTTGCCAGGAATATGAATAAGTTTGGGCTTATTAACTGTTCATATATACTTTTGAACTTTTAGAAAGAAAAGATGATAAATGAATGAGAACTAGTTCATGCTCGGGCTTTAAACTTAACTCAGTATATCCAGGTGGTGAACTGTGAACATGAAACTTTTTTTTAACATGGATGACTTGTATTTGAACTAGTTCTTGTGAAAGAGGAACTTGCGAAACATTTCACTCAAGGGGATACATTTTCCCTAAATTCACTTGGTGCTACTGGTTTAATAAGCTTAACTAAAATACAATTTAATTACAATTTAATAATACTATAATTTAAACATCTCAATGCAGCTACAGCTGAATTATCAAGATCACCTGTAATCAGAAACAAATCTTAGATACATTAAGTTTGCAGTTGGAGCTGTTACTGTTGACTACAGAACTTTGACAATTACTGATATGCATAATTTTGTTATCTTTATAATTTAATCTGTGTGTGTGTGTGTGTGTGTGTGTGTGTGTGTGTGTGTGTGTGTGTGTGTGTGTGTGTGTGTGTGTTGTAACCCACCGAGCAGCCTCTCTGCTCAGTTTCCTGCTCAGCTTTAGTGGTGGAGCCTGGTGCTTCTTCCTGTACTCATTATGGCTCTGCAGCACCTCCTCAGCAAATTGCTTGGAGGCTGAGAGACAGGTCAGAGGGGGGAATAGTTAGACGTCTGATGACAGCAGGAATAGAACGATACAACAAGGAGACTCATGCATGGCCTCAGAGATGAAATCTCGAGACTGACTGACCTCACACCGTGAGTAAGAAAACGTCTGCTAGATCATCCCCCTCAACCCTCCATCACCCCCTTCTCCACATAGCCATTCAGTGCCTATCACTCACTGGCCTTTTCATAAGTCTTACAATCTCTAGAGAGCTCACACAATAGGCACATTCAAATATTTACACAGACTACAACAGAAGGACAGATTCTGCAATTGTTTACTAACCATATAACAAGAATTAAAGCAATCAAAGGTGCTAAACAAAGTGCAGAAAGACAACTTTTAGTACTTCTTTTTTTTTTTCAGTTCGATATATTTTTTGTACTACTTTAGGATATGGTTTCAACATCAACAAGCTGTCAAGATATATGCTCATGTATGAGTAGTTTTCTGTGGTGGAAAGTTGTAAATCAGTGGAAAAAAATTCAGAAATTAACTGATCTGTGTTACAACCATCAGATTGCAGTCTCCACTTACCAGATTTTCCCATGGTGCTGAATCACTCAGTCCTCAGTGAGATCAATAGCGCAGTGAAGTCAGCCTGTTTTATGCCTGCTCTTCTTTTTAATTTGCTTCCACTCTTCTCGTAGTGCTGGAACTTTAAAGCCGACCCTCTGAAACAGCTACCAATCCATTTGTTTCAAGCCTTTCTTGTTTCTCACACTTTCACAGGCTTCATGTTACAGAGTTTGTAATTCCCCTTTAGATATTTTTCTTGTTGCAATGATCATTGCACAACATTAACTCTAAATCAGTATTTTACCTCACGCAACATAACCTGAAACTCCTTCCTTCTAGCCAAGCAGTCCACTATCTACATGCCATCAGCTATCTTTATGGCCCAGAAGAGAACACACCCACCCTCTTTCATTTCTGCAAATGAAAGAGGAGCCCCATCAGTCACTGATGACATCATCTTTATGAGACACACTCCCTTATATGGCTTGAAGCTTGTTTTTCCTACCTATCAGTGTGGGAGAGCCCTGACCATGCCAGCTGTGGCCTGAACCACATGGCCATTGATTTCATTTTGACTGCAATGATGCAGCATTATGCTGGATAGTGTGCAGTGGGAGACAAAGATGTAGTTTCACTTGTGCTGCACTGCTTTCAGGTTCTTTGTCATTTTTTGCATTATTAAGTTATCAGCAATGCTCTCAAATAAAAGAGTAACAACCTAATTTTGACTTTTAAGGCTGTGATTGAGCAATCTGCCATCTGCATCTGACATCCAAGAAAAAAGTGGATCACTATCAATCATGCTGCAGAGTGGGATACAACTATTTGTTTTGTCTGTTTGAGGTATGCTACCTCTTGAGAATAAATGACTTTCCCAAGCTTAAGATAAACAAATGGCTTAAATTGCTCCCAGAGGCAAGTTAGAGCAGAATATGTCACAATGCTCTTTACATCTCATAACTCAGATCTACAAAAACTGTCTACTTGCACTTTTTGTAAAAGCTGAGACTTATATAAAAAATGAATATTAAAATAACACACAAAACTCTTCAGTTTCAAGATGACAATGTGAACAACACAGAGATGAGCTTTAACAAAGCTCTTTTCTTAAACAATGAATCAAAACTGGTTAATTTCCTTTCAGTGAGCATAACCTTAGTCACATTTTGTTTGGCTTAATGAAACCCATTCATTCTTTTTCACAAACACTCTTGGTCCTGGTCTGGAGGTTTAGGGCAGGGTGGGAGTATACACCCATGTTGGCTGTCAGTGGTCTTAACCAAAAAAAAAAAAAAAACAGCTTGAAGCTGTTGCCAGTCCATAAACACAGGAGCATACAGGACAAACAGCCATGCACATCAATTGGAGTCATCCAATTGATGTGCAAGAAAACAGGAGTACCCTGAGAAAACCTACCAGGGATTCAAACCAACCCCTTTATCTGGAAGATAACAGTGACAGGGCTGGACAGAGGGATATTCTTCAAACACAATATTCTGGAGACTTTTCAATCTAACAACACTCTCAGAAAGAAACTGGTGGTTTGCCCCAAGGATGAAACACTCAAGAACAAACTGTGCTGAACCGTTTACGCTGTCCACTGCAACAAAGAATGCAGAGCTCTAAATAGGTAAAACAGAACAACAGCTGCACAAACGGATGGCAGAAAACAAATGAACCAGCTCATCTAAACATGACTAACTGGTTCATCAGCATCTCAAAGGCAAGGGACACTCTTCTGAGTATTGATCATTTAAAAGACAAGTGAAATAATGGGGTGGGGGAGTGGTGTGTGTGTGGGCGGGGGGGATTCAAGTTCCTGATTTCCAACACCTACAATGCTGTGTGCATTACTGATTTCCTCTCTTTCCTCTCTTTTTGCTGTTTTGTCACAGTTAAATTTTTCAGATTATCAAATCAATTATAACATTAGGCCACTACATCCTGAGTAAATGCAACAATCAGTTCTCAAATGAGGATTTCATTTATTAATTGCCCCATTTTAAATCAGGAATTAAATATGGTTAACTCCATAGGTGGGTTTAATTTTACTAGGCATACCCAGGCCTGATTACTTCCTGATTTGTAGAGTAAAGAAGTCACTTAATCAGAATCTACAGTACATGGAGTAGGTTGAAAGATCTCAGAAAGCAACACTTCTTGCCCTGGTCTAAAGAAATTTAATTAGACAAGCTGAACAAAGTTATTGATATCTATCAGACTGGAAAGGGTTACAAAGCCATTTTGAAGGCTTTTGGAATCCAGTAAACCATAGTGAGAGTCATTATCCACAAACAGAGAAAACATGGATCAGAGATGTACCTTCACAGGAGTGCCAGTCTGCCAAAATTACCATGAGAGCACATTGACGACCCATCTGGATGTCACAAAAGAACAACATAAAACAACCCCCCACCCCTCCCTTCCCCCCAAAAAACAAAAAAAATGCACACATCACTTGCTTGTGTTAAGGTCATTATTCCTAATTCAATGCAGAGGTTCTAAAGGCAAAACCACTACTGATCAAAAAACACCACGAGGCCTCATATTCACCAGAAAATATCTTGATGATCCCCAAGACTTACTGGAAAATATTCTGTGGACTGAAAACTCAAAAGTAGAACTTTTTCAAAGCCTGTTACAGCTGGTGGTAATATCGGCATTTTGGAAAAATGACATCATGCAACAGCCAGACACTGATGAGGTATTGTGATGGTCTGGGGTTACTAGCTGCTTTACAGCCTGAACACCTTGCAGTCATTTCTGGAGCAGAAAATCCTAGAGAAGAATGTTGATCAATTAGTTTGTGACTCCAAAAAAAAATGTGCTCTGGGGTTAAGCCCAGCTCTGAAGGACTGAAAAATTGAAGATTTTGGAGTAGACCAATTAGCACAAGCCTGGACTTAAATTTGATTAGCATGACCACAGCATTAATTTATCAGGCCTCAAAGCTTGAAAAGCCCCTAGTGTGGTGAGTGAAATTGAGCATTTGGAGGTACTTATCTTTTCACACTGGACCCGGTTGATTTGGACAGCTTTTTCCCTTAATAAATGGAATCATGGTTTTGAAAACTGTTTTTTGTATCTTTTTCAAGATGTCTGAGATTAACATTTGTTCAATAATCTAAAACATTTAGGTGGGGGTTATGTGTTTTTTTGGCAGCACACTATAGTGGAACTCTGACCCTTCTCTCTAAAAGCCATTCACACCTTGAAACATGAACAAAACACCTCACATTTTGGCCTAATTTGGAAGCATTCCACCTATGACAACAACCCAAATGACTCACGGGATGGACGGGTGGGTTAGTGGGTCACTTGACCTAAACTGCCCTGTTATCGTCTTGGTCCTCACAAGAGCTTAGAAGCCTTAACTTCCAAACCCATGATCAGAACTGAACAAACATTTATGATGCAGTTTTGGTGAAACATTTTAAAGACACAAGGGAAGTCATTCAGCTGCTTTCTGTTTAATCTTAATCCAGTGCAATCAGGCTTACAATCAATGGATGCATTCCAATTACATTACAATTTGGTTGATGATAGTCACTAAAAAGTGTTTTTTCAAGGAAGCCAGTTGGTTTCACTGACTGTTTAATTTGATACAATCCCCCAATTTCTGAACAAGCACAGCGTGGTAGTGGAGAAGACTATTCTCTTTTAACAGGAAGAACTCTCTTGCAGAACAAGAGTCAGAATCTGACCCCAAGGACAAATAAAATGAGAATAGTATGTATGTTTTGAGTACATTCTTCAACAGGGCTAGCCTAAAGCAAAATAACCAAAGAGATAATGCTAAACCAAAACCAAACCATTCTAAGATTAACACTTTTCAGCAATCAGATCAAAAATAATCCTTTGAATGTCCTCATTCACTTCCTTGGCTGTTGTTTTTGTTTCTTGTTTATGGACTGAATAGCAGTTTTCAAGTCTATAATACAGCAATATGCTTTTTGTAAATTATTAAATGAAAAGAATCATAAAATATTAAACCTGGATGTGTTCTCGTGAACTTTTGCCATTTTAGTTTTAAGTATCTTATCTACAGATATGTACAGTTTCAGTGACACTTGCTCACAACAATTTAAAATGCGCAAGGTAGTGATGGCAAAATAAAACACTAAAATGCATTTTGGATAATCAATTAAAAGTTCATTGCAATATTTTCTAAACCTCTATATAACAGCTTAACTGAATTTATTAGGAGATTCTGTGCTCCTGGTCAAAGCTCACGGTCCAGGTTTAAACTGGTGGTGCATGCAGATTGATGCATGCTAGTTCCTGCTGTTCAGTGTTCAGTGAGCCTCTCTGAAATAAAAAGATATTAGATATCTTACACAACTTTTTGACTTTCAGTTATAGTTACTCAGGACTCAGATGCTGTTGCTCAAGTGCAACACCCAGTGGTTTTAGAATGCACTGCAATGAAGCCTGAGAGTAAAGGGATTTCACCGCTGTGTGGGAGTGCACCGAGACAGAGGACAGCAGAAAAAAGCAGAGAAGGAATAGGTGTGAATTGTATGGGGAGCAGATATTGTTGAAAGTCACAAGGTAGAAACCCAGCCAAGCAAAACAATAGTAGTTTAGGCTTTGTTGCACCAGAGGCACTGCACCCTTTTCCCTCTCCGTGCACCACTGTGTTCGTTTCTCTCCAGTTCCGAGACCCAACCAATAAAACCAGCAAAGAATTTACCTTGTGAAATAATGAGACATGGTTAAGTATAAAATCAAGATTTAATGCCAAAAATGATCAATGTACAGAGTATACAATGACACAGATACATAGTGACATTCACCTTCGCTGCCGGGGTCCACTTAGCACATCTTAAGGATGAACCAAATGAAGCAAAGAGTGGGTTGTGAGCCCTGCTTTTATCTATGCCTCACTCTAAACCCTCCTAAAGGGAGTCATCCTCTTGTATCAGTTTAACTTTGACTATGTGTTGCGTTTTATGTGATACCAGCAGTTATGGTTATGTAAGCTGTAGCAGTGAGCAGTGTAGCAGATAAGCAATTAAGTAGGACAGATATATTTAATTAGGGCAGCAAAGAGATGATTAGAAAAGGCCACAAAATCATAGATCCATAACATCTTGCTGGTATTTAAAGCTGCAGTATGTAACTTTTATAAAAATATTTTTCTACATATTTGTTGAAACTGTCACTATGTCGTGACAGAATGGTATGAGACAGATGATCTGTGGAAAAAAAAAAAATCGAGCTCTTCTGCCTTCTCCCAGTGCTCCTTTTGCTATCTAGAAACAATAACCGTGCCTGTGGTGCTGTTCATTCATCACAAAATAATGACAATTAAATAAGAATATTTAATATAAAATAAGTGATTGCATAAATATTCACCCCTTCAAATCAGTATTTAGAAGATGCACCTTTGGCTGCAATCACAGCACATAGTCTGTGTGGGTAGGTCTCAGTCAGACTTGCACATCTGGACACTGTAATTTTTCTCTTTTCTTCCATGCAAAACTGTTCAAGCTCTGTTAGGTTGGTTGGGATGGGCTGTGAACAGCCCTTTTCAAGTTCTGGCACAAATTCTCTATCAGATTTAGGTCTGGGCTTTGACTGGGCCACTCCAGAACATCCACCTTGTTGTCTCTAACTCATTTCTGTGTAGATTTAGCTGGATGCTTCAGGTCGTTGTCTTGCTTGAAATAAATGTTCTCCAAAGCTGTACTTCTCTTGCAGATGGTAACAAATTGTCCTCCAGGATTTCCCTATATTTTGCTGCATCCATTTTACTCTCTACCTTTACAAACCTTCCATGGCCTGCTGCCGAAAAGTATCCCCACAGCATGATGCTGCCACCACCATGCTTCACAGTGGGGATGGTGTGAGAATATGTACAGGAAATAAGGCCAGCATAAACACATGCTGGTCGAGCAGTAAACTCAAAGCTGCTCAAACAAGATCACTGTTTCACTTTTTCATCTTTTTCTGTACTTCTGAGCTCCTAACATGACTAACTACAATGCTTTTTTGCCAAGTAAAAGACATTAGTTTATATTTTCCCCCAAAGCAGATATGTTTTACTTTGCCACCGTGGTTTACTTACTGTCTTACTCATAACATTCTCTTCAAATTGCTCTGTGGTTCTGATCAAAATAGACCCCAGATCTGTCTTTGTCGGATAGTCAGAGACGCAGTCACAGGGAATCACTAACAGTCTGTGAGGTCCCATTAACTTCAACATGTAATTGCTGCATACATCATCTGACCCTATTTTCCATCAGCTCGGATGCCAAATTGGATCTGATGTGTCTTGACCTCTATACTTTTCAATAACTTTTTCACTTATTTGCTTGGAATGTTCTTTTGTCTTCATGTTGTAATAGTGGCCAGGAATACTGATTAATGGACCTTCCAGACAAAAGTATCTCAATACTACAATCACTTGAGACACAGTCACTGCACTCAGGTGATCTCCAGTCCACTCATTTTGAGATTACAAGCACCAGTTGGCTGGACCTCTGTTGAATTAGGTCAGTCACTTTAAAGGGAGTAAATATTTATGCAATCTATTATTCTGTGTTACATATTTTTTATTTAATTGTCATTATTTTGTAGAACTCAGTTTTCACTTTGACATTAAAGAGGTTTTTTTTTGTACATTTTTCTGTCAAAAAAAGCCAACTTTTGTTTATCATGAGTGATAGGGTAAAACATCCAAGTCATTTTTAAAGACACTGCAGAAACAACAATAAGAAACAAATGCATGTTTTTTTATTCTTGCAATGTGATGCTTTGATTGGTAGTTGCTGTTTTACAGATCTATAGATCAGTAATATGAAACATCAACCTTGTCTTGGTAGTTTGATCATGTGGCTTCAAGATTTAATGTGAACCAGTACTGTGCAACATCACAAAGTATGTGTAAGCTGTTGCTGCATCTTTGTGTCCTTTTGGCAGTTTTCTTGTCTGGCAGCTGACGTAGGAGTTCACGCTGTGAATACAATTAGTCATAATCTCAAGCACAGCCTCAAAAATGAGTCAGCCGTCAAACTGCATGTAGATTTTCAGTGTAGGTTTCAAAAATGGACCCCCTCTGATACAGTAAAACCAAATAATGGATAATTTTTGTGTCAATCATTGTGTTAATTCATACCAGTAATCCCAAGATATGGTTGTGCATGAAAATCCCCATAGATCAGCAGTTTCTGAAGTAATCAAGTGAACAGTCTGGCACCAACAACCCTGACGCATTCAAAGTCACTTAAATTCTTACCCATTGTAATTCTGTTTCAACATAGGAAAGTTATCTTCACCACAGATGCCTCTACGCATAGAGCTGCTGCCATGTGATTGTCCGAGTCACAATTTGAGATAAAAAGAAACGGAACAAGTGCACCTACCAGAACCCAGTAATGGTCCACGGTTATAACCCATATGCATGCAGGGGGTAAGATGGCTATATTTTCTCAGGGGTCCACAACTTATATTATTTTCTGTATTATCGCCACAGTATAAACCTTTTAGGTGTAATTGTTCAACTTACCACAAGGTGGAACTGTTAACAAAGACTCCTCTGTTAGAACACTGGTCTCTCTGTGTTAATGGCCTCTTGGTTTCATAATGTGAGTGACATGATGGGATTCATGTCGAAAGTCAAGCCACTTGAATTCTCATTAGCCTGATATTGCTATCTTAACAAATTGATTTTTTGCCTCCTACTACCATCTGAATAGTGATGGGTACCAGACAGCTGGAGAAAGACATTTACAGAGTGGTCTTCAGATACTCCAACTTCCCAGCCATTCATCTTAACTCGTTCTAATTGTGGAAGGTGTGTATTTCAGCATGAAAGTGTGTGTTTGTGCACATAGTTGGAGCAACTCTTGTGTAATTTATAGAGCGAGAGCCCCTTTTAGAGAGAAGGCACCGACATTGATCCATGCAAATATTACATCATTTATCTTTTCACATCGGCTATATCTGCTGTAGTTATTGCTTGGCTCTGCTCCCTGTCAGCTGTCACGGCGTTCCTGCACTTTTCGTCTCCTCCCAATCACTTTCCCCGTGCCTCCCATCCCTTGCTCTCTCCCCCCTCAAATCAGTAATTTTCATTTTTCCTCACCTGAAGCTCTTCATGAAAATCTTCCTGCAGATGTCTTATGAAAAGCACTCCAAATTTTTCCTGGGCTAAAAATAATTTTCCACTCCTGCCATGACTGTAGTGGAAAGTGGATTTATTGCAACAGAAATGTGAAATAACTCTTACCTGTCCTGTAAGTGCACTTGGTTTCTTATAATTCCTCTTTAACAGTCCTAGGGGGGAGGTGAGGACCTTTTAATAACTCTTTCCATTCACCTCCATCCTCATAAGGAGGCCTAGTTGAGGGATCTAAAGTAAGAGAAAAAGAAAATGAGTGGGATGCATGTTTTTTGGAGGGAGTTGTTGAAGCTTTCATTCTCTCTCTCTCTGGAGCTGTACTCAAGAATTTGACACATCAAGAAGCCTTTTATGGTGTCATTAGTGCAACTGTTCCACCGAGGACAAATGATTCTGTGGGTTAAGAGGAGTTAATCACCTGCCAGTCAAAGCTCAACATGCCGCCTCTGCGGATGAGCCGCTAAACAAATCTCATCATATTAACAGAGCTTCAATTAAGCAGACACAGGCTGGGAGGTGCACACAGAAACAAAAAAGTGATGGGGCGAGGAGAGCTGCAGGAGAAATAGAAGGAGACAGAGACAGCAAGTGGAGCTGGACGACTCCTGTCTGACACTAAGAAGCAGAAATGTAATGTCTTAAAAGGCCATCGCAGTCAATAAACTTCCTAATGTGCTTAAAGCAATTACAGTGTCCGGAGAGGAGAAGAGTGCATGCAGGATATTAACCTCGGTAACCCGCTCTATCTGGTTCGTAATTAAATTATCCTCACATCCTCATTCTCCAACAGATACACATGCACACACCCGAAGCCACGCACTTATGCAACCAAGGATTTCTGTGTGGCCACAGGAAGTTTTGAACTGCGACTCTACTGATATCCATGTTTAAAAACAGAGACGAAGAAAAACAGAAGATAATGGATCGAGGCACCAGTAAAACCACAACTAAAATACTGTTGACTTGAAGCCTTGCAAAAGGATATTCCTTGAACATCTACATGTATTATCATATTACAACCACAAACTCCAATGCACTTTGTCGGGATTTTATTTGAAAGAGCCACACCAAGTAGCACATATATAGCAACAATGGTGGTGGCAGCATCATACTGAGGGAATTCTTTTCTTTAGGAAAAGCTATTCAAGGCTGCAAAACACTTGAAACTGGGATGCAGGCTCCCTCCACACCAAGACAACCAGAGCTACAATGGAATGGTTTAGATCAACTCATACACATGTGTTAGAATGGCCCAGTCAAAGTCCAGGTCTAATCCCACTGAGAAGCTTGAGCAATTTTAAATATATATCTGTTTTCTTCTCCTTTATAATTATGTTGTTCTATTAGTGCCATAGCTCTTTCGGGAGTGTCTCAACATGAAACAACCCAGGAAGTAGTATGAATATTCCCAGCAAACATGTTTAGCATTCATTTGCAATTAACAATACACTTTTATTAGGACACATCAAAAAACAGATTAGTCTCAATGGCTGCACAGCTTTTTATTTATTTATTTATTTATTTTTTTTTTTTATCAATCTCCCTTCGTAGAAGTTGCCAAATACTATTATTTTGTGGAAATCCCTTTGGATCTATAAAAATAGGTCTCCTTTAGGTTGGTTCCTTGTAACACACAGGCCACAAACTACAAGTAGAAAGAAAACAAGCACATCAGCATCATTGGGGCGAGGGCCCATAGTAGGCTATTTTTAACCAGGGTGGAGGACAAGCTGTTGAGAGTCAAAGTACTTAAAGTTCAGTAGTATTTTCAGAATACTGTCCTTGCTTTCTTTTTCTTGTAACTTGATGTTTGTTTCCAGTTTCTCCAGTTACATTTTTGATTATGTGCTTTCATCCACGGCCTTTGAATGAAAGCAATACACACTCTGTATGAAACTATATGGATGTCCTTGAGGAGTGACATAGAACTTAATCAGAATGTTTGGGTACATGTTTATATTTGGGTTTTAGTTGTGGAAGTAAGGAAGACCCATAAACAGGTATATCATTTCAAGTTCTGGAAAAATACCCCAGGCATTCTCTGTTTTTTTTTCTATTTCACCTGTGTGTGCTTCTGTGGCCTTGAGGTCAGTAAATCTTTCTGACATTTGACTCTACTTCCCTAGTTTTTTCTTCCCTCCCTCTTTCTCCTTATGTTATGCATATTTCAATTTAAATGTGTCCGAGCAGTAAAATTAATAAGCTCTCCAAGCTGATTTAATGGCATTTAATAGTTGTCAAATTGAATGTTTTTTATGGGGGTGAAGGGAAATCTTGACACTCAGACCCTAATTATTGCTTCTGAAAATAACTACCACCCTTAAGCAAAGTGCAAGGGCCTCCCAATGGACTTTTCTTAGCATCTGGAGTAGCTTTTGTGGTGGAGATGGACAGCATGCTAATTCTCTGCTCCTGGGTTTTGCCTCTTCTTCTGGTTGAGTCTGTATCATCAAAGAATGTTTTCTGACCTTGACAATTCTAAAGTGATGGTCTAGGCTTAAAAGCTGCAAAATATAAGTTAGATTGTTCCTGTCTTTTTATTGTATGTATATGTAACTGAGTGATGTGGGTATTATTTTTCCAGGTGTGGATTTCTTATTATGCTTAAGATGTTTCAGCTACTGTGGTGAGACAGAACAGGAACATAGGCTGTCTGGAAAGAAGATGTTTGCCCATCAGGAGACTGTCAATGACACTCACGCACCAAACCTGCCAACACATGCAGATGGAAAGTAATATTTGCTTCCAGTCCATGTGAATATCTCCCATCTATCTGCATGCATGCATGTACAAGAACAGCCTCTGCATATGGATATACCTGCAGGTATGATTTTACATATGAATAACAATTTGTCACCCTGCTGTCTTTAGGTATCATGAAAGGCAGAGTGTGAGTAAAACAAACTGTTGGTGTATTGAATACAGTCAAATGAGCTGTTGCAATCCCAGCAGGAATTACACCACTTTACAACCACTTTTCACAAAGTCATGTTCATGTCCTTGAGGTGTTTGAACATCACGTGGTAGTGATTATTTAATAATTAATATTGAAACTACTGAGCAGACTTAATTTTCAAACATACATTGTTGCAAATCTGAAGTGGTTACTCAGTGTGTTAACCGGTAGAGAATGATGATATTAATCAGTACATGTTGAGCTCTATTCATGCTTCACTTTGCAGCGGCTGGGTGCTGTAAACTGATTACCTTCTCACAGCACTGAGGTAAATTAGGAAGGCATAGAGATTTAATGAAAAGTGTAGTTGTATTATCCTGATGTAATTTACACAAGAATTTCCATTATATTGAGGAGGATGTTATCTTTCTTCCAGATTCCAGCAAATGCAAACATCAGTGCTTTGTTGATCAAGTGTGGATGGTGACAAAATAGCTTCAGTGTACATTGTTTTCATTTTTGAGTCTGGATTTAATCTGTGTAGATACATTGTATAGGTGACACCAATTAACCTCGCTAAGCCACAGGGCATTATAAGAAAGTTAATTTAAGTTGGAAAAATGCTCGTGGCAATGAAGTGTGAAAAAAAGGCAAGGACAGAACTATAAAGTCATTGCAGAGACTTCGTATTGACTCATATACAAAAGGGTTTATGGTAACACCGATGTTCTATAGAAAACATGTCAGTTTAAAAACAAATGGCATAATTTATCCTACTAAAATGCTGCTCCACAATTTTCCCCCAAAAGAGTTTTGTCTTGTTTTATTTTGAATAATTTTAGATGTTTGGACACAACAAAGTATGAGCTAGCAATAAGATATCCTTGGGACAAAAATTGTTGTAATAGAAGTATTAAAAATGGTTGCAAAAAAATCTACTTCTGTTTTTATTTAAAATAAAATCATTTCAACTATACTATTATTTTAGCTGTAAATTAATGTCACATCTAGATTGTTGATTGTTTTACCTGTCTTCTGTTTTCAACCTGTAACACTTCATGTTAAATTGGCCTGTATGGAAAGCGCTCTGTAAATAAAGTTTGATTGATTGAAATCGAGCAACAGCTTTTATGTAAATATGACACAATAAATGGGCTGAAATAGAAAAACTACTTCAGTTAAAAGTTATTATTTTTCTCCTGACATACACACAAATTGTCAGAGTTTGGTGGATGCATACATGCCCTACCAAAGGAAATATTCAAAGGACGTGTAAAAGGAAGGAGGATCACATATAGAAAACTTCTAATGAAGATTTCTGAGTCCATTTTAAAGAGGAATCATTAAACTGACTATCCTGTTGGGTAGATATCTTATTTAATACACTGGTGATGCAGTTTTAGTTCTTGTTTGCTAAGGTTCATCAATGATATTTTAGGGTTTTAAATGTAAGGCTAAAACAGTCTGCAGTAAATTGGCAGACAGCAGTGCTTGATTTTTCTGCTCCTCTAAATGACTGAACATTTTCCAGTGTTAATGGTATAATCTAGACATCAGGACAGAAAAGTTGAAGCTATGTTTACTTTTTGAAGTTTTGGCACATAACTTAACATCTAACACATGGCATATTACTTATCTCAACAAAATAAAGTGTTACAAAAGTTTAGCTTAAAATATATTTGTAGATCTCTGTAGACAAATCTAACCTAATTATTCTACAAGACATTCCACGTCTGATGTTTTATTGGTGGTGGAGAGAGCTTTTTAAGAGGTTGGTTTTAAAACTGCAACATGATAGTATGATTCATATCTCTATTCAGTACATCATTAAGTGACCCCTCATGTCAGGCCATAAATCTACTTAAGCAATACATGTACTTCCATTTTTATTGATATTACAATAAATGATGACTCATATGACTAGATGCACATTTATCTATGTATAAGCAGGCTTGTGAGCTGAAACTCTATTATAATATCTATCTTCTTGTAACTGGTCTTGCTGACACAGGCAGACCACATCCTGCAGACCCAGTCATCTGACAGAGAGAAAGAAAAAGAGTTTACCCTCTGCCTGTCTTAAATATTACATTAAATGCTGGAGAAACAAGGCCAAACAAGGCCTAAATTTCTGTTCAACTTTTTGTCTTTCCTTTTGTTAAATTGAGAATTTAATTAAGTAATTACAGTTACCATCTGGTTTAGCACCCTATAAGACCAAATCTCATGTCTCCACAATTGATTTGTTTGGGAAGTTAGTTATGACTTTTACTCTTGACAGTTTGTATCAAAATGACAATCAACTGGGCTTTTTATTTTGTTAAAAAGTATGGCAGCCAAATCTTGGTCTTCTCCCTTTTTCTTTCCTCTCTCAGGTTCTCAAGTAGAGATCTCAAGTAGAGAATCTGAATCAGTCAGTGAAACCCTTTTTTTGAACCCCTGAGAGACAAATAGACTCTTGATGAATGCTAGGGTGCTATTGATGAATGCTATTATGTTTACATAATAGTATTTTGAATGTTCTTTCCCTCCCTTTGAGGTTTTTTCTTTACTTTGTAGTACTAAAGTAGAACCAGTCTAGTAGTGGTTTTTTATCTCTATTTATTTCTTTTACATTATCACTGAAGAGTAGATATTAATGAATATAATAATGATACAATTAACTCTTGATAACACTGATTACTTGTTCTTCTAATCTTTAGTTAAACCATTGATTAATCCTTGTTTTGGTTCTAATTCTAATCCTGAAAAGTGTATTGAAATCTTCTCATGTTTCTTTTTGTGATAAAGATCACTTGATATAAGGGTCAATAATTAAAACTTCAGACTGATTTTGATTGATGTTTAATGTATTTTGGTGCTAAGCCATTCACTGATTTATAAACTAACAGAAGTAGTTTAAAGTCTATTCTCTGAGCTACAGGGAGTCAGTGTAATGACTTTAGGACTGGGATGATGTGCTCAATTTTCCTGGTCTTAGTGAGAACGCAAGCAGCAGCATTCCAGATCAGCTGCAGCTGTCTGATTGACTTTTTAAGCAGACCTGTTAAGACACTGTTGCAGTAATCAATGCGACTAAAGATAAACGCATGGATGAGTTTCTCTTGATCTTGTTGGGACATTAGTCATTTAATCCTGGAAATGTTCTTCAGAAGGCTGACTTTGTAACTGTCTTTATGTGTCTTGAAATGTTCAGGTCTGAGTCCATCACTACACCCAGATTTCAGGCCTGATCGCTAGTTTCAAGCTGTAATAACTGAAGCTGTGCACTGACACTAGATTGTTCCTCTTTCAATCCAAAGATAGTAATTTCAGTTTTGTTTCTATTCAGCTGAAGATAGTTATGGCACATCCACACATTGATTTACTTAGGGACTTTTCTAGTTCTTCTATTTCTTAGTTTAATCTATGAAGAAAACTATAAATACCACAAATATTTATAAAAATAGTACTTTATTACCAGCACTGTAAATCATAATCAGCTGTTTGCTGGTCAAAAATTGACATGAAGTAGATGATTAACTAAAGGCTAATGCATGTATCAGGTTTTTTCTTGAACTCCCTCTACAGATATGACTTTCAGACAACATTCAGTTGCTGCATATAGGTTTTAGGCCTTACACTTTTCTTTCTGACCCCCACTTTTCCACTTTCTTCAGCTATTAAACTCACAGTGTAAAATGTCATGATCAAGTTAGAAACACCAGACAAAAGATGAGTAAAAATATAGCCAAAGACTAAAGAAAATGTTTGAAAGGCTTTCAGAAAGCCTGGAGATCTACTGATTGAGACCAATTTAAAAGAGTACAAGACAATTTGAGTCCTTTTAATCAAAGTGGAAAGAAATTTTGGGTTGGTTAAAAGTTTCATCAGTGTACTGTATGGGTAACAAAAGTGAAGAATAAGCATAAAGAACTAGTATTTTAGTGATAAACTACATGTGCCACTGATTCATTTAATTCTCCTTCAATGTTTATTTATTTTTACAATAATGGATCATACAGAATCAAACAGTACGACAACCTCAATGAATCACAGTGGCTTTTTTAAGTTTGCAGGAGGACATACATAGTGTGATAGAAAAACTGTGTGATGGAAAGTTATCAGGGGACAACAAGTATATAAGTTCACCAAAAAGCTAACAAGTAAACCCTTTAACTGAGTAAAATACTCATCATTAGTGGAGACTGTTTGGGGAACCTCTGCATTGCTATCACTCAAACCTCAGATACAGAAACTTTCAGTGTCCTTTGGAAATGAGTGTCACCATCTAAACCAAAACCCAGAGCACTGTCAAACACTGATAGCTACACAGCATGCTCTCACACCACAGTGCACATTATCCAGTGTCCACCGCACTCCATCACTGTGACTGTGCCGACACACACACACACACACACACACACACACACACACACACACACACACACACACATCCATGCACAGAGACAGGCGTGCCAAGGTGGTAGACAGTCAGCAGGGAGATAGATGGAGGAGGTAAATAGGGGTGTCATGGCAGGGTGATGGAATGAGGCAAAGGAGAATTCATCCTGTGTTTCCTGTAGCCTCTGTCCTGCTGCTGACAGCATCCTGAAATAGGGCCCTGTGCGTCTGTATATACCTTTGTGTGTGTGTGTGTGTGTGTGTGTGTGTGTGTGTGTGTGTGTGTGTGTGTGTGACAGGATCCGCATCTGTTTTTTTGTATGTGTTTCCTTTTTCTTTTCTTGTGTGTGTTTTGACTCCTCTGTGAGTGTCTGTGTGTTGTGGATATCCACAGCAATGGAAGCGGATGAAAGCAGCCACTGTGGAAAGAGATAACAAAAGGAGAAAAGAAAAAGAAGGAGCTCCCTTGGGAAAATGAGACATCCTTCCTGTTTCGTTTTCATGTTCAGATCTGACTTGAACTAAAACCCCAATGGGGTCAGTAAAGTGGTATTAGAACCCATAGGGTATATTTTCTGTTTTCTGAGTTGGGAGTACCTGGAGGTAATCTTGTTAAGGATCTTGCTGCCAAACCCACAAGGGACATAGCTGTAAATGTGTTGAGGATTTAGTGGACATTTATCCTTTTTCACCACTGCTGAGACATGCTTGGAATACTGTGTTAAGAATGCAAAGAAATCTAAAATATTATTTGAGTTAGAAAGTTCCAGAAGTTGTGTTGCCATCATTTTTGTGCCTGTCCACCTTATTCCACTGTCTAAATAATGGCTATAAAACAGATTTATTTCTGCTGTGTGTTATGCTTTCCCTGTCTTCTATTCGACTTTTATGACCAAGAATGACTGTGATGTTAATGAATTATTTGTGTTTGGCAGACATGCATATGCCCTCTTGAAGTGTGCATGCCAAAAGCAGCATCAGTGAAGCAGAAAAAAGGATTTAATGGAGCAGCTAAAAAGTGCAGATGAGTGAGACACCCTGCAGAGGCAGAAGCAAAATTTGGCTTCGGGCAGTACTGTAGGAATCAATAAGAGATTACTTTGTTGTGCAGTGCTCTAAGCAAATGGGAAAAAATGCCTTAGAGGCACCGGTGTGTAGGAGTTTTTGATCGTTCAGAATGGGCACATTTAAAATTAACAATAGAAATAATAGAGCTCATGGTTTTTATATTTTGGAGGAAAATATGGATTAATGTGACCAAAAACATATTTTTTGGTTTGAGTGTTACATTTAGGGCTTTCCACAAAATTGTTCAGTGATACAGCTGCAAAGACAAGCCTCTTTTCAAACCGCTTTTGATCCCTGACAATCAGTCATTCAAGCTAGCCATGTTTCATAACACTGTGTGTGGGCAAAATCACAGAACCTGTGACTGACAGCAATGCCTTTATGTAGTGTTGCAAGCGCTTTACCCCACTTTACATTTAGACCTACTCATCAGCTCCTTTATGTGGACTCCATTTGCTCATCAGCATAAACCTTGTGGCATGAGAGCTTGCAACGTTAATATGGCATTGAGAAATTTTTGTTATCAGGATGAAGTCTCCTAGTGAACATTTTTTGATGAAAATACTTCTGAACCATGTCTAAATGGTCCATGTTTTGTTGAAAAGTTAAGCTTTTTTCAACACCTATAGTCAGTTTTAGATGTCTAATAGAGGTCTTAATGTAGACTTGTTTAAGCGGTGACTAACATGCATAACAAAGAAGACAATGAGTCAGCCAGGACCTCTTGGTTGGTGTCTTAATACATTTATCAGGTAAACCACAAAACTGCATTCTATGCAGTCTATCCAAATATCTTCTATATCCTATATATCAGTCCAGGAGACTTTTTGTGTATCATTTATGGTTTTAACGTTGTTATGACTGACTTGAAGACTACCTTTTACAAATAAACATTATCCGTTTCTCAAATGCTTTGGAGATATGTCAGCACAGCATCATTTCTGTTTTACTATGAAACTTAGTCACAAAGGAGCTGCTCCTGTATGAGAATCAAGTTCTGTTTGGAATCGCAGTTCATATTGAACAACTGAAAATTTTATTCTTATGAAAACAAACTGAACTTCATCCATGGTGGCATCAAAAAACAGTAAGTATTTACCTACATTTTAGATTAATAATAACAGCCTTTGTCTTTATTAAGCCCAATCGAAAATAAATGTTGAGCTTTGGATTCAGGCTTGGCTAGCCCAGTTGATTAACCACGGCCAATTCTCAACCATATTTAGAGCTCAATAGACATCTTTATATCAACATATTTTACCCTTCATTTTCAACCACATTTTCAAAGTTGTTGAGATAGTTGGTACTGTTGTCTTCTCTGTTTCAGTTCAATTAAACTTTATGTGGGGTTCCATACTGTAACTCTGTCAAAATGCAAGAAGGTTTTTCAATCCTGGTTCTAAAGGGTCTTGTAAATGCAGGTTTGGTGGAACATATCAATCCTTTTTCTGTACCTGGTAAAAGTCAACAAACACGAGGAGGAAAATACCTTGGAAAGATCACCAGAACCAACACAGCGACGGAAGACACAAACACACTAACAGCCCTTAACATACTCACTCTGCTAAATCGCAGTTTAGTGTATCCAATTATTCTAACCTGCAGTTTTTGTACAGTGGAAAGAAACCAGATAACCAGAGTAAGCAGTAATTTACAATCTGCATTCTTATAATTATTAGAAAAAAACCACTGGAGCTCCTTTTTCATCTTAATCTATTTATAACCATGTGTGATTTATATTTTAACTTGATGTGTTTTTACTGCTAATAAAAGAAGCTTGTCTTGTCTAATAAAAGAAGCTTTACAACTTTTCAAGGAGCAGTTTGTGCTTGTCTGCTATGGTCATTTATAAATCTATGCATGCTAACTTCCAACATAAAAACATAAAAGTGCTGAAAGTGGAAGTGCATTTACCCTCCCTTCACTCTTAACTTTTCTTCCCCTGCATGCCGTTGTCTTTTGTTCTCTGAGCTTTTCCCACCCAAGGGATAAAGACCTGCCCAATCTGCAGCTCACTTAAGCTTGTCTGGGGTAATTAGAATGAAAGTATTAGTTTAAAAGGAAGATTTGGGCATGATTTTTATGAAGGAAGAATATATTCCAACAATGCCAAGAGTTTTTATGGTTTTCTATGTGTTCCTCCATTTCAGACATTTAAATTAATTTCTGTTAATTTACACAGTTCAAGTCATCTCAGGAAACTTTAGAGAAAGTATACAAATAAAATTTTAATCAAAGTCTGACAATTCAGTCAATCTGTATCCTAATTTCAAAAGCATACATCATCCTATTTTAGAGCCAGAAACACAGAAAATATTACAGGGATGAAACATAAATATATTACAATAAATGTTTCTGTTGTTCATCAAGCCAAAGAAATTATTTTAAAATGCACTTTGCTGACATAAAAATAGCTTTTTTAGTCACTCCTTTAAAAGCATAAGTGCACTTAGATATATATAGATGGAACTTTCTATGGCTATGGACAGAAAACAGATTTTTTTTTTCTTTCCAAAAAATACATTTCTAAAGGGAATGTACTGAATTGGATGTGTGACCATTTACTGGCAACACAGAAAAGGACTGAAAGAGCACTTTAGCTACAAAAATCATCTATTCAGGAAATGTGGATGAGCTCTGTGGAAATAAACAGTATTTTATTTGGAATGTCAGGAGAAATTTTCCTACTTCATCTGTCTGTTTTGGATACACTTCTTGACATACAGTTATGAATTACTTCAAATCCTGGATTTAAGGGATGGAACAACCGAAACCTTAGAAAGAGTTCATGTCATAGCAAGGATAGATAGCTTGAGCAGCGCCCACAATCAAACCACAGAGGTAACTGTGTGTTGTTTTTTTAAACATTAAGTTCTTTTACAGATTTTTTTTGTTTTGTTTCATTTTTATGTCTTCTGTCTGTACAAAATGTTTATGGAAGTCCATATCAATAACATCTTTTTTCAAAAAGTTCCTCCTGCACGTTTAGCACATTTCAGCCGCATCTCTTTGTTTTTTAAGCCAAATCAAGGAGGGAATGGTTGACTGCAGCCACAATCTGATTAGCTTGAAGTGAATTCTTTAGAGTGAATGACATGTTATTGGGAAACTAACTGGAGACAGCGAATAGAAAATACGGTTTAAAAGCCATGGCAAACTGCATCCTCAGAATAACCTTTCAACAGTTACATTCCTGTAGTGGAGTTAAATTCCTAAGAGTAAAGCATGGATATATTATGTGGAGAATAGTGAGACTTACACAATCACTACTTGACTTGTTAATATAGAGGGATTATCAGTCAACGTTGCTACATCGCCACTCACTGTAATGTGCATGTTGCCTGCAGAAAGAAAGCGAAAATATAATATTCCAGCTATTTACACTATTTACAATTAGGCTAATAAAATCATTTACAACTTATAGCCAGCGCAGGTCACCTCTCTTTGCCGGGTGCAACTCTCACAGACAGCTTTGTGGGATCTTCTGCAGATGTCAGAAGTTTTATTTTTAGTACAGCGTGCTCTGCACCTGGCATTGCCTCCCATTTAGCCTGCTGCACTTTTGATTTCTGATGGCTTAGTTTACCACCTGCCTTGATGGCTGCAGCCACATGTTCATTTTTCATGTGGTATATGGTTTTCACATGTGATTTTCATATGTGAAATTCATTGGATTTTTCTGTAAGGGTGACCAAATACTGCTGGAGATACTCTTTGAAAACTAGTACCTATTATCTTGCATAGCTGGAAAAATTTAACTAGAACAGCGTGAAATTCCCTGCAGTCAAAATGACTAACTGTGACCACAGTAAGTAGAAATGATTGTATTTCATTTGTCCTTTGCATGTTAAATATGAATTCCATTTTTTATGAAAATTTACACAGTTTTAGGAAAACCCTATTCCTGCGCCCTTGGTTACCATGGATATGTTTGTCTCCTTGAGACCTGATGATCTTACCATCAACAAAATTGCTTTAATATTCCAAGTAAGTAATGTCTGGCCACTGAAGCCTGGACAATTTTTTCTGGTCATTTATCCACTCACCTGCATGTCACGTGCATGGGTCATTAAGACGTATCCCATTCACTAATGTCAATTTGGTAGCATAACTTATTTTATCACTCGGTGATAAACAGTTATAATACTCGGATAACATGCTAACTAACGTTAAAACAGCAAGATAACGGCTGCCATGGCAGCTGGTGACAGTTTAAAGGAAGGCCAGCTCTTTCTGCAGTCAGGTTGCATGCGTATCCGCTGTGTTGATAAACAAGTAATCCCTCTATAATGTAGGCTATGTAGCAGTTGTTGGAAAGAATGTGCCAACACAAGACACAAGGTTGGTCAGAACCTGAGCAGAAATTACAGCTATCTGAATGCTGCCACAAATTTAAAAGGTATTTACTGAATTTATATTGTGCTTCTCTAGTCATACCTATCACTCAAAGCATTTTACACTTCAGGTTACATTCACCCTGTCCTACTCACAAACATGCACACATTCATACACTAATACACAGATCAGAAGGCATCTTAGGGTTAAGTGACTAGTCCAGGACGGTGTTGACATGTGCCAGGGGTGGAAGCTGACATCAAAAAACAACTTTCTGATCACAAGAGTACTCTGAGTAGTTGTTGGGGTGGCTCAAATAACTGTTTTTGTAAGAAGCGGTTATTTGCTACTGTGGTAAATCACAGGCAGACTGAGCTCAACACAGAGCTCTTCTAAATCCCTCTATTATGTGTTGGTTTGTTACATGTCCATTTCCTCCTCCTAAAAATCAAGGCTAAAAGTCCATTAGTTTAAAGTTGCCTCTGATTAATAATAACTGGAACATTGATCAATTCTAGTCTTCATTCATATTTGATAATGATGAGTCTTGATAATTTTGATGATAGTATTTGACAAAATGTAATGTTTGTTGATTGTTTGCTGTTCCCAATATAATTGGTGACTTTGTTATGTTTTTATCATGTAAAGCACTTTGAACTGCCTTGTAGCTAAAATGTGCTTTACAAATAAACTTGACCCCTCACTGGATAAGTCGGTACATAAATCTTCACTTTATGAACCTTATGACGCTAAATTCAAACTGGAGACTTCATTATCACTGATTGTTTCTTACGTGCACATAGTGTTATGAATTCATGACTGAATTATGTGGTCCAAATGTAATGTCATCATCCTTCTGCATCTCTCTGCATGTTCTCTGCCACCTTGTTCTCATCTCATATTTTTTCAAGCATTTCTGTATTTCCAAAATGAAAATTAATATAACTATGGAATACAAGCCTAAATGCAACTGAAAAGAATAAGCTGCAAAATTTAGGATATACATCTTTAAAACTGCAGTAGGTAACTTTTAAAATATTTGTTTTTTTACATTTTTGCATATTTGTTAAAACTGTCACTATGTCCAGACAGTATAATATGAGAGATAATCTGTGAAAAAAATCAAGCTCCTCTGCCTCCTTCCTGTGGTCTTACTGCCGTCTGTAGAAATACACCACTCCTGGTCTGAAACAAAACAAAACAAAAAAAAAAACAAAAAAAAAAATCGAGGCTAAGAGGAGTGTCTTAGTGCTGTCAGTCATACTCCTTTATGCACTGCTCACACCCTCCCCCTCGCTCTCTGCTGCTCTACAGGTCCTCCCCCACAGTAGAGTCTGCCATGAATGCGCAGGCTAGTAAGCATTGCCACCGATGACAGCGGATTAACAGTTTTTCTTGTAACGTTAGGTTGTTTCTCCACCATTAGCACAGCTGCAACAAACTGGCATTCTTGAGATTGTACATGTGGAACACTGATTTTTAATCATTCCTGAGACCAAATCCATTTCTGCTTCTCCGTCTGCCATTGTGGGCATAAAATAAAAATAAATTCATAAGTATTAATATGCGCAGCACAGGTTGCTGAGGATGTGCTTTGCTAGCAATACTTGGGACTGATACAGTCTCTCTGACTGTCCAATCAGAGGGTGGAAAACTTCTGATGCCACTGTAGGCCTTCTAGCTGGCTCTGTGAGGCGAATTTTAAAGCTGGTTGGTTTAAAAAAAACTGTTCCACTGCTACATCGTTTACTGAACATTGGCCTGCTCTATGGATTCGGAAGGCCCTGGGCAGATTAAATTTCCCCTGACAGCACATAGAGACAGAAATCTGAATGAAACATTGATAATCCACACAGACACGTACAAGAGGTAATGCAGCCAACTGAAATGCTACAAAAAAACAGAGTAGAATATTGCAAGTAATTTTATAACATTTAATTTAACAAACATTCAGGTTGTACTTGTACTCTGAATACAAATAGATATCGTTTAGAAATGGTAAATATATTTAATAGGAACAGTTCAATATGAATTAATTTTAATAGGATGTAAAAGTACTGTTCACAGTAGTGTTTATGTGTGCAAGTGAAAAGACCTCATCATCTTGCCTTTCTCTTGGCAGTAACCCTGACTTTCCTCTCAATTAAAAATTAATTCTCCCTTGTCTGCTGTCTGTCACTTTTTCATATCTCTTCTCTGGCTTCCTCCCTTATTTGCTGTTATCTCTCTTGTATACTTCTTATTTTCTACAAAGTAGCTGTATTACAACATAGCTGATATATTATTCTTAAATTGAGAAGAGTTTTAGCAATCTAATGATATCAGACTACAAGAGCTGAGATAGACCGTTAAGCTGCCGATGTGTGCTTGTCTGAGTGTTTTCTGTGTGTATACCACTCCTCCTAAGTCTTTATCCTGTCTAGTAGCTGCATTAACCTGGGGTCTCTCTGCTTCCCTGATCAGTTTAATCACATTAACTCCCATTAAGTTTTATTACCCTCCTCATGAGAAACATTGCAATTTGCTTTTTCTTATATCCTAAATGCCAGAATATGCATTAGGTCAAAGTCTGCTCTGTCCAACCTAATTTTTTATCAGTAACTACAAGCTTTTGTGTGTTTATTTTGAAAAAAGGACTATATGTGAAAGGTGGGTTGCCACTCAACACCTGACAGTAATTGAGCCATCTGACAGCCTCTGCAAGACGAGAAGGTAGCCTACAATTCCAAAGAAACCATTTTTCGAGGGCTGAAGGTCTGTATTGAAAAAAATAACTACCAGAGAGGGAACCACTGGAGTGACAGCATGACACAAAGTCAACTATAATTATACACAACTTTCAGAGTGAAATATTCAGCAGTGTGTGGTCATGGACTGATAAATTATAGATTCTCTACCACCAGGACTTCTGTTCAAGTGTGGGATTTGATGTTGCATGTGCCAAGACGAGACGGGATCTGGGACAAAACAGTGAGAGGGAAGCAGAAAAAAAGCATTGAATGGTGTTATTAAAGCCAACAGGAGGGGGGCAGCAGATTGGGTTAGACCAGTAGGAAGTGGAGTTTATTCTGAAACTCACTGAAGTCTGGAGCAGCACAGGTACACAAAAGATATGCTGCATACTCCTGACTTACAACCTTAAAAATGCATTTTGTTTTGACTTATAAATGTTTCAAATACTAATTCCAAATTTAAATGTTTTGTCCCAAATATCGTTCTGGAGAGCTAGAGTCACTGAGCCCAGGCAACTCCCTTGGTCGAACCAGCTAAATGATCACTTCTGCTTCCAGTTTGTTCTTTGTGGTTATTTCACTTCTTGTTTTAATGTTTGGCAAGATTGTAAAATGTCCACAGTACAATTCCAGTTGGCACACAGTTGTATATTTTTAGGGCGTTTACACAAAAATCTATTCAAAATTGACTAAATGGAGTGAAACCTATTGATTGATTCTACCACTCTATAGTGTCGGGGTGGTGTATTTAAGCTGTCAAGAGCCTTGTTTACCATCTTAGTTTCTCAGTATGGCTGCCTTCGTGGCTCTGTTAGCAGTATGTGCTCCTACAGTTACTGTAGCCCCTGAAATTCATACTTGACATACAATTCTTAAATTCTTACAAATAGGTTTTGCGAGACAGAAATTTTTCCGAAGTGCTTGAGGTGTTTTGTAATGCAAGTGCTACAGCTAAATTAGAAAATGTGAAAATGTTTTAGTAATGCTGATGGTACAGACATAAGACAGATCTAGATCTAATGTGTAATATTTCATTTTGGCAATATAATAGAAACAGTTATTCTAACAAGTAACAACTAATAGCAAGCAGCAGGAGGACTTGTCGAAGAAATCACTGTGACCCCAAGGGTTAGCTATATGTCTCCACCAGGCAGTGCTTTTTCTCTTTGGCAGCCAACTATTCAGCTGAACTGAACCACAATGAAACTATTACATTTTGTGGACAATAAATCGCAGTTTTTTCATAGTTTGCCTGATCCTATGACTTATAGTCCAGAGAGACTTACATATGTTTTTTTCCCTCTTCATTAAACATTTTTTGAATGATTATTAAATGTTAATTCATATGGATGGACATGAACCAAGGGATTTTTTATTGATACATCCTACCTGTGGAAGTTTCATTTTATTCTATTCAATTCAGTTCTACTGTGGAACTGAACTGAATTGAACTGAATCGAAATGAATTAAATAGAAGTGTGTGTCGATGCATTTTAGATCAAATGAGTTGAGTTCCGTCCCATACCATTCATTTCAACTGAAATTAAATGAACTGAGTTGAAATGAATCAAACTTAATTAAATCTGAATTTAATTAGGTTAATTTATACTTTACACTTTATAATTTACACTCTGTCCAGAATTTGAATTAACTGATTACATTTCGAATCAGTTCTCATCAATTTAGTACAGTTGAACTGAATTCACTGAGTGAAACTCAGTTTTGTTCAGTTCGACGGTGTTCTATTATGTTCTTTTTTTATACTGTTCAGTGAGTTCAGTTTAATTAAATTAAATTCAGTCGAATTAAATTCAATTTAATTCAACTTAGTTGAGTTTTTGTGGCGTCTTTGTGTATTTTTCATACAAGCTATAACTACTTAAAACTTTATACCTTAGAATTTTTTAAACTGATGTTTTCTGCATTGAAATATTGCGGTCAGAGGGTCCTATCAAAAATGAGGTTGGAAAAAGAACTTGCTGTCAGGGCCCCTCTAATATTGCATAGATAAGTATTATGAGAACTACAGTACAATCTTCCATTCTAGTTTTATCACCGTTGTGATTAGGACTCGTATAAAGCTGAGATCATATCCTGATGATGCTCTGCATTGCTGGAGATACAAGAGCCAGGATGATAAGTGGCTTTAAGAGGGTTCACATATGTGTATTAGACAGAGGTGATGTGTGCTACAAGGAAAGATTGGATGTGATCCATTAACTTTACAGTCCATTCATTGAGCACCAGAGCAGCAGGGGTCAGCAGGAAGGATTCACTGTAAATCTCTCCAACGATCACAGTGATGGACCAGAGTGGTGGGACAGAGTGGGTTTGCAGTGAGGAGAAGCACAGCTTGAAATATTTTCCCCAAGTCCTTCCAAAGCCATTTTAAGTTTCACTATTGATATCATCTGCTGCAAACCAGACAGCTGGAATTTAATGCCTTCTGATATTCTTGTTTACAAAAACAGGCTTTGACAGCCTAATGATTTTCTGGCAAAATTATGAAAGTGTTACTTGTTTGTTTTTCAGCCTGATCTTGTGGCGTTCCTGCCAAAAGAAATGATTTTCGACGTGGCCTTTCTGGCTGTGTTGGCTTATGGCCCGGAACGCAAAATATGACCTAACATGAGAGCTGAGGAGGTTCATATGAGGACATTCAGTACCTTAAGGGAGAAATAATCCAAAAACAGCAGGCATGCTATGTCTGCAGAGAGAGGGAGGGAGAGAGAACAAGAACAACACACAGCCTCCCAAAAAAACTAAGCATTGTAATTGGTTGTTGTGATGAGTATTATACATATTTTAATCAGAAAATAAAATACAATTTCTGCATTTTTTATGTTTGTCTAATTTAATGTGTTTCAGTCCGTTATGTTTGGTATCATAGTCAATTAGCCTTTACAAAGTGGACTCACACTAGCAAATGTTTTTGTACCAGTGACATTTTCCAATGTTTTAATATCTGACCCTTAAAAATCTCACTCTATGTATTCATCAAACCGTGGCAGCCGTTCGGGGATCAAGTCAAGTCAAGTTTATTTGTATAGCAGTTCAAAATACTTTACATCATCAAAACATAAAAACATAAACACATCAGTCACCGGTTGTGAAACCAGTAACAAACATTACATTTTGTCAAGTGACATCATTAAAAACATTAATACACATCAAATATGTTGATCAATGTTTCTGTTATTATGGGTTAAAGGCAAAATCTAAAAAGGTGGGGTTTTAGCCTTGGTTTAAAGGAGCTCAGTGTATCGGCTGTTTTGCAGTTTTCTGGAAGTTTGTTCCAGATTTGTGGTGCATAAAAACTGAAAGCTGCTTCTCCATGTTTGGTTTTGGTTCTGGGGATACAGAGTAGACTAGAACCAGAAGACCTGAGTGGTCTGGAAAGTTGATACAACAACAGGTTTTTAATGTATTTTGGTGCTAAGCATTTCACTGATTTATAAACTAACAGGAGTATTTTAAAATCTATTCTCTGAGCTACAGGGAGCCAGTGTGACTTTAGATCTGGGGTGATGTGCTCTATTTTCCTGGTCTTAGTGAGAACGCGAACACCAGCATTCTGAATCAGCTGCAGCTGTCTGATTGATTTTTTAGGCAGACCTGTAAAGACACTGTTGCAATAATCAATGCCGCAAAAGATAAACACATGGATGAGTTTCTCTAGATCGTGTTGAGGCACTAGTCCTTTGATCCTGGAAATGTTCTTCAGGTGATAGAAGGCCGACTTTGTAATGGTCTTTATGTTTCTCTGAAGGTTCAGGTCTGAGTCCATCACTTCATTCAGATTTCAGGCCTGATCACGAGTTTGTAGTTGTCATAACTGAAGCAGTGTGCTGACTCTAGATTGTTCCTCTTTAGGTCCAAGATAATAACTTGAATTTTGTTTCAGTTCAGCTGGAGAAATTTTACAGCATCCAAGCATTGATTTGTTCTAACCATCTGTTCAGTGTTTAAATGGGTTCAGAGTCACCTGGTAACATCGTAATGTAGAGCTGTGTATCATCTTTGTAGTTATGGTAACTAAGCTTATTTCTTGTTATAACCTGAGCTAGTGGGAGCATGTAGATATTGAATGGGGAAATTAAGACTCACGTAACACCTGAAAAAGTCCCAGTCCCAGTATGTCCTGGTACTCTGAGGGGTAAAATTGGGCTAAAAAGTGCTGGTACTGTATACCGGTCCATACCAGCCCACTTAAAGCACTGCCTAGAACATGATGCTTCCACCACTATGTTTCTCTAGCAATGGTAATTTCTGGGTGATGTGTAGTGGTATTTTTCCTCTATGTGTGGCAGAAACTGAACACTGCTAAAAAGTTTGAATATAATCTAATTTGATAAGAGCACCTTCTTCCACATTTGCTGTAAGCTATACATCAGAGGTCCCCAACCATGGTCTTCAGGACCCAGTGTCCTGAATGTTTAGGTGTTTCTTTGTTGCTGCTTACGTCACTTAAATTGATGGCTGATTGACAGGCTTCTGCTGCACTTGATGGCATACTGAAGATGTAATGCAATCATTTGAACCAGCTGTGGTGGAGGAGGGACACATCTAAAATATGCAAGACTGTATGCCCTGAGGACCAGGGTTGGGGACCACAAATGGAGGGCACACAGCAATACATACCATGTGGGAAACTTTAAACAAGACTTCTTATGGCTTTTATTCAACAATGGCTTTCTCTTTGGCACTTTTCAGTACAGACCAGATTTGTGGAGTATACTTCTAACAGTTGTCCTATCAAGAAATTTTCCCACCAGAGTTGTGGATCTCTGTTGCTTGATTTTGTTCAGGGGTACCCAAGTACAGAGGGCAAATGCAAACAGATTTTTGCTTTTTTGAAATTTTCAAAAAGAATGTGTCATTTTTGTTTTACTTCACAATTATGCACTATTCTTTCAAATAAAATCCCCAAAAATAGATTTAAGTTTATTTTTGTAAATGTGACAAAATGTGACAGGAGGATTAATACTTTTGCAAGAGAAGAGCCATGTCCTTCTACCCTCCCATGGAACCATGGAAGCAATTAATACACCATATAGCCACAGTGTAAAGCTGATGTATGATGTAAAGCACTTTGAACTGCCTTACTGCTGAAATGTGTTATACAAATAAACTTGACTTGACTTGACAGTGGGAATGGACAAAACAGAGATTAAAAAAATAGGAAGAAAGGGGTGAAATGGGATTCTATCTTGCAGCAAAATAAATCCTAGCCCTTAAAAGGTGCTACAGAAACAAGATAATGAATGGTAATCAATTCCTGTGTTGGTGTACGGGTCAATGATATATAGAAAGAAGGACTTTACTGTAAGCCTCATTTCATGCACCGGAATCCATTAGCATCTACTTTGTAGCTTTTATGCATTGCGCATTTTGCTTATGCAACTAGATACTGAGCCGTGTGAAGCCAATCAGGGTAATGGCTTCAGCCTGGGAAAACTGGACAGTCCAATCATCACCCTCGCCTGAGAAGGCCTGTTTCCATACTTGACATTTGATATTTGATTGCTTTTGTTTTGATAATAAAAAAAAAAAAAAAAAAAAAATCCCACGCTGTTGTAGGCCAGATTGTTTAGAGTGTTGTCCTGCAGCTGTTATGCTTGCTGAAATTTAGCTTTTTTGTTTGCGCCTGAAAGTGCTTTTCCTGGTTGATCTTTGTTTTTGTCTTTAGAAGCCAAAGAACTTTAGGTCATTTATGATTATGTTTACTTTATGTGGGGGTGAAAAAGACATTGTACCACATAAGTAACACAGACCAGCCTCCGTCATGTCAAGCAACACATTCCTTGTTGTGCTTTTCTTCTTGTTTATTGATAGAAAAAGACTTTTTTGTCTGTTTTGTTATTTTTTGTAAACAGTATTTAAAATGGGTATTGTTAGTTTTGTTTGGGTAAAGGAGATGATTATAAATTTCAGCACTTTTGCCAAAAAGCAAAAAATAAACAAAAAACCTAATCATTTACAGTTCATTACAGAGCAAATATCAGAGCCGACTATTAATGCAAAAAGAGCCTATAGAGCTATGTTTCTCTCAAACAGAATAGCGCTAACATACATGGATGACAACATTGCATACAACAACAAATCAAACACATCTATAAAAGAAAAGGGGTTCTTTTGTCAAAAAGAACTTTATCATGGGAAAATACTGAAGGAAAATGTTGTCTCTTACTTGTAACACAGAAAACAATGAAGTGTTGGAAACACTTTTTGCCCTATGATAATTTAGGGAAGGATCAACCTAAAACTAGAGACAAGTACATGATAGTTCATTCCAAAGATACAACTCAAAGGTCTTGCACAGTTAGCAGCCAGACTATCTCTTTACAGGTTAGAAAATGTGTTTTAGGTTAGCTTTGACTGCATGTGCCCTCTATCAGCACAAAACATCAGCTGATGTCCAGTGCATCGCACAACTGAATTAAAACAATATCTACTCTATTGTTCTTTCATGGAATGCTGGCACATGCATGAGCACATCATTACTTGCAATTGTGTCATGAGCAGTCATTCACCAGGGTGGTAAATTATAAGTCGACTGGGCTTGCCACAGAGTGCTTTCAAGTTCGTGGATAGGGTGGAGTTTACTAGGTCTACAAGCTCCTACTCTCAAATTGCTTTCTTAAATCATCAGAAAAGTCTTCACTTTGTGAACTCAGACTGCAGCTGGAGACTTAGCTATCACTACCTTATCTTCATGTGGACTTTGTATTATGCATTGATGCCCAAGTTGGGTGTTCCATTCTCAACACCATCACTCTTTTTCAACGTCTGGTTCCTTTCTCAACAGCCTGCGCTTGCTTTGTGTCAGATTTCTCCACATTTTTGGCTTTGGACTTCAAGCCCAGACATCACTAAAAAATAAATGTTTTACAATGATGACATATACCCTTATGACCTTGTCAGCATGTATGTTCAGTTAAAAATTGCATTAATATGTCTTGTGTTTTTTTACACATGAGCTTGCACAAATGTTTACTGGCCACTGAGTAAGGCAACACATGGGGAGTAATTACAGTTTAGGACAGATCACCAGGTCTGTGGTTCACCTCAGCCCTGAACACTGGAGCTATTCTCATCCTCTGGGAGCAAAAGAAGGGTTTACGGGCAAAGGCCAACTTGAGTTACAGGGCTAAGAACATTAATTACTCATAGAGGGCAACACAAGAGTGCAGATTAGATTGTAATTGGTGGGTTTTCCTGCAAACTCCATGATTCAGTGAGCACCTCTGCTGACCAATGCATCAGTGCCTGATTATAGGACTGGGTTCTTTCGCTCCAAGTGCACTGCAAATAATCTCTTGCTAATAAAAAATGTGTGCTATTTGTTTTGCCCTCTTGTCAAAGTAATTATGAGCTTGGGGCAGGCCATGTGGATTTTATGCTCAACCAAAACTGCAAACAAAGAAGAAGGGCTGTTGGAAGCACACGAGCACACTGTGTTTGCATACTGTGACCTGGAATTTGCTTTGATTGTATGTTTTTGAAGAGCTCAGTGTTACTGATCCACAGCTAGGGATGAGAGAGAATCCCATTTTTGTCTGAATAACAGAGCTGCACTTGCTTTAAAATTTGAACATGTTTAGAGCTTTGATTCATTCATACTTGACTTAACTAAAAAAAAATAGTATATTTGAATTTTTAGATATGAATCCCATCTCCCATCTAGCTCTGATTTACACCATCAAAACATGATGTAATTATAGTGGAGATTTTGTAAAACTGGAAAGTACCAAGTTATTTGGGCAGGCTGTTAGATATTAGTGTTCTTTCCCAATGTTGCATAACGTCTCAGAGATGATTTGCTCATTTCCCAGAAGAAAGGGACAACAGAAACATTTCCAGTGTTCCTGACAAACAGAAAAACACACAGAGAAAGATACAGAGTTTCAGAAGAAAGCACAAACCCTGACACTTCTGCCAACACTTGCACAAATGCCTTACACCACATGGAGTTTCCCAGTCAGACTTTACACACAGCCCACACAGACCATTCTGAACTGGAAGGGGGGTGGGTCTGTACAAAAACTGCCTCAAGACTTAAAGTTCTGTCAGCTCCTGCAGAGAGTTAAGCAGAACAGACAGGAAGATTTTCCAAAGAAAACAGGACAAGCTGCTAATTCAAAGGCACATTAAGTTTGTGACATTTGTCTTTAATAAAGACATTACTGTCTCATACTTCAGCTCACCTGCCCCTGCCCTGAAAGAGGAACTGCCTGTAGGAGCAATCTGTCCTGTCAAACCCACAGGACATATCTGGTGTTAGATTGCTGACAGGCAGTGCAGCATGTCGGAGGAGGTAAAGCCAGAGAGCGTGTTGCTGTATCCTGTGAGTGCTGCAGCCACCCCTGAACAGGAGGCAGTGTGCATCTTTGGGACAGGAGACTTGGGGCGCTCTCTGGGTCAACGTCTACTGCAGTCTGGCTACAGGTTGGTGTATGGCAGCCGGAGACCTCACAGCTGTGGCCCCATTCCTCCAGGAGCTCAGGTATGTGCTACAATGTCTGGTGTAATCGTAAGGTGCAGATGGTAAAATTTAAAGTGCAAAGTCTGTTCTTTGTTTTCATTGCTAGAGCAATGTTACTGATTATTTGTGTGTAGTTGTCTCATCTTTCATACAACAAGTGAACAAACTTGGCAGATTCTGATGTGTTGAGAATATCATTGGTTCCCAAATGTTTTCATAAAATTCTGCCACAGTATATATTAAGTCTCCCAAGTCCTCTGGGGCTTGAACATTTTCAGTTCCTTGTTTTTCATCTCAACCTAAAAAGGAAACAGTTTATCCATTGGTCATAATTGCATTCTTAGGCTACATTTACACTTCGTAAAGTGGACCAAATCTGACTTTATGTCCATATGTGACAAAGTCCAAAGTGGACTGATTTGTCGTGCCACATTTTATCAAACGTTTGTCATGTGAAAGACTGACAATTTTGCGCCAAATAAGGCAGGAAGTAGCTTGAATAATTGTAAACAACGTTTGAAACAAGCATGACAGATGTGTTGACTGCTACGCTTTTTATAATTCCTTTCTGTTAACACTCCATGCAAAACTATTTAGCCTGCAGTTAGCTCAACTTAATCACATCCACATGCTACTTTCTGTTGCTGGAGTCAGTCTGACTGTGGAAGGTCAACATCTGTAGTACATGTGTAACCAAAAACGTACTGGCAATATCAAGAGAGACAGCAATAGGCATGCACCGACTGCCAGCTTCATTCACTCTGTGACACTGCCACCTGAGGTGAGGCACAGCACTGCCTCACATACTTCTTCCATGTATTTGAACAGGCAATGCGTACATTTATTACATAATATAAATTCAGCAATTCTGATCATAGAAATTTTGAAATCATACAAAAAACAAATTTATAGAACAACAAAGTGGACAAACTGATTTTCTCTTATCATTGTTAGTACCTTTTTATTTGTCATGATGACAGGAGAGGCACTGTCTCCCTTGACTGCAAGTCACTGGTGGGTCCCTTCAGGATTGTAGCCTGTTTATCCTGGAGTCTAGTGGTAGTTGCACTAAAATTTTAACCAGAATTTTTTTTTTTTTTTTTTATTGAGCATTAAGATCTGCAGTGTAAACATAGCCTTAGAGGGATTTGTGTTGGCTGGCAAATCCTGGGAAGGTTCAACACTGTTAAATGTTTCTCCATTTGGTCTCATTGTGGTTCTCTGGGGAGCCAAAGCCTTATAAATGACTTTGTCTCCCTTTCCATGACTTTGTTTTTTTTTCCTCTGTTCTTGAATGCTTTAGACTGGGGCATGGTGCGCTACTTTTTGAGAACTTTCCATCTAATTCCTGTGTCAGACAGGTTCTGTTTAAGTGGAAACTTGATTCTATAGGTCAACCCAGGCAATCAGGCCTGGGTTGGTAAAGTGAAATTGAATGCAGATGTACAACAAATATGATTAATCACAGTTAAAGATTTAACAACAGGGGTGGGGGGATTTATATTCTGTTTTCACACTGGGCCTGATTGGTTTGGTTGTCATCATTTAAAAAAATTCTTTTCAGTATCACAAAACTTATTATTGTGTGACTTTAATTTGATTTAATATGTTTGATCATCTGAAATATTTAAGTGTGACTAAAAAGCAAAAGCAGAAGACATCTGGAAGGAGGCAAACACTTCTACCAATTCATGACTTTCTATCCTGTTCATTTCATACCTGCATTCTCAAACATTATCCGGTACACCGCTCTTTTGAGTAGTTTCTGTTTCAAGCAAAGAGCCATGTGCTTGATCAACTCAGTTAATTTGTTACAGTTAAATGATACCACTAAAGGTAACCCAAGTACCACATATATAACTGTATGTATGATTTTTGTGCATTAAGTAGTGTTGTGTTTGTGTGTCTTACTTGCACAGGTGATGAGCCACGAGATAGCGGTGCAATCAGCCAGCCTGGTCTTTGTCTGTGTTCACAGAGAACATTATGACTTCCTGGAGACAATTGCACCTCAACTCAAGGGGAAGGTACCTTACTGTTCAATCACAACATGTTGTGCATCATATGTGTTGTTTATTTTCTAACTTTGTATCTACTTCACTGATTTTTATTCATTGGAAGGTGCTTGTGGATGTTAGCAACAATCTCAAGAAGAATATGTACCCAGAGGCCAATGCTGAGTATCTGCAGAGGTGAGTAGAGATTCAGTGGTTTTATTGTCTTATTGATGTGGTTAGAGCCTTCTGTGACTGGCAGAGCATGAAGCAAAAGTTTGCTATTCACTGTCCAGGTTAATCCCTGGGGCCCATGTGGTGAAGGCATTTAACACCTTGTCAGCCTGGGCTCTTCAGAATGGACCTTCAGATGCTAACAGACAGGTACTAGATCTGTTGTGATGTTAACAAGTTTCTTGCTGGAAAAAATACACTGTCTTTTTCTTCTCTTGCTCATCAAAAATGTATTATTTCTCTTTTTCTGCTGTGATATTTTATTTCAATTTTGGCAACTTGTTTGTTTGATAGATTTCTTATTCCATCAGAGAAAAACAAGTTTTTTTTCTAGTTCTCTGATGTGTTTGCGCAGTGGGTGCTACTCAAGAAGGGAAGAACTTCAGTCTAAACCTTAATCACTCACTTTGAAGCATTCATCAGACTACATTTAAGGAAAAGAATGTAAATTTAGGTAGTCAACCTAAAGTCTTTCCTCTGAAAGCCACCTCTGATGAATTTTTGAATCAATGAACTCTATACTTTTTCAGATCGAAGCTCAACATCACATGTTTTGCTCTCTCTCTCTGTAGTCCAAAGCTGCAGCACATGTGGGGTTTTTTCTGCTTTGTTTTGATCTGTTTGTTAGGTCTCAGAGGATGGTAAAAACCACACAAGAGTGTGCATGTTTATGCATTGGGGTGTTCTGTATTTGGAACATCATCAACAACATCACAAAGGTGTTAACTGTGCATTGTTTTTTTATACCTGCTTTCCTTACATAAATTGAGTGTTTCATACAAGAAGTCATGCTTTCTTTGTGCACTTTTATATTCATTTCTCTAGAGTCAAACACTTCCTTTCATCACTGTGTGTACACATGCATAAATACATAAATATTAAATTAACAAAGCTGTACGCTATGCTTCTCACACAGGAGATTTTTAGAGTTGTAAGAACCTTTTCATGCTCCAGGTGTACCTGTGTGGAAACAGTCCTGAGGCTAAGCAGGCAGTGGCACAGATTTCCACCAAACTGGGCTTCACTGTTCAGGATAGAGGGTCTCTGTCTGCAGCCAGAGAGCTGGAGGACTTTCCCCTGCAGCTGTTCCCAGAGTGGAGACTGCCCATGCGCCTCACCATTGGCCTTACTGCGTTCTTCTTCTTCTATCTTCTCACCAGCGATGTCATCTATGCGTATGTTAACCAGGGGAAAGACAACTCCTTCAGAATCATGGTGTCCCTGGCCAACAAGGTGAAGACAGATTAATATTATGATAATTAATACATTATTCTTTAAAACTACTAAGCCTGAACTAGAGTGTTTTCTACACATATTTTCCTCCTTTTGCAGGTGTTTCCAATTGTATCTCTCATCTTGCTGTCTCTCTGTTATCTGCCTGGAGTCATAGCTGCCTTCCTTCAGCTCTACAGAGGAACCAAATACAAGTCAGAAATGGATATTGACCAACATTTAAACCATCTAAAGATATGCAACAGAAATCATATTTAATAACTGCCAAATGTTTGTTTTAGGCGTTTCCCTGACTGGTTGGATCGCTGGATGTTGTGTAGGAAACAACTAGGCCTGATAGCTCTGGCCCTTGCTTCCCTGCATGTGCTTTATACTCTGATCATCCCTATTAGGTAGGTAATGATGATGCTGCACACATCTCCCCATTAGATACATTTGAAAGTCCTTCTAATTGAATAACTTTTGTTTTTTACTTCAAAAGGTCTCACTAATAACGTATCACTACATCTAACCTAAATCTTTAGGGTGTTTCAATAGCAGCTCTCAAAACCAACCACTTTTTCGATTGAACACATTATTAGTCAACTTTAGATCTGTTTTAATAAGTACTCAACTTAGAGTAAACTGTTAACAAAGAATAAAATATTGTATAACTTCATCAGGACAACATTCCACAGATTAATATATCAATATAACACAAAAATAATTTATTCTCACAGTATGTTCAGATAAGTTCTGTCTTTGAAAGACATAAACTTTTTGCTTATTTGAAAAGTTGTTACGGAGAATTTTACTCTAAATAATGTTTCTTTTGTTCCCAGGTATTATGTAAGATTCAGACTTGCAGCACATACCATCTCACAGGTAATTGTAAAACATTTCTTAGCCTTGGGTAAAATTTCTTTGTTTTCATCAATGGATATGCAGTAAAATTAGTTTTATTTTGTTTGATTTCACTTTAAGATCAAGGAGAACAAGACATCTGAATTTGACACAACCATGGCCTGGAGAACTGACTCATACTACTCCATTGGGATTCTGGGATTTGGCCTATATCTCCTTTTGGGAATTTCCTCTCTTCCATCTGTCAGCAACGCTCTCAGCTGGAGAGAGTTCAGCTTCATTCAGGTGGAAACTGCAATGTTTATCTTATTTATATAAAACAGGTTTTCCGCTATGGGATTCAAGATCTTCAACCACAATCAAACATTAACACTAAGTTTTACTTAAACTATATATCTATGAATATTTAACTTAAGCATGTCGACGAAAAAAGGGGTGGAATTACTTTTCACACAGTGCCAGTTTGATTTTTTTTTTTTCTCTAAGTAAATGAAATCATCAAATGAATGCTTTTTGTATTGACTCTGGTTATCTTTGTCTAATATTAAAATTACTTTTAATGATCTGAAATATTTGTGACACATAAATAAACAGAAAACAGCAAATTATTTTTCAGTACACTGTAATTCTGAACCATCTATTGCACAGTTAATATGCCAGCTTCTTTTTTATTTAAACTGAACTTTATGTGAAAAGTACCAAACAAATAAACACTACAAATGAAACTGAGCTGTATCGGAGACTAGTGCACTTGTGCCAGGCACCCCCAAAAGCTTGGATATTGCATGTTCTGAGTGTGTTGGCCTCATAAACTATCCTCTCAGTTCTCTAATTATTTGATGGCGAGTTGAATTCTTAGTCCAAAGAGCTTCTCATTTAACACAAAAATGTAAAAAATATATCAGTTTACTTTGTACCCACGTGGAAGAAGATACTTCCAAATCTGCCACAAAAGTTTAGTTCAGGTGCTCAGTCGGTGCAGAAATTCATATATATGATACTGATCCTAAAAAAGGAATATGGATGCGGGCAGAAAAAGAGCCCTGACTAAGATTCACACTGTGATTAATGAAGATGGCTCTGTGCTTCAGCTCAGATGGAAAAACGTTGCATTACACAGATGTCTCTCTCTAACTTCCTATTGGATGAAATTCAGTTGAATTTTCAGTGTGTTAGATATTTTCCTTCGTCCTTTTCCAACTCTTCTCTTGGATGTTTACCTTTTTTCCCCATGTTGACCATCGAGAATAAACACAACCACACCCTGGGAAACGAACTCATTCATAAATGTATCTGGGTCAAATCAAGCTCATTTTCTCACTCCACCCTACTCCTTAACTCCAGCCAAAATTAGAGCGCCTCTAAATGTTAAGTTATTCATCAAATGTAATTTAGGAGCATACATTATCCTGAGCTACAGTCTTAAAGTTTTCCTTGTGCAGATCATACTTCATGTAACTCTCCAGGGATATTTGTGGGATTATCTCAAGACAGCTCAGATATTTTGGTGCATATGTCTCAGTAAAGGTCACCTTCTTATTGCCATCCTTAACCTGGACCACTGGAAAGCTGTGGGGGAGTTCTGGTGACTCAGGTGTGAGAACCTTAAACTCGAAAACAAAATTGATAAAATTATCGAATAACACAATCACAACACCATCAATACTGGTACTCATAGCAATTCCTCTTGAAAACCATTACAGCATTTTTTAATTCACATTTTGCATTTTTAATAGATCAAAGTTTTTAGATGCATTTAATTAGTAATCTCTGACTTCCTGTTACTCAGGTGTTTCAATACAAGGTGACGCAAAGTTTCACTTCTTTTAGCCACTTGCTACTAGACTAGATGAGAAACGAAGTTTATCATCATCATCATCATCACACACAGAGAGCAGGATGGTAAGGATGGCACAAAGTCAGCCTTCACACATGGCTTTTACATCTCCATATTTAAGTCCTGTCTGCAGAGATTGTCCAAAGACAAATGATCAGAGATTTATTGCTTTGCTGCTTTAAAGGGGGGCACCAATATTTTTGGGACCAGTGCTGTTTTACAAATCTTTTATTCCTTTAAATAGAGTTTTTCCACACTGAGTAAATCTGTTTAAATTAAATGTTTGGTTGCATTTTCCTGAATTCTCCAGTCTGAGTTTAACAACTGGAATAAAAACGTGCTCTTAAGGTGGTATTCATTACTTTATCAGCATTGCCAATAACTGTTGAGGGCCTGGTAGATGTATGCCAAGATGATGACCTTACTTTGTTCTTCTGTTTTCCAGTCCAAGTTGGGATACCTGACATTGTTCTTCTGCACCTTTCACACTTACCTGTATGGTTGGGACAAATTCCTTCAAATCTCGTACTACAAATGGTACACTCCTCCCGGCTACATGCTCTGCTTAGTGGTGCCCTCCATGGTGTTGGTCCTCAAGCTGCTGCTTCTTCTGCCTTGTGTGGATAAAAGCCTCACCCGCATTCGGCAGGGCTGGGAGAGGACAGATCCTGAGGGTGACAGCAAGAAGTCACTGTTAACATAGGATGGTTACAAACTGTCACAGACTTAGACAAAAGCACGACTGATTGTCTTTTGAGAGCAATCTAAATGTAATTCAACCACCCGAGTTTTAATACAGAAAAAATAAAGCACAAAAATAAAAGCCTGTAGTAAATGTTACCATATTTACATCCACATTTTAAACATTTTCACTTTGTGTTTTATAACTTGAAGTATTTTTCTTAACTAATCAAGGAACACTTTTACATATCTAATGCTACTGGAGCAAAAAAGAAACTCATGAAACAGGTATTTTCTTGTTTTTGTACTAATGTACATCAGACCAGCTTTTTGGATTTTTCTTTTCAATCTTTGGCCACTTTGATCACTATGTAGTACGTTTTTTTGGGGGTTTTTTTGCTTCTACCGTATATGATCTTTTTTATATGTAATTGTCTTTCGATTATCTTTGTTTCCTCAATTATGTCCAGTGTACCTGCTATAAAACACTGTTTAAAGTAAAATTTGATAAATCTGGAAAACACTGTTTCTTTTTTTTATAAGAAGTTCAACACAAACATCCATAAAATCCCCCAAAGCAAGCCTATGAGCTGGGTTTATCATTTGCAGCTGTTCCATAGCTGAACAACCAGTATTATGCAAACTTTTTTTCTAACACATATGGTTGTCTTAAAAAGGGTGATGGCTTCACATGTTTCAGATACAGTTTCAGTGTTCTTGGACATCTACTACCAGCACCATTTCCATATCCAACAAAAACTACTTGGTTGGAATACCTTAGACCACTGAAAATAAAAAGCCCCTTGACTACAAATCAAAATTATTCTTACACATTAAAATGCGAATTGATGCAGACCTCACTCAATTATTTAATGTAGGGCTAAAGGTGTTTATTCAGGGAAAAAACTCTGCCAATATTTTCCAGCTATAGTTTTGTATGACTCCATAAGTACTGCAATGCACAACAGAGTTTGGACTTGCTCCTGCTCCCCAAAACCCCACTACTGGTGGCTCCAGAAGAGGTAGAGTCTGACAATGGCTTTGAATACAGAATGGTTTACTCATTATGATAACCACATTTTTTTCCCAAGATGTGTACCTTTCAAACTGTTTTTTTATTAAGTCCATACAGGTGGGCAGCATGCATTTGGGCTCTGAAATATGTATTTGATGAATAAATAAATAAATGTATGGAGTGAAAATTATAAAAATTATATGAAACCATTTCTATTAACTTAGAGTTAGGGTTTTTTTTTGTTTTTTTTTTTTTTTTTTTTTTTTTTTTGTTTGGTAAAAAAAAATGGTAAAGGAAAAACAAACAGTTTTTTTTTTTTTTTTTTCTGGCTACGTACAGTGTGGTAGCGAGCACTCACTAGCACAAAGTTATCTGGGCCTACCTTGCAAATTTCCTGCTCGGTAATCGGTGTAGGTAAAAATATTGATTCATCAATGCATTGCAGCTCATCTTTCTAATTAAATGTCGATGCGGGAAAGCCTGTGAATCGATCAGATCTGCTGTAGCGCCTTGGTGAGCAACACTTTCGTCAGCCGCTGGCGCTGGCACTATCTCAGCTCGATGTCGGTTCTTCGTCTTCAGTTTATTTGCGGTTGGCAAAACAAAAAACAAAAAAACAAAAAACAAAAACTATTGGTAGGCATTAAATTGTACATATTAATAACCTGAATCAGCCGATCGCACACAAAATCAGCTGTTCAGACGCACGTACGTTTTCCCCAAAACACGCTATAAGCAATGACGCCATGAAACGGCTCACGCAATAACAACAGTGTCTCTGAAATAAAACCCTCAGTGATCTGACCGTCCCGGATCACTGCAACGTTTCTCCGGTTTGTCCCGACTCCTGGTCGAGCCAGGCTAAGCGCCACTGGCCTTCTGAGGTAAACCCATCAATGTCTGAATGTGCTACGTTGCAGTGTGAGGCGTGTTTACAGTTCAAAGATGATGGATCAATTATGTCATCTATTGTATGTTGACGTTTTCATCCCGCTGAGAAAAAGCCATATAAACATACCTGCACAGGTATTGCAGTCGCTGGGACAGGGTCTGGAGAGTCAATTGTTGGCCCCTTTTCACCGACGAAATGTAGCGAGCAGATATAAATGTCCTTGGTCACATTTTTTTTTTTTTTTTTTTTTTTTTTTTTTTTTTTTTTTCAATAAACCCCTCTCGCTTACAGGCTCATATCCAGCGCTGACATTTCTCGGCATTCCTTCTGGGTTTCGGGAATGGAATTAAAAAAAAAAAAAAAACTCCCTTCATATGTTCCCGATCACCATATCTTCACGTCGTTACTCCGATAGACGCTGCTTCAGCATCCTGCTTCCTCAGAATCTTCCGCTTCACCGTTAGCCTATCTCTGTGATACGTATTTCTCTTAGCATAATACTCAGTTAACTTTAATGCAATACACTTCAGCATAACAAAATTTTAAAAATAACTGGCGATAACTCACAAATTTGAGCCGATTCTCAAAAAATAATTGTTTTGTTACAAGAAAAGTTACTAACAGCAAAAAATAAGTTATTTACGACACAAAATGTTATTGCAATTTCAGTATTATCAACAACATTATAGACCTAAAAATGTCAGTTAAAATACAGCCACAGGTTCATGAGGTCCACTAAAATGGACTTTTCATTTAAAGTTTTAACGAACATGAAATCAGTGCTCTATTTTTGAATTAATTTTTTAAATAAGTCCCGATTTGTACATCTATGTTACCATTTTTAAAATCTTTTTATCTGTTAGGGTTTCACACTTCACAAGGGCTGACAAGTTATTCTCCAAGTGCATTTTTGTCTGAAATTTTACTTACAGTGGATAGGCAGTAGGTGGCAGTGACTAGAGTGACACACTAGAGTCCTATGAACTGGCTTATATCTATAGTATGTACGCCATAAACATCCAAAAACATAGCATAAAACAGTCTTTCAATAGTGTAGTGACCACTTTCCATAAAAATGGTAGTATAAAAGCCATACTTGTTTTTGTGCATATTGAGCTGATTTAAATGTAACCAAAGATTTTAACATAAGAGAACATCAAGAAATTAAACACTTGGTCATTTACTACACAGAAAAAAAACTTATTTAAAGGAAACAGTGCTTACATGTATTTCACAAATGCATGTAATAATAATTTTATTATTATTAGTGGCAGTTTTTGATATGGGTAGATGACCACAATAGTACCTGCTACAGCAACCTTTTCCACAGGAGATAAAACCACATTACATAACACGACTATTAATGACACTGTACAGGGCAGATTATCATACCAACAACTGTGCAAGCATCAAAACTAACACAAGACTCATACGTTTTATGTAACACAATATAAAGGGAGTAAACACAAGTAATATATATAACATATATTTGATTTGCATGAAGAAACAAATCAGTTTTGGAGCAATGATCTATTCTTATGTCTCCAAAGACTACTGCAACACCGACAGACTTACATTCCACAAACAAAAGAGCAAATTTTGTGTTCCATATGACTTTATTAGTTAAAGCAGTTATGCCCTTTAAGTCAAGAGTTTAAAAATTTACAAATAAGTATGAATATAGAGACATTGGAAATAACCCGTTTTAGTGTCATTTTGATTCCAATATTTCTCTTGTACTTCTTTAAGTGAAGGGAAATCAGTCATTTTGGGCTTGCCTTGAAAGCAATGTGCAAAAAGGGCTGGTGAGTGGATTTATGTAGAGGAAGCAGAAATCACTGAATCAGCAGAGTTACAGCGGAATCACAGAAAGATGCCAGTTTGACTTAAAATGTGATGACTGGTGTTTGTTGAATTTGTGATTTCTACTTCTGTATTTTTCCTTAATGGTCGGTCAGCTTGAAGTTCACTGTCTTCACTGGTGTTCAGAGGAAGTAAAGGTCCAGAGAATTTCCAGAGAAATTCAACTTAAAAAAAAGAGAAATTTGCTAACGAAGATGTCTGCTCATAGAGTACTGTATGCTAGCACAGTAATGAAAAGTTAAACGTAAGGAACACATTAGGTATAAAAAGGTGCACAAGTAACAGTGATAGCATCAGCCCTGAGAGGTTTGTAAAAAAAAAAAAACATTCAAGAGTTCTGGGAACATTCTTAAGGCATTGGACTGCAATTGGGATCTGTGCTTCAACAATCACCACATTCAGACATATCAGGGACATGGACATTTCATGTGTTAAAGTCTTGAAGCAGAGACAACATGAAAACCATGCTACCTGGACTAAGGAGGAAAAGGACAGGATTGCTGCTCAGTAGTCAAAAGCAGCCAAGGCTTCCTTCACACCACAACAGAGCCACAGGCTGAGCACCTGCATACAATGCTGCATTAAAGCACTATGCAAAAGAAGCCTAGGACAAGTATTGAGTGCATATATTGAAAAATAAATGGTCTTACTTTTTAGTAGGCTGACATTTTTAAATTATTATTTTTTCCATTATTTTTTATGTAATAACATTTTCTGAGAAGCTGAATTTTGGGTTTTCATTCGCTGTAAGCCACAATAATCAAAATAGCAAAGCAAAAATAAAAATTACTGAAACAAATGAAATTTTTAAGATATTACTGCATCTTTAAAATTAACTTTTCACTAACCTGTTTTCAGAATACAATTAATTACGGCCAGAATTACAGCACATTATGAACCCTTAATGTGTTTGCTAAACATATGTTCACTACCATGTGTTTTGCTGTGTCTGTGTTCATTAATGCTTCATCTGAGTCTGTTAATTAGTTAAAAACACAATCAGACCTGCTACAAAGCAAAGACGTTATAAAAAAAAGAGACCATTCTGAAAAATCTTTACCTATTTATCACTCAATTGTGTCCTACCATGCACTTTCCAAGATATTCAAAAACAAATTTTGCTTGATAAAAAAAGAAGCCTTGAAAATTGACAAGAAACTTACTTATCTTATTATCCTTCAGTGAATGTGTTGAGTCTAACAAAATACCTAACCCCACAAAAATTATAAAAAATAAAAAAAATTTAAAATACAAATCAAAAACCTTCACATGACTATTTCAAGCCAAATCACTTTCCTTTCATATTTCTGCATTTAGAAAGCTGCTGAGCTTGAACAAATAAAACAAATCTAATGAATGTTTCTATATTAAAATAAAAAGAAAAACCAAAAGTAAAATCAGTCATTCAAAAACAAGTAAGAACTTGAGATTATAAATGGAGAGGGGATAATGTGAATGTCTTATTAAGAGTTCACATGAGTTTAGACCGGATAAGCAGTAATAGGTTGTACAGTTATCAGGTACAAATGGTATTCCCCGTTTAAAATGCCAAACTTAAATACAATATGACTTTATTTCAACCATTTTCTATTTACTACAAACACTATGTGTCCATTGTCCATTAAAGTCAAAATAGCTGTCATTCCAGCCACAACACATTAGTTTGGTCAGTGGACCTCAAAGCAAACAGCAGCATCCTGCTAACAAAGTAAATATTTATTTTTCAAACTAACTATTTAGTTCTAAACTATATATTAGCAAGAGGTAAATATTTATTTTGTTAACTAAACATTTCGGTTGCCAGCTAAATCTGTAGCTGGCAACCTAAATATTTAGGTCCAAGCTAAATATTTAGCTAGAGTGCAAATTAGCTTTCCAATAAGCAGAAGTGGAATATCAAAGTAAACTGCGTTTTGTGGACGTCTACGTAGACTCCACTGATAGTGGGACTGAATCGCTTCAGTCGTCGATAAAGTAATGTATTTTTTTATATCATCGGTTCTTTTCCTCTTGACATGTCCAACGTGTTAGCTGAAAACATAAGACGTGCCATTTTAAGGGCTTTAGAGACATTTACTCATGGGTTTACAGCAATAGTTTCTGCATCAACATCCATCTCTGCTATCAAGCCAGAACACTTCCGGTTCATGTTTGTTGTTTAGTTGCTTAAGAGATGCTATCAAAGTTTTACACAAACAATATATTGATTCATTTTCATATAAATAATATTATCTTAGAAATGAATAAACATTAAGTCTTAAACTTCGATAGCCCCTCTAAAGCAACTTAAGAGTGAATGAACATGAACTAGAAGTGTTCTGGCTTAACCGCAGCAGTGGATGTTCATGCAGAAACTATTGCTGTAGATTCATGAATAAATGTCTCTATAGCCATTAAAACCCCACATATTATGTTTTCTGCTAACACTTTAGGCATGTTGAGAGGAAAACAACAACAACAACAACAACAAAAAATCACTTGAGTGACAACCGAAGTGATTCAGTCCCGCCAGCAGCGGAGTTTATATAGTGGTCCGCAAAACGCAGCTCTTATTTTGATATTCCACTTCTGCTTATCAGCAAGCTAATTTGCATATATTAGCTAAATATTTAGTTAACCACCTAAATATTAAGCTGGAAACCTAAATACTTAATTAAAAAGTTAAATATTTAATAAGTAAGCTAAATATTTAGTTAGCAAGCTTAGTATTTAGTTTGGAAAATAAATATTTTGTTTGAAAATTAAATATTTAGTTTGGAAATTAAATATATAGTTTGGAAAATTAATATTTAATTTGAAAAATAAATATTTAGTTTGGAGCTAAATATTTAGTTTGAAAAAAATGTTTAGTTTGGAACTAAATGTTTAGTTAAACTAAATACTTAATTTGGAGCTAAACATTAAGTTAACAAATTAAACATTTAATTTGGAGCTACATATTTAGTTTGGAAGCTAAATATTTAGTTTACAAACTAAATATTTAATTTGAAAGCTAAATATTTAGTTTTTGAAATAAATACTTAGCTTGTAAATTAAATATTTAGTTTGGAACGCTGACATTTATAAATGTATGAATAACATGGATAATGGGGAAAATATGACTTTTAAATATGAACACCCATTTTTTTCTCAATAATAGGCCTCAATATTTGGCCTCAATAATAGGCCAAATAAACCAAAATATTGCTGTTAAATTTTTACTGTTTAGCTTTACAAACAGCGCCCCATACCAGAGTGGCTATATTAAAACACACAAAGAAGAATGGGACAAATTCTTCTACAGTAATGTAAAAGACTTGTTAAAAGGACCACTAGATTGCAGATTTTGCCACCAAGGGTAGCACAACCATTCAGCGTAGGGGACCATTACTTTTTCAAATCAGGTAGCTTTCCTTTAAAAATGAACTTATTATTGGAAAACTTCTTTTTGTATTCACATAGGTTGTCTTTGATACATTTTTCTGTAATCTGAAACATTTAAGTGTGGCAACTAAGGGGGGAAAAAAAGAGCTTTTTTTAAAAGAATTTTTTGCTGGCACTAGTGGCCTTTATTCAGCAGGAAAAGGGCAGAAAGAAGGGGAAAAAAAGATATGAGGCAAAGGAACCAAAGACAGGACTCGAACTCAGGATGGCTGCATCGAGGTCTGTCGCCTATGTGCTCACTCTAACCACTGTCCCACGTGATGACACTCCCCCTCCAATGTATTGCCTATTCTCAATAATATTTAAATGTTCTGTGTTAATATTATGACATCATAGCATATTTTTTGAGCAATGTAACAAAAAAATATATATATATATTTTAAAAAAATAAAATAAAAGTAAATAAATAAATAAAATAAAAGTCGTTATATTGAGATTTTGCAGTGATTTGCGTTTTATCACTAAAGAGCGATTTAATCGTAAGCTTAAAATTTAATGGGTTTCAGTCAGTCTGAACTTCATGTGCAAATAAATGCTGTGGACAAACAGATAGGTTAAATATATTCATACAATTTGTATCAAATCATATATAAATCATGCTATATATTCAATGTGTTTAATATTGTGTAGTGTGCATATTGTGTAGTGTGCAACATTGGAGACAGTAAGTCTCAAAGAGTTCAGACACTGCAGTTTCCCTTTAAACTGAGCACAACAAAAAGAGCAAACACATTTAAACTGACTTAACCTTTGATTTGTTAAAATTAAGTGGATTATGCTGAGTTCATCTAACTGTTGAGTCTTTGTCTTTTGAAATATTTAGATGTGTTTCATGGCAGAAAGTTTCAGAGTAAGAAACACTGCTTGATTTAAAATATAATGTGCACAGATAAATGACACAAAATAGTTTAAAAAATTTAAACCCCCATACCAGTAGCCTGGTAAAAACTAGCACTTTGTTCTTCATACAGGGGATCTGGACCCCTGGCTATTGACCCTTTGCAACTATGTCACTTAATCACGCAAGGTGCCATGATGGACGTCGGAAGTGAGTGATGGCAGCATTGAATGGTGTGACTGCGACTGTTTTCCCAAGTTGTTTTTGCCAGTGTAGCCATGGCTTCTACTTGTTTAAGTTGAGTCAATGTGTCTGTGAAAGTATCACACCTAGTTGGGGCTCAGACAGCAGTATTTACAAAAGTTAGAAATAGCTAGTTTAGAAACTGATCCGAACCTTCTCCCTCTTGACGTCTATTTGATCAAATTGCCCTCTTTGCCTGAATTCACACCACATAGTTTATACCACTATGTCATAAACGGCGTTTCCCCGTACACTAGAGCAGACTTTAAAGTATACAAGGGTCTAGATGCTAACAATTTTTTTTTTCGTATATACTAAGCTACAGAATGGTGGGGCCTTTTCTCCATTGTTACTATTGATTAGACATGTACCTCCATAATGCAGTATTTGATTGCATCTTACTAATGTTGCTTACTTATAAAGTATATGAATGTTGATCTTCTTACATTGTAAAAAGTGTTCACTGCAAATCCGTGAATACACCAGGTGCTGCCAGTCCGGCTGCTATACATTGGGGTCATCTTTCCTCAATAAAAGTTAAACAATAGAATGATTTTGGTTTGCATCCTTGTCAGGTTGTGCAGCCAACCATGCAGCACCATTTGACCATTTTTAAAGTGAAATCAACTAATCAAAAGTGATATTAGGCTAGCAACTGTCTGTGTTTTGACAAACTTAACAGGAGCGCATAGGTTGACATCCGTTATTGCAGACTGGGCCACTTTCTGAAGAGTGTGACATCACATGCAAAGATCCATAGAGAAACGATTGCTTGCTGGAGGCATGGACTCTGTTAAAGTTTTAAATTTTACCCAATCGCTAACATTTGCCAGTTCGACGCTATGCAGCCATATGCAACCATCCCCCACTGCGAAGAGAGAAGTGCCGAGCCGAACAAGAAGTCCATTAATGTTAATTCAATATTTGGAAGCGTGGCCAACATGGACTGAATAGCTTTGTTCATTTCCTCCGTTGCCATCGCTAAACCACATGTAGACTACAATTCTAAAACGGCACAGAAAATCAATGTCATCGTTCATAGCTTCTTCTGTTCGCTGACTGGCCCGGCTGAAATTCTGTTGGAGATATCCAGACCAGTGGGAGAAAGTCCAGACGTAGCACTGAAGAAGGATAAGAATCGAGCGGAATTGCGTAGGAATGCAATGGCCAAGTTACCATACTAGTGAAATACATACAAAATATTACAATTTTTATTTTATGCATACTATTTTGCTAAGTGATTCTCTCATTTTTATTTTCTTTGTTTTTCAACTAAGAATAAAAGTTCCACACAAACATACATCAGTTTCATGTTTAATATGTGAAACTACGTCGGAATGAGGACTATTTTATCAGGTTAAGGGTTAATCAGGTTAAAAATCCCCAAGATTTGGTTCCTCGAGAACTAAAAGAGCACCATTAGCATAAAAAAAAAACAGAGAACCGAATAAAGGAAGTCCTCACAAAAAATGTCTGATCAGAGTTTTGATATGACTGAGTATAAAAGCACAAACCTCTCAGAGCTGCACCAAAGCCTTCAGACTGATTTTAAGGTAAGACCACTATTTTTAACTTTGGTAAGAAACTTAATGGTTAAACATTTTACAAAAACCACTGTCTTTATTTTGTTTCCCATTTCCATCTGAGCTGTTTTTTGGGGGAATTCAAAATAAACGGTAAGTAATTTTTTTTTTTAGACCAACTTGAGTATATATTGGATATGTGAGTTTTAAAGAGCAATGGGATCTTAATGTTTTCCACATATTTTTGTCTCTTTTTGTTAGATGAGGCTGCTGCTCTTCCTGGGAATGCTAACAGCATGTGGAGCAATAACCAAAGGTAAACTGACTTATGATTCATAAAATGTATATACCTGTAAGAATTACATCTGACTTATTTCAGGTTTACTTTAAAACTTTGTTTTAAATTTTGAGCTTGTATGAAGTTCTTTTTGTTATTAGTCTCTTTACAAGATGTATACTAAATTCAGCTTCTACCAAAAATGTCTGTCAAAAGTTGTTTTTAACATATCCTTTTAAAAGAGGCAAATTCTATTACTCTTTTTGCTCTTTTTCTACCAGATCTGTCTGGTAAGATGTTCACCTTCCCACTTGAAACCAACACAGCTCATGTGAAGCTGAAAACTACGAAACAGGATTTTAATGCAGTAACTGTCTGTCAAAGGTATTGTAGCTACGTATGTAAACTATTGTAATATGCAAAATGTTTTTAACCCCCTGCCCTGACAAATTATTTTTAGCTTGCTTCCAAGCATCAAAAGTTCCTTGACATCTTTCAGAGTGGTCTCAATCGGTAGTTTTCCAAGTGTTTTAAAGACTGGTCAAAGGTTTTTGTTTGTTTAGTCTTGTACCTGATCATGACCATTTACTGTGCAACGCATTTTTAACAATTCAAAAACAGTAAAGGGTAGAAGACAAAAGAAAAGATTTTAAGCAAAAAAATAATAATCTTTAGCAGATGAGCAGTGTCTGAAAGTTATTTTTTTTTTAACAAATGTAAAAAAATCTATCAAAGACCTGCAGAAGCTGAGACATGCAGCTTCCATTTGATGATCCTTCAGATGATCATCAACTTCATGCAAAATTTAAACTTTTGTATTTTTTATGATTTAACTAAAGAAATGTTTATGAATTGTGTTTTTGTGACAGGCTGCTACTAGATCAGTCTAAGACAAAAATAAATAAATAAACAAAGCAAGTTAAAAAGAAGGAAAGCATGGAGAAAGCTAATGTCACATGGCTTTAAAACAGTGGTCTCAAACTGCATTCCTCAAGGGACAGAGTCCTACAACTTTTAGATGTGTCCCTTGACCTACACACTTGAGTTACATGGTGAAACTGCCTCACTAGCATGCAGTCAAACTCCACAGAGCTCTGCTAGTGAGCTAATATTGGAGCCAGGTGTGCTGAAGCAGAGAGAAATCTTTAAAAAGATTGCAAAAAACTCTGGGATCTTAGAAGCAAAATCTAAATCAAGAAATAGGGGAGGTCCTGATTTTTTTTTTTTTTGCACAATCCTGGAAAGGAACCTTCTGCATCCCTGTGAAGTACACTATGTAATATACGCTGTATCTGTTATCCCCTCAGATCCTTTACAGACCTCCAAAGAAGCCACCTCCTATTTTCTCTAGCCACGCCCACCTTTGCTAATGACTTTTTGGTTCTCTGGGATGGCTCTGACAAGGAACTGGAGATCTATACCAAGGATAAAACTGCAGTATTTCCAAAGGTTGACTACAAGCAAAACACATGGCACTCTGTCTGCGCCACATGGGACTCTGTGTCAGGATTGGTGCAGCTGTGGTTGGATGGACAACCATCAGTTAGAAAATTTACCAGCTCTGGATCAAATATCAGAGGATCTCTTATAATTATGTTAGGACAGGTAAATTTTCAATTTTCAGACATCCTCCATATTCCATAAATTCTTATGAATATTAAGCTTTACAAATATATTTCAGAATAGTTGTTTTTTCATTTCTGTTACTAAGAATTGCTTTTCCAACAGGAGCAGGACAGTCATGGTGGCGGGTTTGACATCAAGCAGTCTTTTGTTGGCATGATGTCTGATGTCCACATGTGGGACTATGTCCTTTCTGCCTGTGAGATCCAGAATTATGTGGATGAACGAAACTTCACTCCAGGAAATGTTCTGAACTGGAGGGCCCTGGATTATCAGATAGTAGAAAAAGTGCTGGTGGAGAATAAAGCAATGGTTTGTACTTAAACTGTTAATACTACCACTAAGAAAAAGTCACAGTCATAAAAGAATGACCGATATTAAATAGTTAGAGATTGATTTATTAACTGATTAGTTTTTAGAGTGTTGGAAATGCTATTTTATTTCATTTTTGTTTATTTTAAAACATGCTTGAAATGGGAAAATGAGCTGTTTCTGTTGCAGAATGACTTTAACATTCTCCCCACCCACCTCACATTATCCTGTGACCGGAAGCATTAGTATTATAATTTGAGTTTACAACACACTGCCACCTAACCAATCTTACAGACTGCCTTTTAAATTCTATCTATCTATCTATCTGTTGTTATATAAGCCTTGTTACTAATTTTAATAAATGAGATGTGTTGAATAGACTGGTGTCTGGTGCTTTTCTCCTTCTGCAGAGATACTTGGTGTAGGATAGTCCAAATACAGTCTTAGACTTTAAGAGTTAATTGTGCATCTTGCTACCTGTGGTTTGATGGAAGTAAACATAGTCTAAGATTGTAATAGCTAACTCTGATAATCTGGTCTAAGACCAACAAATAAATTTGTTGTTTTTAATATTGCAGTTTTATTGTTCTGCTTCTGGCCCAAAAATCAGATCACACATCCTAATATGTGAGTACCTCAGTTTGTTTAACAAGAGATTGTCTTTTTTTTTTTTTTTTTTAGAGATTGTTTGATAATTTTAAGTTTGTCTTAATTTTTAAAATGCAAAAGCTAACTCTTTAGCTTCAATATGATGTCACCATTCTGTTTTTGTTTTATTTTTAATATCTGAGGATGGAATGCCCATCTGTGAATGTCCCTGAATGGTCAAAATCAAAATGCAGGTGATTTCAATTACTGTGGCAATTTTTTTTTTTTTTTTTAAAGCAAAGGATGCCACTTTCTGGTATGAGTGCTAAGTTATTTTATCAGTATTTACAAGGCTACTGTTTTGGTGAAAATATTTTATTCACCTTGCAATGTACTTGATCCATTATAGACTTTACTCTTTATGTATGGGTAATAACACCCATAATTGGAGAGGCACTTACTTCAAACGTTCATATTCTAAATCAACCCAACATACTTTTCTATGTTTGCAGTTAGCAAAAATAATCTGTCAGATATTTCAAAAGGAACAGTCAAAGGTTCTGGAAAAAAAGAAGAAGCAGTTTCAAACATTTCAAACAATGTCTCACACAAAAATAGGTGGAAATTGAGGAGTTAGTGGAAAGCCTTTCCCTTTTATATACGTCCACACACAATTTCCATACAGATTTCAAGGTAAGATCATTCATTTAAACTTGTCAGGAAATTAAAAAACACAAAATGTATTTTATTTTTCTCAAAGTTCTTTATCCATAATTTCTACTTCTGCTGTTTGTGGTAGGACTCCAAAGCAAACTCAGAAAATAATTTTTTTCTGTAACATTATAAATTTTTCAGTTCTGTCTTTTCTTTTTCTGTTAGAGGAAGTTTTTGCTGATACTGGTGATGCTGACAGAAACTGTCGAAACAACAAAAGATTTGTACTTTAAAAAGATGACAATTTGGGGAAGCAGTCTTGGTAATAAGGGTTCTGATCAGAGCCACTCAATTGTCCTTTGACTTTATTTTTCTAATGTAATAAAAAGGGAAAAAAAAAACATTAGGTTTTCACCATATTTGCAGGGTGAATGAAAAATATGTTTTTGTAGGAAGACTGTAACTCCTTTTTCGAGTCATTCAACTTTTAAGCTAAAATAACCATGACTATAAATAGCAAACCAATAATCAGGTAAGGGAAATGTACTTTTAAATTAGAGTTGGGTTATTTTGGCATTTCAGTTTAACCCAATTTTAATTTCTTTCATTTGCTTATTGTAATAAATCAAAGATTTAAATCAGTGATTTACTCTACAGTTTCCATGAGAAACTAAAAATAATGGAAAAAGAAATAAACTCAGAATCAAAATTATGTTTATCATTTGTAAACAGTGTCCATTTGCAGTAGATATAATAGATAGTATTTGTTTTTTGGTTCACTTGTCAAATGTAGTCGTGACCTGTTTTTGGAGGGTTTAGGATTACTTCTAAAAGGCAGAGGCAAAGCATAACTGTCCTGAACTGTCCACTTACAGTTAATTGTACCAAATACAAAATTGTATTAGAAATTAAATTTTGTAAATCTGAACAGTATTTAAACTGTTTTCCCATCCATATAACTCAACATGTGTGGCACAATGTTATGTTATGAACAGAGGTAGAGCTGGTTAGATGTTTTATTTTCACTAATATAAATTAACTCTTGTAACATGGTGACATATATATTTCTAATGATGTTGTTAAAATATGTGTTTAACAAAAAAGAAGGATTTGGTCAAGTTTAAAACAGCTTGTAATCCAAAGTATATTTCTAAAACTCAAGAGATGGAGATGCGATATGGTCTGGTTTGGAAATTTATCTGGTCTTTAAAGGGGGAGTGTTATGTAAAATCAACTTTTTTGAGCTTTATATCATGTTATACTTTTATTCCCTCATCAAAACATGCCTAGAGTGTTGCCTTGATTCTTTCATGCATGTTTGAGAAATCCTTGACTGGAGAGTCAAGGATTTCTCAAACATGCATGCAAACCATTCAGGGGTGCCTAAACACGTGTGCTCACAAAGCTCCTCCTCGGAGCTGCAGTCCTCAAGCCAAACTTCTGCCAGAGCACCCCTCCTCCACACCTCCCCCACTCAGCTCCACCAGACTAGCAACAGCAGCAATTAGTAATTAATTAGTAATTAGCAATTACCTGGTGGAACTGCACATCTGCTGAGCTCATCATACTAACCACAACACTCCTAAAAACAGTTGTAAACAGGATAATGGAGGAGCATTGTTATGATAACATGCTGAAGGTGGCGTGTCGGAAAGAGTAGGAGCGTCTTAAAGAGACTGAGGCCAATTTCAAGGCATAAAATTACGAAGTCAAATTTCTTTTAGGTTATGTTTGATATATACAGCATTTTTATAACACCGCCTTTAAAATAATATGAAATGTGTATCTGAACACACCTATAGATATACAACACAAATGCCACTAAAATGACAAATCTTGCCTACACTGACTCAGTTAGCACACGATTGAATGAGGCTGTCAAACCCAGCTCCAACCTAAATTAGTTCCAAAAGATTACCAAAATAATAGCTGGAATCTAAAAAGGAGGAGCTTGCGAGGCAGATGGGGGACACGGTTTCTGTTTACTAATGCTGCACCTTTATTTCTTGTGTTTAAGTGACAATAATCAAATCAAAGACACTATAATGAAATACCAAGCCAAGTACAAGACCCAGTTAAAAAAAAACAAAAATTTGTGACAGCATAAGAGTAAATCTTGATTTATAAATTTGTCTTACAATTGTACAAAAGTAATTTTTTTAGATGCCAAAATATAACTGTTTTCTATTGATTTCTTTAATTAAAAAAACAACAACATGGAAATCAATGAACAAAGTATAAATCTTTTCACTTAAAAATAACCAAAATTTGAACTGAGTTTTGAAACATGTTTTTCTATCTTCCAAAAAAAAAAAAAAAAAAAAAAAAAAATTTGTTTCAGTTCAAGATCATCTGCATGCCACATTTTTTTCTTTCTACATTCATGAGGAATTTGTCTTTGTAGTCTTTGCCAAAAAACTTCAACATAATGTGATTGATTACTGACAGGAAGTTTTCTGCTGCAAAATGTTCCTGCCAGGAAAAGCTTTGGAGCAGAAAGGCCTGAAGGTATATTCACATTTGGAACTGTATAACTTATTTTTCTTCTAAATACCAGCATACATACCATACACAGCAAGACAGATAATGTTTTACTTTTTATTCTGCACTAAACAATGATTTTGCTTCTGTACAATGCAATTTCTTTTTCTCTTTCAGTTACACAATTTTAATAATGGGGAATATTTTCTGTCACAATTTGAATTTACTGGCTTAAAAGAGCTCCAAGCTACAGATGGCGAATGTTAAAAATGACCACTATGCTTGGTCTCCCTTACTTTTAACCTCATGAACTATGTGGCTGTTTTTAAGAATATGGAGGAAGTACACAGTGTAATGTGTGATGCAATTGTAATCCCCACAGATCATTTACGGACTTCAAAAGAAACCAGTCACTATTCTCGTTAGCCACACCCTATCATTACATGGCATTTTTGGTTTACTGAGATGAGAGCAAGACAGAAATGGAGGTCTCTGTCAGTGATGTAGAGTCAAAATTTAGAGGGAGTGACTACAAGCCAAATGTTTGGCACTCTGTCTTCACCACACTGAACACAGACTCTGGACTGATGCAGCTGTGGTTTGATGGACAGCCTTTGAGTAGGAAATTTACCTGCTCCGGATCAGACATCAGTAGACCTTTTTCAACTATTTTAGGACAGGTAAACTTTTCTTATTATGCCAAATAGTTTTTGCTTTTTTATTAAATTATGTTGTAGTAGCTACATCAAAGCAGATGTATTATTTAGATTTCATTACTATTACTAAAAATTGCTTTCCCAACAGGAGCAGGACAGTCATGGTTGCAGGTTTGACGTCAAGCAGTCTTTTGTTGGCATGATGTCTGATGTCCAGATGTGGGATTACGTCCTCTCTCCCTGTGAGATGAAGAAATATATGGATGAACAAAACTTCACTCCGGAAAATGTGTTGAATTGGAGGGCTCTGGATTATTAGATCACAGGCAGTGTGTTGACTGAAAATAAAGTAATGGTTTGTTACCAACCTCTTAAAGCAACAAAGAGGATTATTGTAGATCTCTTTTTTCTGTGCTTTTATATTTTATGTCCACTGTTAAGAATAAAACTGTCACTGAATTAAGTAAATTGTTGTTTACAGAATAATGAGCTCTGATCTTTTTTTTCTCTCGATTACTTTAGTCCCAAAAGTTTAAATAAATTTCATAACTCAAACAATTAGTTATTTTAAGTTTAAATTTATTCAGCAAGAAAATATTTTAAAAAGTCTGTATAATCAAAATATGTTGTAATTATAGAAAAGGACAAAATATTACCCAAACAATTTCATTTAGACCTTATGGTCACATCAAAGTACCTTCATTCTGTTGAGTGATACTTGGAATGTTTTAAAATCTGTTTGTTTTTTCTTTTTTAAAATCTAACTTAAATGGTTTTGTTTATTTAGTTGTTTTCATTTAATATATTGAGTTTTCCATGTTGTGGTTATCTTTCATTCAGCAAATTTATATGAGACATTTAAATTTGACCCTTAAGAATGACTAGCACATGATCTGTAATAAACAGTGGTATATTTTGAATGTGAACTGTTCGTTACAAAGAGATGAAGCACAACAGGCTTCCACAGACTTGAGCCTGAATATTTAAATCAAGGACAGGACAAAAAAAGAACTTACATTTTAAAGGGGAGGTATTATGCATTTTCCAGGCCCATAGTGCCATTTTATAGCACACTGAAGTAACCTTGTTACCTTCAGTTATGAAAATGCTGTATATATTAAAAACTACTTAAAATAAAAGTGACTTTGCATCATTGACATATCTGAAGCCTTGAAAATTGGCCTCTGTCTGTTTAAGAACCTCCTACCCCTGACACTTCCTCTTAAGTACATCATTACAATTTACAACTGTTCTTAAGAGCATGTAGTTTGTATGATAAGCTCAGAAGATCCACAGTTCCACCAGGTGTTTGCTAATTGCTGCTGTCACAAGTCTGGTGGAGCTGTTTGGAGGAGGTGCAGGGGAGGGGTGCTCTATTTCGGTGACTGAAGCTCCAAGGCAGTGTTTTGGGGAAAAAGGCAACACATTACAGGAGCAGGTGTTAAGGTACCCCCAGTTTGCTGCTATGGGAGATTTAAGGATTCCTCAAACATGCTTGAATGAGTCAAAGCAACACCTCGGGTATGTTTTTGATGTGGGAAGGAGATTATAACATGATATAAACTAAACAAAGTTGATTTTACATAACACACCCCCTTTAAGAGAAAAAGAAAAGTAAATTGAGCAACCTTGTTTTTGTAACTTGGTTTTGCAAACAGGGCTTAAAGGTAAACTTTAGTTTTTAAGAGGATTGTCTGGAGATCATATGAGCAATCAATAAAATCAGTCTGAGTTTGGAGATTCAGTGTCATTTGTTCTTATTTGCAATTAAGACAATTTGTCATAGGATAACTGAAAAAAAAAAAAAACTGTTGTTGTAGATTTCTTTATGGTAACCTACTTTACATATAACGACACAGTCAGGGACAGACTGGGGCAACAAAACAGCCTTGGACTTTGACTCAGCCGGCCCACAGCAATTGGTATGCCGAAAGTGAACAACACCTCACAATATTTTAATAATTACTCACTGCAATACACCATTTAGATTACGCCAAGACCACTGATGTTGATGAATGTATATGATTCCAGTCCTGGATTCCCCTTACGAATATATTGCTTAGAGTGGGTTTGGCAACAATACAGTGTATTGCAGGGATCTTCAAATTCAAGCCTCGAGGTCTGGTGTCCTGCAACTTTTAGATGAGTCTCTGCTTCAACACACCTGAGTCAAATAATCAGGCCTTTTGCAGGACTTTGGAGAACTTGACTGCCTACTGAGGAGATAGATAGAGAGATAGATAGAACTCCTATTTCACTTTATTGTACTTAATTTGATATCATTTCATTTTCAAATGGGATATAGAAAACAACCAGAACGTAGCTCTCTGTCTCCCTTTCCATAGTTGCTCACCCTGTATTTGTCTGTGGAAGTTCTTGCTCACCTTTCTATCCCTCATCATCACAGGTGGTCTGCCTTGCTGCATAGTTGTCTGGCTCACACTCTCCTCTTCACTGACTTCCTTGACGTTTCTAATATCAATATGAACTTGTGGCGTAATGCTCCTACTGGTTTTGCTGCTGAAAATTTTGGTTAGTTGATGGCTTCAGTAGCTAAATGTCACCTTTTTTCCCTTGACCTCTCAGCCCCACCTTTTTCTATGCATTTTTTACAGCTATTATCCATATGTGCTGCTGCTAAACTCGTCTTTACTACTACTACTTCTCTCCCTTTTCAAATAGCTAGTGAGCATGGGCGGGTACTGGCTGGCATCCAACCTTTATACCCATCATTGCCACCTAACGGACTGGAGCAGATTAGCAGGGTAACATAAAGAGGGGAAAAAAACAAAACTGGTGACTGCTTGGCGGCCGCCAGCCGTTCTGTTATTCTCCAGAACTCATAGATGGCCAGTCCATCCTTGAACACAGTACATCTAAAGTATTTGTCAATTATAGTTAATTATAATTAGAGTTTCTTCTTCTTAAAGTCTGCAAATACCTTTCGAATTCTGCCAAAATATTACAGTTTCTCAGTGAGCTACTGCTGATCCTGTTTTGAAACCTTTAGTTGTGCAAGCAACTTATTTTCCTGAAGCCTTTGGCAATCAGAGGTCAAGCAATGTCTAAATCATTTGCTTTAATTATTTTTTTGTTTTTGCAAATAACTAAGCCTTCATAACAATTTTGTTTGTCAAAGTAAAAAAAAAAAAAAAAGAAAAGGAAAAATATCAGAACAAAACAGAATCATCCAAATGTTGGAAAAATCAGGAAAGGCCACAAGTTGAGAGCAAACAAAGATCTCAGGCAAAAACAAACTGCTATATCAGCTGCCTGCTATGAGCACCAAACACTTTTGCACTCATAGGATACATGCGTACAAAAGGGAAAGCACCCAGACTACAAAATATATAACCTGCTTTTAATATTTGTACTGTAGAATTAAAAAAAAAAAAAAAAAAAAAAAAAAAGACAAATAGTCATTATGTTCAAAACTTATTTGCATAGTACAGTATATAAGTATTGAAAAAATTATAACCATATCACTGTTTACTTTGAGCTGGGGAAATTATAGATTCTCACACACATATCTAAGGGCAATTTAGAATTAACCTGCCCAATTAACCTAGCAGTCATGTTTTGGGATTATGGGAAGAAGGCAGAAGAAGGGAGAACCCACACATGCAAACCCATGCAAACATGTAAACCTAAAGCAAAAAGACCCTCAGCTGAAAATCGAACCCAAGTCCTTCTTGCTGTATGGACAAGAATGTAAATATGCCTAACTACATCTTTTTGAGGTTGTGTCATTGATGATCAAGTGAATTTGATTTACAGTTTATGGGTTATACTTTTTATGCTAAATGCTATGGAAGCATGAAGACTTCCAACAGCCTTTTGATTTATGCTTCTTTTTTGTTTAATAAATAATGAAAACATGAAATTTGTTGTGCACACTTGAGGTTAGTATGAAGTAATTTCTGACTCTGATCAAGGTCAGGAAAGTTTTTTTTATTAACTTGTATTCTGTACTTTCTGTTTACCACCGCTGTAACATATATATTTCTACAACTAATTAATCCCTGACACTACTAAATAAACTGTTGACTTTTAATGTAAATCATTAATTGCAGTCAAAAACAGGTTTGATTTTGTTCAACTATTTGCATTAAAAGATGTGAACCAAAATAATTAAATGAAAAGAAAACAAGTGCACTGTAAGACAAGTTATATACACCTGTCTGAATATTGTTTTTGAAGATGATAAGAAATTAATAATTACAGCCACTTCCATTGCACTAGAGATAATTGTGTAATTCATTTACTATGTTTAACAAGAATTTTAAATAAATGATTACCTTACCCGAACACAATAAACATAGTAGCATTTTTGTTTTGAAATGAGGACACTGTACTTAAACAGGTTCAAGATGCAAGGTGAGCTTTTATCGACTCTCCCAAATTGTGCCGTTTAATTCTTCTGTCACATTTTCTTTTGCTATCAGATGGTGCATATCTCAGCTAATAAAACTCTAGCTTTTCCTGCTGATTCTCTTTTGATATGGACTGTATTTATCATCTACATTTACACAGCATGAAATTCTAGGCAAAACATTGCAACTGATTATGCATTTGTGTGTCTTTTATGTGATTGTTGAGTTTCTCTAAGAGTTATATACTAAATTAAAACTAAAATGCTTCTATGTTTCAATTTAGCTATTTAAACCAACTGGAATGGTCATTTTCAAATGATCTTCAGAAACTAAATGTCACTGGTCCTAGCCTTGGATACTTTTTATTTGTCAGTGTAGAAAATAAAAGCAAAAGAAGAAGAATTAGTTTGTTGTCTGACTAAGATTGCTTGAATGAATGAAAAAATTGTGACTAAAAGAAAGTTTTAATGAAAATTAAAATTTTAAGTGTCATAATTAAAATGGTCATGTGAGAAATATTAGTTCTCCTCCTGCACAACTCACATATGTCATTGAATCTGGTTACTCCCAGGTGCCCATCTGCATTAAAGTTGGAATTCTGAGAAGAAAGTCAAAATTCCTTTTTTTTTTTTTTTTTTTTTTTTTTTTTTTTTTTTTTTTGCGGCCCTAATCCTGTTCTGTATTTTTGTAAAGTCATTCTAAATGAATATCTACTGCTAATCTGCATAAAAGGTAGATCAGGTAGTCAGGAGGGACACCCAGGGAACCAATGAAATACAGTTATTCTACCAACAGCTGAAGTATAAAAGTGACAAGCCGATACTTTTGTACACAACATCCAGAATCAACATCCAAGGTAAGACATGACATACATTACCTAGTAGGACTACAAAATATATAACCTGCTTTTAATATTTGTACTGTAGAATTAAAAAAAAAAAAAAAAAAAAAAAAAAAAAAATCAGAAAAGGGCAGTATGTCTTTTTGCCACATTTTAGACATTTCCTGTATGAGCAAGAACTATTTCGACATCAACATGAGCAGCCCATAGATTGTGTGTCAAAAACAAGAGTTTAAGAGCTCTGTGTGAGACAAAAAAGAAGAACTGGTTTAAGGAAGTACACACAAAAAAACTCTGCTGAAATAGGGAGAGAGTGAGTAGAAACATTGATTCTCTTCATTGGTGCCCACACAGTCATTGCACAGGTTTCAAGGTAAGACCATAAATTCAAATTCTGGAGAAAATTAATAACTGTCCATGTTCACAATTTCCAGTTATGTTGTTTATTGCAGAAATTCTAAGGAAATGTTAACTTTTAGATTCATGTGATAAAAACTTGTATGTGATGTTTCTTTTATTTTTTAATCAGATGAAGTTGCTGCTTCTGCTTATGATGATGACGGCTTGTGCTGCCATAATACAAGGTATTTCTTTTATATAAACAAAAACAAAATGTATCGTATAAATGAAGTTGTATGTAATTTGTAGTTGATCAAAGTAACTGATCAACTGTTCATTATTTTCCAAGTAGATGGAAGAATAAAGAATCATGTTTATGGCATATTAACAGATTAAATAAGAAAATGGTATAACTACTTAAAATGATTGTCTTGACCATTAAGTATGTTAGTGTTTGCACTAACTTACTGTTCATTCCCCTTTGTAATGAATTAATGAAACTAGAGATTTCACTGAAAGATCAGTAACTTTAAAAAAATGGGAATGTAATTCCTTATTTTGTACTTCCTGGAAGGAGAAAACAGTAGTGCTGTTTCAATCTGTCCTTTATTCTAAAAAACAAAAAACCCAAAAACAAACCAACAAAAAAAGAATTTAATGACTTTTATCATTTGTAAACAACATCTACTTTTGGCATCACACATAATGTATATGGTTTACTTTGAAATTATTCTCAATATTTTGAATATTTTAGTCTCCTGAAACATATTACAAATATCTCTTCCCATTTCCAATTACTTTCAAAAGATATGCACTGTATTTGACATTTGCAAATCAGGTACTCAAAGGGAATTGTAAACAGAATTATCAAACTAAAAACAGGGAAATATGTTTGTTTTTTACGTTTTTAGATCTTTCTGGTAAGATGTTCACCTTCCCACTGGAAACCAACAGGGCTTATGTGAAGTTTAACACCTCAAGAAGAGATTTTAATGCCATAACTGTTTGTCACAGGTACTGTAGTTTTAAATGTATGAATTATACATAACATTCTTCATCCCTGTGACTGAGGAACAATACTCAATGCATTGTGTCTGTCATTGTAACAGATCATTTACAGACCTCAAGAGAGACCACATGCTGTTCTCCTTGTCCACACCCAATAGTCCCAATGACTTTTTGATTTTCTGGGATAACACCAATAAAGAAATGGAGCCACACATCAGGAATAAAAAGGTTGAATTTGGAGGGCGTGACTATAAGCCCAACATGTGGCACTCTGTCTGCACTACATGGGACGCTGAGTCTGGACTGGTACAACTGTGGTTTGATGGACAGCCTTCAATTAGAAAATTCATAGTCTCTGGATCAAACATCGGTGGACCTGTCATAATTATTGTAGGACAGGTAAAATTTGTTTTATGCACCTTACAATGAAACCACAAGCCATAACAGTGGTCATTTTTACTCCATGTTGAAGCAGCTTGTATTGCTGGCTTATTTGTAGTGCTTGAGACAAATAAGCACTACAAAATAATTTATGCAAATAAATTATAAATTTATTTGCATAAATTACTTTATGCAATTTTTACACAGGTTGATAAACAAAAAAAACAAATTTGAAACAAAATAGGAATAAAGTTGGGTAAAAATTATAAAACATAAGCAGAGCAATTCTAATCTGTCACTGAGTCGTTCTAGGTTGAGAGATCTCCATATGACATCTAAGCTGTCCATCATGGCTAGATTTCTTCTGTTTTTGCTTTTCACAATTAAATGCTTTAGATTAGGGGTCTTCAAATCCAGGCCTCGAGGGCCGGTGTCCTGCTACTTTTAGATGTGTCTTTGCTTCAACACACCTGAGTCATAATCAGGTCATTAGGAGGACTCTGGAGAACTTGACTATATACTGAGGAGGTAATTTAGTCATTTGATTCAGTTGTGCTGGATCAGGGACACATCTAAAAAGTTGCTGGACACCAGCCCTTGAGACCTAGATTTAAAGACCCCTGCTTTAGATCATCAAAAAAAAAGTTTGTTATTTTTGGTAATTAATGGTTTTGACCTTGAAACTCTCCCACTGAGGTAATTTTTGCCCAGTCTCTTCATTATTAGTAAATTATGAATGCTGGCCTTAACTGAAGTAAGTTAGGCCTGCAGGGCTTTAGATTTTGTTCTTAGCTACAATATAATCTCCTAAATGAGTTGTCAATGTGTTCTTGGAATAAATTAGGTAGGCTGGCTATTTCTGGGAAGAATCACAACAGTTTCATGTTTTCTCTGTTGGTGGATAATGATTCTCATTTTAGTTTGCTGGTATCTGAAATTGTTATAAATGGCTTGGTAACCCTTTCCAGAATCCCAGATATCAATGACATCCTAGCTGTTATTGGCATTTTTTTAAATGATGGGATGTTTTTTTGAACCATTTTAACCTGCTCCTTTCATGTTTGGTTTTTAGTTGGAGCCAAGCAGGTAGACCAGAGGAAAAGAGGTGAACTGAAGAGTTTTAATTATGAGAAAATAAAGACATACAATTGTGGCACAATGAGAACACAGGATGAAACTAGCGTGAGCGTAAAAAAAGAATCTAGTTTGGAAAGAAAAGGAACTTAAATACTGAGGCAGGGGTGGAAAATGACATAGAACCAGCTTAGCTAATTAGAGGGAATGTGACACAGCTGTGGCAGAGTGAGGGTATGGAAATGGGAGGGAGGAAGACTAATAATGATGGATAATGACCAAAATGATTAAAACACAAACAAATACACCATGACAACTTCATCTTTTCAAACAGGTTCTATTTAAGTAATTTCTTTATTGTACAGGTCAGGCAGTAATCAGGTTTTGGGTTTACAAGTGAAATTATGTGAATCACAAAAAGCTAGTATTTTAATAAGGGTATGAAGACTTTTTTTAAATCCACTATATCACATAACTGGACCTTAACACAAGCCACTGTGGTACACCACTGACAATGTTAAATTCCAAACAAGCAGTAACTTAACCCAACAAGTCAGTAAAAACCTATACCTAAAGCAATGTAAGCTTAGCCTTTAAATAAACATTTTAACTTTTGTTATAATGCTTGGCAGGTGTTCAGGGTTCTGCTAAATGCCACAACTACTTGTTGGACCTGAAGCAACATCTGAGTGTTGAACATGTTGCATTATTTCTGTAGGAGCAAAAATAACCTCCTTAAAAGTTTTAGTTTAGTGATTGTTTTTTTTCCCCCATAAATTTGTATTTCAACATTTCATAGTAAAGACATGTTAACAGAATATGTCTTCAGCATGAAAAGCCATGAGCTATGACACAGACGGGTAACATAACATTTGATTCAAATCATCAGTGTCTTTTTCTTTACTTTTTAATCACTGTCCCTTAAAACTCTGCATTTCCAACAGGAACAGGACAGTCATGGTGGCGGATTTGACCTAAAGCAGTCTTTTGTTGGCATGATGTCTGATGTCCACATGTGGGACTATGTCCTCTCTTCCTGTGAGATCCAGAATTATGTGGACGAGCGAAACTTCACTCCGGGGAATGTGCTGAACTGGAGGGCTCTGGAATATGAGATTATTGACAAAGTGTTGCTTGAACATAAAGTAACAGTTTGTTACTAACTTTTTAGAACAATCTGATCATAAATTTTCAATCACCGTTATTGAATCATTATTTTTCAATTATTTGTTTCACTATATCTTTGTCATCACCTTAAGTGTGAACTGAACTCAATGGTTCTAGTTTTTTTTTTTTAATTACAGACAAAGTGTAATTTAAAACTAAAGTAAATATCACTAAGTAATTAGAAAAACCCATTTGTATGAAAAAGTCATGTCTGTGTAACGTTTAACATTGGAGTTTTATAACTAAAATATTTCATTCCATTCTTGTGTGAATTTGTGAGTCTTTATTTACAAATTAATGATGACTAATTATTTAATCTAGCAATTTAATACAAATGAATCATGGCTTGACTTGAAAGCAGACCAAATTAGCCCTCTGAGGAATTAACCACAACTTAATTGTCCAATGCAAAAGATGATGGCACTGTAAAGGTTTAAAAGTGCTAAAGGATCCACTATAAATCTTTTAAATCCAGTTCTTTTAACATGAGAGAAATCAGCTTTGGTCAAAGTGTTTTAGCCATTAGATAGGGCAAAACTCTGTGACTGAACAATGAAGTGTTTGAGCAATGATGTTATTTAGGGGCTTGTAAACTATATACATAAATATAGCTATATTACCACCATATATATATATATATATATATATATATATATATATATATATATATATATATATATATATATATATATATAGTTGTGTTTTTACTTTTTTGTCTGCAGCCAAGTTGCAGTATATCATTATTCTTTAAGTAAAATAAATTTTACGCATGATTTTAAAATGTACATATTATTCAAATTTTAATTAGATTCTCTGATTTAATTATTTCATCAAATAATTAAATTGAGACTCAAAGTCTATTGAGAAAATATTCATTTATATGATATTTATGCTAAATTTTACTTAAATAATCAAAGATAATATTGCATTAAATAATATTCATTTTGGGGATTTGTGTTACTGTTAGCCTTCAATAGAAGGAATATCATCCAGAACATCCATGTTTTCCATGAATTTAATTTAAGACATGGTTGTGCCTGTTCTACAGGTCTTAAACGTGTGGAAATGGACTATAGAGATGAAGGTTTCATCGGTTAAATGTGGTTTCACATCTACAAAATATGCCATACTCCACTGAATCAACAGGATGATACAGGGTCACTTGTGGATGAAAAGAGAGTCAAATGTTGTGTTCTGCATTAGATAGAATAAACAAAATAAACTGAAACAAAGCAATAAAAATCCCCCTAAAAACAGAAATACAGAATAGCATAGATAAAAGAAAATGATAATTCTAGATACATTTCCAGACATATTTTCTTTGTTTTGTCCAAAGCATTTTCAGCTAACCCAAAAACACTGTGGTTCTCTGAAGCAATTCAGAATCCAACCAAGGAAGGATGAGGCATACTGGAAAACAATATTTTATGTTACATAATTACATGTTGTTATAATTACATGTTTTTATTGAATTAACTAAAAACCAGTTATCCCACTGGCCCTTGTCTAAAGCTGAATTCACTTTTGTGGAAAAACACAACAAAGGGGCAGCCTCTATATAAGGAACTGAGCACAACAAAGGGGCAGCCTCTATATAAGAAACTGAGCACAACAAAGGGGCAGCCTCTATATAAAAACTCACGGTTGCAGTTCACCGACTAAAGGTAAGATTGTGATATGAGGTGTAATTTAAAATTAGCCAAATTTAAATGAATGACTTTACCGTTCTATCTATATTTTAAATGATATTGTATTCAACAGTGACATGTCAGAATTAACTGAAATATTAACCCTTTGAATTTACAAAGTTTAAAATTAATCTTTTAATGATATTTTTCTGTTTCAGATGGCAGCTTTGCTTCTCTTCATAATGCTGACAGCTTGTACTGCAACTCCTCAAGGTAGAGCCTATATAACAAAACAAACATTTACTAATAAAGATAATGATTTATACTTTCAAGTAAAAAAATAATTTAACTTGTCTTTAACAATATATGTTTAACTATTCATATAAGAAAATGGGTTTTAATACAGATTAAATGGGAATTTTTATGATTATTATTGTTAATAAACATACTTTTTTGTTTGTTTTTATCTAGATCTATCTGGAAAAATGTTTACCTTTCCACAAGAAACCAACACAGCCAGTGTGAAGCTAGATATATCCACACAGAATCTGAATGCTGCCACTGTCTGTCTCAGGTAAAAAGCTTAAGGAAAACATGTAGTTTTTACTGTTATTAATGAAAACATTACCTAGAGTAATTGCACCATGTTTTAATTTATAAATTTTACCTTTCCTCTAGGTTCTTTACAGATCTTACCAGAACCCACAGCCTATTTTCTCTGGCAACACCTTTTTCATTTCAATCATTTCATCATATATAAGGACACAGCTGCAGATGAACTTAATCTCTATGTTAGGGATCAGAACGCACGTTTTTTTGGACTGGAGTACAAGCTCAGTGTTTGGCACTCTGTTTGTTCCACATGGGACGCTGAATCTGGACTTGGGCAGCTATGGTTTGATGGAAAGCCTTCGGTTAGGAAGTTCATCAGTGGCTCACCGATCAGTCAACCAATTGTTGTACTGGGACAGGTATTCTTATTGTTTTTATAGTTTTTAACATCTTGATAAGTTATAGTTGATATTTATACAGAGATTTAGATTTCTTTCCTATTTTCTTGTTGAAATCAAATGTTTAATTTTTTCTTAAAGGAACAGGACAGCTATGGTGGAGGCTTTGACATTAAGCAATCTTTCGTTGGCATGACGTCTGATGTCCACATGTGGGACTATGTCCGTTCTCCTTGTGAGATTCAGCGCTATGTGGATAATCTGAATTTCAGTCCAGGAAATGTGCTGAACTGGATGGCGCTGACATTTGATATCACTGGGAGAGTGCTGATAGAAGATAAGATAAAGACATGTTAAAGAAAAACAAAACACTGTCAATGTTGTGCTTCAAATTGGGAAATGTTCATTCTAAATAAATGTTACTTGCAAAATTGATTTTTTTATGCCCTTTTTCTTCCTTAGAAAATGTGGTCTGTTTGATAAAACTAGATTTCAAGCTATTTGAAAAGTGTAAATATTAATCACTGTCATCACCCAGGTTTGATAAATAAATATTACTTAGCTGGGAGAATTGCCCAGTCCCACTAACATTAATGTTATCCACAGAGATGCTGAATTATTGACCTAACTTGTGATAGACCAAAATTAAAGTAGGAATAACTTTAAAAGGACACTTGTCAAAAATGTTTTAGGCTAATATATTAATGAAAACTGGTTGGTGGATTACAAGCTTATGATATGAGCCTTATTAAAACCGGGGGTTTATCTGAAACCTTAAACCATTACAGTGTTAACCAGTTAAGCTTCTTTTTCACACTGCTGGTTCGAGTAAGAATAAACATACACATTCTGTTGCATCTTATACCTGTATATATCAGTTGTTATAATTGGTTATTAAGTCTTTAAAATGACAAATAGTCATTATGTTCAAAACTTATTTGCATAGTACAGTATATAAGTATTGAAAAAATTATAACCATATCACTGTTTACTTTGAGCTGGGGAAATTATAGATTCTCACACACATATCTAAGGGCAATTTAGAATTAACCTGCCCAATTAACCTAGCAGTCATGTTTTGGGATTATGGGAAGAAGGCAGAAGAAGGGAGAACCCACACATGCAAACCCATGCAAACATGTAAACCTAAAGCAAAAAGACCCTCAGCTGAAAATCGAACCCAAGTCCTTCTTGCTGTATGGACAAGAATGTAAATATGCCTAACTACATCTTTTTGAGGTTGTGTCATTGATGATCAAGTGAATTTGATTTACAGTTTATGGGTTATACTTTTTATGCTAAATGCTATGGAAGCATGAAGACTTCCAACAGCCTTTTGATTTATGCTTCTTTTTTGTTTAATAAATAATGAAAACATGAAATTTGTTGTGCACACTTGAGGTTAGTATGAAGTAATTTCTGACTCTGATCAAGGTCAGGAAAGTTTTTTTTATTAACTTGTATTCTGTACTTTCTGTTTACCACCGCTGTAACATATATATTTCTACAACTAATTAATCCCTGACACTACTAAATAAACTGTTGACTTTTAATGTAAATCATTAATTGCAGTCAAAAACAGGTTTGATTTTGTTCAACTATTTGCATTAAAAGATGTGAACCAAAATAATTAAATGAAAAGAAAACAAGTGCACTGTAAGACAAGTTATATACACCTGTCTGAATATTGTTTTTGAAGATGATAAGAAATTAATAATTACAGCCACTTCCATTGCACTAGAGATAATTGTGTAATTCATTTACTATGTTTAACAAGAATTTTAAATAAATGATTACCTTACCCGAACACAATAAACATAGTAGCATTTTTGTTTTGAAATGAGGACACTGTACTTAAACAGGTTCAAGATGCAAGGTGAGCTTTTATTGACTCTCCCAAATTGTGCCGTTTAATTCTTCTGTCACATTTTCTTTTGCTATCAGATGGTGCATATCTCAGCTAATAAAACTCTAGCTTTTCCTGCTGATTCTCTTTTGATATGGACTGTATTTATCATCTACATTTACACAGCATGAAATTCTAGGCAAAACATTGCAACTGATTATGCATTTGTGTGTCTTTTATGTGATTGTTGAGTTTCTCTAAGAGTTATATACTAAATTAAAACTAAAATGCTTCTATGTTTCAATTTAGCTATTTAAACCAACTGGAATGGTCATTTTCAAATGATCTTCAGAAACTAAATGTCACTGGTCCTAGCCTTGGATACTTTTTATTTGTCAGTGTAGAAAATAAAAGCAAAAGAAGAATTAGTTTGTTGTCTGACTAAGATTGCTTGAATGAATGAAAAAATTGTGACTAAAAGAAAGTTTTAATGAAAATTAAAATTTTAAGTGTCATAATTAAAATGGTCATGTGAGAAATATTAGTTCTCCTCCTGCACAACTCACATATGTCATTGAATCTGGTTACTCCCAGGTGCCCATCTGCATTAAAGTTGGAATTCTGAGAAGAAAGTCAAAATTCCCTTTTTTTTTTTTTTTTTTTTTTTTTTTTTGCGGCCCTAATCCTGTTCTGTATTTTTGTAAAGTCATTCTAAATGAATATCTACTGCTAATCTGCATAAAAGGTAGATCAGGTAGTCAGGAGGGACACCCAGGGAACCAATGAAATACAGTTATTCTACCAACAGCTGAAGTATAAAAGTGACAAGCCGATACTTTTGTACACAACATCCAGAATCAACATCCAAGGTAAGACATGACATACATTACCTAGTAGGACTGTTTTGGAGTAAAAGTTCACACACAAAAATCTCTATGTTTTTTTGGCAATTGTAGAATAAATCATTTTTTTCTGCTAATCATTTAGAGTATACATAATGTTAATATGTGTGGTCTGTATGTTGTGTTTTTCTCTTTGTATCAGATGCTGCTCTTGCTGCTGTTGGTGTCAACATGTGCTGCCATTCCTCAGCGTAAGAAAATACATTTTTATTGTTTTTTCAATTATATAAACAGATATATAAAATTGTGGGATGGGGGAAGCACATCTTTAATCCTTTGACTCCCACACTAAAATACAACTTGGTAAAATTATGTTGCTTTAGGTTTTCTGTTTTAAATTTGCCAATCAGAAGCAGATAAGTGAGTAAACCAGCTGGTTAACTTGAATATTTAGGGTTATTCTAGCAGGGAATACATTGTTTTAGAATCCTGAAATACACTGAAGTGCCCTGGCCCCAGAGTAACAAATTAAAACAGCAATCAAAATGTTGTGAGTGCCATGTCAGGACTATGGTTTTGTTTTTTATGCTTGAGATTTAAAATAAACATAATAAATATCGCTCAAACTACTGTTTTTCAAGGGTTGCTAGTACAGATAAGAGTTAAGCTAATTAGGATTTTGAAGCGTTCATAAATACCCTTTTTTTTTGTATTTTCACATTATTTCAAATGAGAAGGCGAACATTGACATAGAAGTGTTGATTTAACCCCATCTTGATGGAATCACATATATTTTATGGTAAAAATGATTTTTTTTTTTTTTTTTTTACAAAAATATATGAAAAAGCCCAACATATATTTTCAGTTTTAAACAAAGATATATGCCGACAAGAAAAAGCTAACTGTGTAGTTGCAAACAAGTCAAAGGGTGCTGTATAACTTTCAGTATGACTCACACTAGTTAGTAGCTAACAGTTTATCTATAAAGTAAACAAGTTATTCAAAGTATGAGGAGCAAACATTGAGGTGGGGTCATAAGTACACAATTTGTGACTTTAGAGATAATGAAACATTGGCCAGAATAAATCTCCAACAAGATGAGATGACTCTGTTTAATGTCATAGCATTTATGGGGAGACATTGTCAGAAAGAAGTTCAGTTATCACCTTTATTTTGGAAAGTATTCAGTACATTAAAGGTTTTTAAATTTTTTTAAATGTCTTAAATAACTTCTTTGTTTTATAGATCTTTCAAACAAGATGTTCACCTTCCCACAAGAAACCAACACAGCACACGTTAGGTTGACGACATCAAGACAAAATTTAAAGGCTGTCACTGTCTGTTTCAAGTAAGTATTGAGCTTTGGAATTTTTTAAGAATAAATAAAGCTATCTACAGAGCATATGAATGGCTAAAGCTAAAACAAAATTCTTCATGTCTTTTGCCTCAATACAGGTTCTTTACAGACCTCAAAAGAGATCACGCCCTTTTCTCTTTGGCCCTGCCCTCTTTTGATAATGCCTTTTTGTTTTACAATTTGGCTAATTTAGATTCTTTAAGTATGTGGGTAAGGAACACAGTCGCAAATTTTGAAGGACTGGACTTCAAGCTGAACAAGTGGCACTCAGTTTGTGCAACATGGGATTCTACATCTGGTTTGGTACAACTGTGGGTGGATGGAAAGCCTTCAAGCAGAAAATTCACCAGCTCTGGATCCAGTATCAGTGGACCAATTATAATTGCTTTAGGACAGGTACGTTTTTAAACACTGTAAATCCAGAAATGTTGGTGCATTGTGAAAAATACACAAAATTGTATCAAGTTTAAGATTCAATCAAAGTTAGTCACATATTAAATTGGTGGTGGCTTGGTTTAATCTAAGCATTCAACTAAGAGCCTGAGTGTGGCTATGCACAAACTTGTTAAGCAGAAGTTTATGGAGACAAACTGAGAAAAAACAGTTTGAGTCTGAAATACTTAACTTCCTTCTGCCTATATTTTAGCTACAGATAGTTTGTAATAACTCACATTACAAGCAAAGACATGGTTAAACTAATCTGCCCCATTTATAAACCTAGTTTAGAATTCTGACATTCAGTTTGATAACAGATTGACATACGAAAGGTGCATTTTTGCAGCTTGAACATTTTCCAAAACCAGGATAGTTTTTAGTAGGGAATTTTTTTAACATCAATGTTTCTATTGCAGGACCAAGGACTAGATCATATTGCTAGGGTAGAAATTTACTGCAGAAAACTTCATCAGTGTTTTACAGAGCTTACATTTAAATATATTCATAAAATCAGCTAACCTTAGTAGAAATAATACAAAAATTAATTTAATAAATCATTCATTTCAATCACTGGTGTTTGCAAAGGTGAAGAGGTGCTCTGGTTAAAGCCAATTTATAGGGATTTAAACCAGTAATATCTTAATGGTTGCAGTCTTTATATTCCAAGATACAAATGAAAGCAATCATGACACACTAGGATTTTGTTAGATGGACCAATTTAGAGTTTAGGAGACTGCTACTGCAGCCTGGGGCAGAACTGGGAAAGCTTATGCTCCTTGTGCAGCATGTACTTTAATTCTTAAAACTATGTGAATGCTACCAATTTTCGCTTATTTTGAAGTGATTTTATTTCTGTTTCAAAGTGTAAATGCTGTAAAATAATCAGATGTTATAGCTGTAAAACACTAGCCTGTAATCAAAAAAAAAAAAAAAAAAAAAACAAAAAAAAAAAAAAAAAAAAGAAAAAGTTTCCAATGCTGTGGGCAGTCAAAACACATTTAATAGCAAAAACAAAAATGACTTAATTACTCTAATATTTTGGATTACATAGCATTTTTAATCTATTCTTATTAGTTTCATTTTTTTATTTTAAGGCTTCAAATATTTGCTGTTTATGTAGCTAAATAATAAAGGATGCTTCTATTCCTTTGGTCAATGCAAGTGTTGAGAGGTATGTTTAATAAAACCTCTGCATCACTATAAATCCCCCAAATGTGTATGTTTATTGAATACACTCCTGCAGCTTTGAGGGTTATAAACGTTTGTGCTGCTTCATTATTGTGTCTAAGGCTTCTTCTTTGCTTACAGGAACAGGATTCACATGGTGGTGGTTTTGATGTCAAACAATCATTTGTTGGCATGATGTCAGATGTCCATATGTGGGATTATACACTTTCTCCCTGTGAGATCCAGAATTATGTGGATGGTTTTAGTTATGTAGAAGGAAATGTGTTGAACTGGAATGCACTGGAATTCCAGATTATAGGAAGGGTGCTGATAGAGAATAAACTGAAATCTTGTCAGTAAACCATCTTCTCTATGCATTTATATAAGGCACAGTAATTGGTAAAACTATGTGTTAGGAACAAAAATATTTGTTGTAAAGTACAAAATCACTCTAACTGTTGTTTACATTTTAACATCATAAATATCTTTCATTCATAACACTAATTCTTACCTTTCTGATCATTCTGTGACATGTTGTCGGTTATTGTAATACCATTTTAAAATGCTACTCCAGATTAAATGCTGAACCATTGTATTTCACACAAAAAATACTTTTGGATGAAATTTGTAACTGAATATTGTATATTAGTATAAGCTAATGATGTTAAACTACTTTGAAGATGGTTGTTTAAAAATCTGTTAATTTTGATTTAAAAAAAATACAACTTCCTGTGATTGTGTGTGTGTGTGTGTGCATGGTTGTTTGTCCTGTCTGTCTCTGTGTTGCCCCGCGATGGGCTGGCGACCTGTCCGGGGTGTACCCTACCTCTCGCCTGATGACTGCAAGGATAGCCCTGCAAGGATAAGTGTGATGGATAACGGATGGATGGATGTAAATCTTCCTAATAAAGAATTAATAATTGTGAGTTTGTATTTCCTTTCTTCAATGAAAAATGACCCCTGAAATCTAAAATAAAAACACCTTAATGAGGGCACAGGTTAGGTTTGAACACCTAAAAATTAAGATACCTTCAAAACTTAACATAGACATCATCATCAGTATTACTTAATAGTAACAGTAATAGTAATACTGTATTTAATATATATATATATATATATATATATATATATATATATATATATATATATATATATATATATCTATATATATATATATATATATATATATATATATATATATATATATATATATATATATATATATATATATATATATATATGTGTGTGTGTGTGTGTGTGTGTTATTATAATACTCCCAAAGGGCAACTGAATTACAAATGTCTAAAGATATATTTTCTGTTAGTATATAAAACTTGAAGAGAAAAGGTGCAATGCAACTCTCAGATATCCATAATGTTCATTCTAAGAAGGAGGGTTTTATTCAGCAATATCTGGAACCAAAAATATAAATGGACTAAGAAGCAAAATCAGACCTAAATAGAGCAACACAACTCTATAGAATCTTAACAGTAGGAAGTGGTATGTGCAGCAATGCTCTCAACAGGAGAGGCAGATCCTCACCTTCAAACCGCCCCTGGCTTGGCTGTGCTGTTTACTGGTAGACCAACGGGAGAGGCAGTTGTTTTTCAGTAAGTAGTCTGAACAAGGTATGGATCTGTTAGACTGCTACAGAGAAACCCTTGCATAAAATTAACCAGTCTTGATGAGGAGGTAAAAGAGCGATCAACCGAATAAGTGGGCAGCTAACTGAGGCTCCATAACCTACACTGACCAACTGGCCTCCATCTTCACTCAGATCTTCAACAAGTCTCTGGAGCTGTGTGTGGTTCACTCCCCAAAACTGCACCATAATGGGGTTAAATGACTACAGGCCTGTTGACCTAACATCTGTGGTCATGATATCCTTGGAGCAACTGGTGTTAAAGCATCTGAAGAACATCACAGGCCCCCTGCTAGACCCCCTTGTAGTTAGCCTACTGGTAACCTGCATAAAATGGTAAATGGTAAGTGGCCTGCACTTATATTGCATTTTATCAAGTCCAAAAGACCCCAAAGTGCTTCACACTACATTCAGTCATTCACCCATTCATGCACACATTTACTCATATAAAATATGTCTGCATTTTGCTTATAAATATGCTCCATTATCTCAGCTGCTAATACTAAAGCTAGGGTAGCCACTATAGCTTCTCCTGAGTTCATAACGCAACTCATTTATTTTGTGCCACAATCAGTTCTGATGCTTATAAACACATTAATATTAATGATGCTTAAAAGTATATGTGAGACTTAAAGGGATTGCTAAACGGCGCTACAATGCTTATTTTCTTTGTTCAACTAAGACACTAATTGCAGGTGTGACATCATCAAGCTTGCCATTTGTTCACCATTTTGTGAATCCATAAACATTTTAAGATGCCATCTTGGCAGTCCATTACCCTAATCAATCAGTCTCTATGATAGCTAGTTAACACAACATTAAGAATCAATAGCTTCTTTCCTGCAAAAGAATCTTCCGCACCATTTAAAAACAGGCCTGTCTTTGAAGTCATAAAGTGGAAGAGTTTTACCAAAAGGCATAGTAGCCTCAGGATTTGACAAAACAGCAGCAACTAACTTCTGAGAGATGACACTGAGTTACAAACATACATAACAAAGGTTTCATCCCTTTTTATGCGGTCATTTTCTGTGTTTACACACCCTACATAATAGATGTAGGGTGTGTAAATGAAAAATAGCTACAGAAAGCATATCTATGGCAAAATAGGGGCATATTCTTCAATTAAATAATGAACATGAAAGCTAAATGGCATTGCATTAAGGTGCTCTATGTCTGACATAAGTAATAATGGCAAACATTTCACAGTATTGAGGTTTCACTGAAATCTTTAATAAAGTATAGATTGATTACACTACAGTAAATCTAAAATCTTAACTGCCTCCTCCTATTTAACAAAAATTGAATTAAATAATTTTTAACAAAATCACAGGTGAACCAATAATTGGGACCTCTAACAATCTTTCAAAATAATTGGAAAGCAGGCATTTCTTAATTTATACTTTACTTTTTTAAGAGGATCATAGTTTGAGGAAATCCCAACAGGTACTCCATTACTTCTCGTTTTCCTAGAGCATGAAAATGACATGACTCAAAGGCCATTTCCATCTCCCATAAGTCATTTGGGAGACTTGCCAGGAAAAAAACGCCTTTACCATCACTCCACAATATGGTTGAAATGTGATTGGGGCTCATCAACAAGTGTTTACTGAGCCTGTCTTTAAATGTCTTTGCTCAAGTTTTTAACATATTTCTCTGGATTAAATAAAGAAAAGCACTAAACAGCCATAATAGGTCCAAAGACATGTGGTGAAGGGACCTTGTTAGAGTACATGACATCAGGAATGCTGAAATACCAGTATAGCTTCAATAAGGAACTGGTGGACTCTTCAAGTAAACTGAAATTGAGTCTTCACTGAGCTTTCAGCAGGGTTTTGATCCACAACATGTGCACACATGGCTGTGTCAAATCAGCACAGGCATGTTTTGAAAGACATAAATTAATCTTACAAGTGTTTATAGCAGGAATATGAATAATTTTCACAAATTTTTCTCATCATGGGATGTTTTTGTCTCCTTTAATGAATACAGTCAAATTAAAGATTGATTTCAAACTAAATAAAATCCAAAATATTATACTATTGCAAAAACAAAACAAAACAAAAATTAGGGCTTTTTATGCATCTTTACCAGTGCTGCCAACTCATTTGTGTGCATTTGTATAGACCTATAGTGAGTTTCAGTCTTCTTAAAATCTTTAAGACTTGATAATTTCCTGATGTCTTTGGGCTTTACCCTTTAAAGAGAGTATGTAGACATCAACCAATGACCACATAGGCAGGTAAGTGACGTGCACAGCAATGAGTCTCTGGCATCACCAATTTTTTGTTATTGTAACTTGTCGACTCATTGTCATTCCCTGGGAGTTTCAAAGCCCGGAGCCAAACTGTTCTATGCAAGTCCACAAAGATGAGCCCCTCTCGAAGCCAGCTAAGCAATTCAAAATGCTTAATATTAAGGCCAGTTGCTTCCTGTGAAGACAGTTCTTCTACTTAAATAAAACTGGGATTACAGAATGAAGAAGTGAAAATGCATAAACCCTGTGGGTCAAATCCCACTCTCTGTGCTTTTAGATAATGTGGGAATACAACTTTGATTTGAATGATTTTTTTAAGTAGTGTTAGACTGTACTTAGTTTTTCATTTATGGGTTAATCAGATTGATCAAATATAGTTAAGATCAGTAGCGTTTCATAAGATAAAACACATTCTTAGAGGAGTGTAGAACACCTATATATTCAATTACCTTTTACAAAATCAGAAACCTCAAGTATAACGTGTGTCTTGATCTTAAACTGATTATGTGATTCATCTTTCTTATAACATTTATATGGTATGTGTATTAATCCTTTGTAATCGAATCTGCTGTCTAACTCTGTAACATGTGGGGTCAGTGAGGATTCGAGGAGAGCGCTGTGTGGTTTCAGGAGCCAGTCTGAGGCTGCTTAGGAGGATAGGGAGGACAACTTAGTGGAATGCATCAGAATACTGATAAACTCGGTCCCACGTCCTTGGGCTGAATATTTTGTACAAAACAACACCTGCATTGTTCCTGGGTACAAAATCATCAGGCAGGAAAGCGTCCACCTCCTGACGGCTAATGTCAGGACGTCCCAGACAGTAAAGAACCACCTGGACATAGGGAGGTATAAATGTATGTGAGCTACAACTGTTGGTCAGATCACTGGGGTAAGACTGCCTTTTTTTCCTGTCCACACGGTGCTGTCCGAAGACGCGTCTTCGTATTTTTCTGAAAGGTGATTAATGTTTCTTTTTCTTGTGGTAATCAATGATTATGTTGGGATGTGGGTGTGATTTCATGCTTTTGATTAAATGAATAAATTGCTGGATGATTTTGAAGATGAATAGTGATTGTGTCTTGGTTACGCTTTTACACCCGGTATCCACAGGCCTGGGGAGACGAGAGGTGACAATGAGCAACAGGTGCGAATTCTTTGTCTCAACAATAACTGTACCAAGACAGAAAGAATTCACAGGACAGGCTTACATTGTTCCTGAAAAGGATGACAGATATTCAGGCTTAATCATTTAACTTTGTTTCTCTATATTTAGCAGTATGTTAACTTTCAACAACAACTTTCTTGTGCTATGCGTACTGTTATTTGTATTTGGTGGGGGGTTTTATTTTGCCAAAAATGCTGCAGAGTATGCACTATGCCTTCTTTAATACGTTTTGATTAGATCTGTCTTATTCAGCTTTGGAAGCTTGCACACACCAACAAAAAAAAATAAAAAATACATTGCTTATATATATATATATATATATATATATATATATATATATATATATATATATATATATATATATATATATATATATATATATATATATATATTATGGCATGCCGTTCAGGAAATTATTGTATATATATGTTCAAAAGTCTGAATATATGGAATGAAACTCTGAATATATGGAATGAAAATCTGAATATATGGAATGAACCTTGAATATATGGAATGAATCTTGAATATATTGAAGGAAAGTCTGAATATATGGAATGAAAGTCGGACTGGGCTCGAGGAATTGTGGGTAATGTGGTTCAAAACATGCATACTTCTCTGTTAGTGTGTATTCCCGTGCTTTTGATACTTCATCGACAGTGGCCCGAGCACTGTTCCAATCCTAAGTACGCATCAAAACAAGTACTTTAAAAACAACCCAGAGACGTTCTTATTTCACCCATTTTATTAAGGATCCATCCCTCTGCGGACTTGGGCCAGCAACATATCCCACAACTCATTGCGCCACCAGCAGTGGTAAACAGAAACGGCGAGGACGGAAACTTCTCGTTTTCATAATATTCTGAGTTTGTCACAAAAACTTTCAAAATGCCCCTCTATCCATCCATCCATCCATTATCCAACACGCTTATGCTTTTTTGTTTTGAGGGTCGAGAGGGTTGCTGGTGCCTATCTCCAGTGGTCATCGGGCGAGAGGCGGGTTACATCCCGGACAGGTCGCCAGTAGTTTCACAATGTTTTAAGCATAAAAGTATACCTTTGATTTTTATCAGACCAGTCAGTTCACCGACATTGAGCATTCTTTGAAATATGCTCTGGGTTTTGGGAGCAGCACAGCTCGGTTCACAAACCCGTCTGGCTGCGAAGCTAAGCTATGCTAAACTAAGCGGCATTGGAATGGGATCTCCCCTCTAAGGATCCTTAATATAAACTCAGAATATTATGAAAACGAGAAGTTTCCGTCCTCGCCGTTTCTGTTTACCACTGCTGGTAGCGCAATACGTTGTGGGATATGTTGCTGGCCCAAGTCCGCAGAGGGATGGATCCTTAATAAAATGGGTGAAATAAGAACGTCTCTGGGTTGTTTTTAAAGTACTTGTTTTGATGCGTACTTAGGATTGGAACAGTGCTCGGGCCACTGTCGATGAAGTATCAAAAGCACGGGAATACACACTAACAGAGAAGTATGCATGTTTTGAACCACATTACCCACAATTCCTCGAGCCCAGTCCGACTTTCATTCCATATATTCAGACTTTCCTTCAATATATTCAAGATTCATTCCATATATTCAAGGTTCATTCCATATATTCAGACTTTCATTCCATATATTCAGACTTTCATTCAATATATTCAAGTTTCATTCCATATATTCAGACTTTCATTCAATATATTCAAGGTTCATTCCATATATTCAGACTTTTGAACATATATATACAATAATTTCCTGAACGGCATGCCATAATATATATATATATATATATATGCTCATCTGTTTTTGACTACAAAAAATGGAATTTCAAGTTAATATATTTTAAATGCAAACAAAAGTCAGATAACCACCATTATTATGATTTCTGATGAGAAAATCTAATTACCAAAACAGACTGAATTTCAAATCTCTTTTAATTCTGCTTATACAAACTGCAGCTACAGAAAAGTACAGCGACAGGAAAGTGAATGTTAAATGCAAGACAACATGTTAAGCTTCACGTTGTGCTTTGTGTAAATGGTTCAAAAAAGAAACAAACAGCGATATAATTTCTGACAAATGTTTATATTTTACTTCATTTTTTTTATTTATTTAATTTTAAAGAGACGTTCTTAATTCTAAGTTTTCACCACACAAACTTTAAAAGTAGCTTAGCTGGACAAATGATTTTAAGATATTTCTTTAATGAGTTTTTAAAAAGCAGTTTTATGTTCATAAAGTGCCTACATATATTGTGGTCTTGTGCAGGTATTCAGAACACATCCATAGGAGGATGAGACATACTGGAATAAGCATTTCAAGTGATGTAATATCATTGTGAGGTAGCTTTCAGAGTGTGGAAAAGCAGGTTTGTTTTTTGCTGTTTTTATACAAACCAGCTAAAAACCAGTTCTGTCTCAAAGTAAACCCCTCTAAGTGGAAAAACAAGTATCTCTGAAACTTAAGGGACAACCCTATATAAGGAATTGTGGCTGCAGTTCATTCTCAACACAGCAAACGGACACTGACTTGAAGGTAAGATCATCGCATAAAGTGTGATGCACACTAAAAGAAATTTACCTGAATGTCTTACATGTTTTTATTTTTGTTTTAAAGGCAACTGTACCATTTGGGACATGTGTCCAAACTGACATACTGACAGACATACTGAAATGCTGGATTTACAGAGTAAATGATGAATATTTGTTTGTTTTCTTTTTGGATTTTTATCAGATAATGACTTTGCTTTTCTTCATGATGCTGACAGCCTGTGCTGCAAGTCCCCAAGGTAAAACAGACTCTGATTTTACCACAGAAAAATGACACAAAACTTTCCAAAATTAAAGTAAATCCTTTGTATGTTACCTAAGTCTGACATTGTTATCAGTCATCATTAGTTTTGTATTTTGTCATTTTTTTCTAGACTTGTCAGGAAAAATGTTTACGTTTCCCCAAGAAACTAACACTGCCAATGTGAGACTTGATATCTCCACAAAGAATTTGAACAATGTGACACTCTGTCTCAGGTAAAAGCAAGAAGAAAACAGTGTTTTTATACAATTGAGAAACAAGATAAAATGAAGTAATTGCTTTTTTGTTATTTTTTGTTTGTTTTCTAATTTTATTCTATGTTTTTTACAGACCTCAGAAGAGCCTACAGTCTTTTTTCTTTGGCAACACCTGTTCATGACAATAATTTTATATTATTCAAGGAGACAACTGACACACTTGAGCTCTATGTCAGGTCTGATAAGACTAAAATTTCAGGACTGGACAACAAGCTGAATGTGTGGCACTCAGTTTGTTCGACTTGGGACTGGATCTAGGTTAGGTCAGCTGTGGTTTGATGGAACATTTTCAGTGAGGAAGTTCATCTCTGGATCACAGATTACTCAACCACTTCTTATTCTAGGACAGGTATGCTTATAGTTTTAGCATACTGATCTATAAAATTTAACAACATAACACTTTTTTGTTCATCTATAGATATTTCAATTTTTTGTGTCTGTTTTAATCTGAACTCTATTTCTCACAGGAACAGGATAGCTATGGGGGAGGATTTGACAGTCAGCAATCTTTTATTGGCATGATGTCTGATGTCCACTTGTGGGACTATGTCCTTTCTTCCTGTGAGATTCAGCGGTATATGTATAATCTAAATTTCAGTCCAGGAAATGTGCTGAACTGGATGGTGCTGACATTTGATGTTACTGGAAGATAAGCTGATAGAAGATAAGCAAAAGACATGTTTCTAAAATAAAAAAGCACTCTGTATAAGGCAATGCAAATGTTTCTGAACTAGTAATGTTACAAACATGATTCAAATTAGTGAATTTATATCTAACAAAAGATGTTTAGTGTTTTAAATGAGTTGATTTGACTTCTCATCACAATCATGAATAAAATTTTACTTTGAATTATCCTGTATTCCTAACATTGTCTCACAAATATATGTGACACCTTAAAATAAAAATTAACCACATTTATCTTCACTAAATTATTATCACTGGGCTGAACACTTAAGCTTCACATTTTCTTTTTACTTATCTTATGTAGCAAGCTTAAGTGATGCCAAACAAAGTACTTCAAATACATTGCGGTGTCAAAATTGGGTAACTAATTAAAGTTGAACGTGTCTGCATGGCATAAAATATAGACATAATACATGAGGAAATGGTAGATTCAAACCAGGTAAACTTGGTAAGACTTTCAAATTATGGGTCATAGAAAGAACTGTTTATATACAGTTGAAATCAGAAGTTTACATACACTGAATAAAAAGACACATACACCTTTTTTTCCTCACTGTCTGAAGTCAAATCTGACCAAACTTCTCTTGTTTTAGCAAAGTTAGAATTATCAAAATTATTTCTGTTTGTTAAATGCCAGAAAACTTATTGAGGATATATTTTTTAGAGAGTTTGTTTTTCAAATCCAAATGTTTGCAAACATTTGGTCAGTATCAGGGATAAATGTTTTTTTTAAACTTTTTGGGTGTCCTTCCACAAACCTCTGATAGAGGTTAACTGATACATTTGAGTTAATTGGAGGCTCACCTGTGGATGTATTTTAAGGCCACACCTGGAACTCACTGTGTTATGTTTGACACAATAGGAAAGTTAAAAGTTATCAGCCAAAATATCAGGAAAAGAATTGTGGAGCTGCACAAGTCTGGTTCATCCTTGGATACAATTTCCAGATGATTTAAGGTGCCGTATTCACTTGTTCAAACAGTTATATGCAAGATTAGACATGATGGGAATGTCCAACAATCATGCTGCTCAGGAGACAGACGGGTTCTGTGTCCCAGAGATGAATGTATTTTGTTCCAAAATGTGTAGATTGACCCCAGAACAAAAGCCAAAGATCTTGTAAAGATGCTGGCTGAAGCTGGTAAGACAGTGTCAAGTGTCATTATCCCATTATCCACAGTGAAACATGTCCTGTACCAAACTGGCCTGAAAGACCTTTCAGTGAAGAAGAAGCCTTTAGTTCAAAAGAAACATAAAATGCTAGATTGCAGTTTCCAAATGCACACAGGGACAAAGACCTTCATTTTTGGAGACATGTCCTTTGGTCTGATGAATGTAAAGTGGAACAATCTGACCATAATGACCATCATTAAACTTGGAGGAAAAATTGGGGTGCTTGTACCATTCTAACTTTTAGGATGGTAAACCCAAAGGTTTGACCCAAGTCATACAATTTAAAAGACAATTACCCCTGATACTGACCAAATGTAAGTAAACCTTTGAAGTTTGGTCTGATATAACTTCAGACAGTGTCTTTTTATTAAGTGTATGTTAACTTATATATATATATAACCTGAACAACAAAAATGCTGTAAATTTCTCAACATATAATTGATCACTTCTAGAAATCAGCAGGTTCACCAGTGTCATGGTTATTGTAACTTTAATAAGTTACTATAAAACCACATAATTGTTTTCATAATACCTCCCCCATGCTCTTAAGGAAAATATTCTGTACAAAAGCCTTTTAAACAAGTATTTAAAAACATCTACGAATAAAACTATTTCCAAAGGAGACTGTGGCACAGGGGGTGAGTTGGGTCAAACTAACTCAGCGTTAAAGGCGGTTAGTACTAAATTTTAGTCGTTGCTTCTATAGTATTTTTATTTTACTTGTTTAAAAATGTATGAGAAATACCAGAGACTTTATAAATGCTGAGTTCATGGAATGATCAGAGTATTCAGAGTACAGTGGAGCAAAACAGTAAGTAAGTAACTTAAAAATAGAGGAGCAGCTCATTGCTCTTTTTTCTGTTACTTTATTTTAAAGCTCATTATTGACCTTGCCCCACCCTCCCTTCCCAAGCTGCTACATCTCTACAGACCCTCCCATTCCCTTTTGTCTGCTGCTCCTGAGTGTGCCAAAGGCAAAGCGTAAAACTCAGAGAGGGCAATGCTTGAGCTGTAGCAGCTGCTAAGTTATGGTGTAAAGGGCTCTTCCCTGTCAGTTTTTAAATCTCTTCTTTAAACCCATTTCTTCTCCCTGCTCTTTAGGCACTTCTCCACTGGCAAGTCTCACTCTAACCAGTTAATGTCTTCATGTCCTAGTAATGGAGCGTCTCCTTTATGATCTGTTCCTCACTATCATGGGCATGAGTATGGGCAGGAACTTGGGAAGGCTGTGAGTGCTGGTGAGCTGTGGTTGTTGCTCTGATGTTAGCAGCAACACTCAGCAACAGAGAACCTTGAAGTTGGGGTTTTGATGGACTCAAATAAACCCAGATATTACATTTTGTCTTATAGAAATTCATTGCTGGCCAAATTAAAATAAAAACAGTTCAGATTAGCGCATTATTTTGTTATACTTATAAATAAATCTATGATACATGACATCAAACTAATATTAAAGCTGCAAGCAGCGTTGGTGGTACTCAAGGGTTCAATTTCATATCATGCACAGGGAGAAGTTGGAGGTGTCACCTAATAATCCACAATTTCTTCTCTGAGTGGGCGGGGCTTGAGTGATGTCATCAAACTACCACACCAATATGTGTAGCAGTGCTCCGGATAAAAAAATGTGTGGAAGAAGCACCTCTATAAAAACGCACAGCTCTATTTCATTATACCCACAGTGAGCTGACCTTGACTTAAAGGTAAGACTGCAATATGATCTCTGTTTCAAAATAGATTACATTTAATTAAATACATACTCTTTATCTACCTGTATTTTAAACTACACTGTTCCAAGTAGGAAAAAGTATCAAACCCTAGAGCAATGTCATGGTGGTGTAATCAAAAAATCAAAACTCAAGGTGTTTTTTGTTTCCAACTTTGTCTTAGATGCCGGCTTTACTTCTCTTTGTGATGCTGACAGCATGTGCAGCAACTCCACAGGGTAATGCATATACATTCTGCTTTTAACAGAGCAAAATAACGAGAATTTTTCAAAACTTCCAGATAGGTCTGTTTTTCATGAAAAGATATGACTGATAGATTAAGGTTGTCTTTAACAGTTTTTTCTTTGAAATAATCAGTTTAAAATGATTAATATATCTTTAAAATGTCCTATTCTTGTAGATCTATCAGGAAAAATGTTTACGTTTCCACAAGAAACCAACACAGCCAGTGTGATGCTGAATATCTCCACACAGAATTTAAATGCTGTGACTGTCTGTCTCAGGTATTGTTACAAGATAATTTGCATGAGGAAACCTGAGATAAAAACAACATAAACTAATAATTGTTCTCTTGTGTTTTGTTTGTTTCTATTTTGTTCTTTTACATTTCTTATAGGTCCTTTACAGACCTCAACAGACCCCACAGCCTTTTTTCTCTGGCCACACCATCTTTTTATAATGGTTTTCTGATTTTCAAAGAACCAGCTGCTGACACAGTTGCTTTTTATGTGAACAATAATGAAGTACAATATGTACTGGACTATGAGTTGAACGTGTGGCACTCTGTTTGTTCCACATGGGACGCTGAATCTGGACTGGGCCAACTGTGGTTTAATGGAAAGCCTTCAGTAAGGAGGTTCGTCAGTGAATCACACATCAGTCAACCAATTGTTTTCCTTGGACAGGTATATTTACAGTATTAACATAATCTAGAATGAAAAAGATGAAGAAGCTTAAGTCCATGGATATATATATTTTTTAAATTTTATGTGATTCTTCTTTTTCAGGAACAGGACAGCTATGGTGGTAATTTTGACAATAAGCAATCTTTTGTTGGCATGATGACCGAAGTCCACATGTGGAACTACGTCCTTTCTCCCTGTGAGATCCAAAACTATGTGGATAATCTTAATTTCACTCCAGGGAATGTGCTGAACTGGAGGGCTCTGGCATTTGAGATTACTGGAAGGGTGCTGATAGAAAACAGGCAACTGACCTGCCACTAGAACCACTTCACATAAAAAAAAAAAAAAAAAAGGTCTTGTTTATACAACTCTGGCTTCTAAGAGTTGAAAGTTTTTTTTTTGCTCTAAACATAACCTGAAAATTGTACATGTGGGAAAACAGGGTGTGTTTGATCAGGGTGAATTTCTAACAAAAAGCATAACCATTCAAACTATGTATAGCTGGGAAATGCTTGTAATTGAATTATGTAACACTGTTCCGAGATTTCCATTTTTGTCTATGGTTCTTCCAGGCAATTTACTCAAGCATATTTTTTTTCTGTTGGGGTTGAATTGTGTGCCCTGTCTTCTTGTGAGTTCTTTCTCATTTTATGCATATCCATTAGCCTGGCCATTGCCTTTGTGCACAATTCCACTTGATTCGAATTTCACTTCACAGGAGTCTGGACTTTCTCCCATTGACTTGGATTTCTCTGGTAGAATTTTTTTGTTTGTTTTGGGCGCTAGAAGCCTTTTTCCATTTTTTGGTAGAAAGTAGACAGGAAATGGGTGGAGAAGGGGGGAGAAGACATGCGGCAAAGGTTTTGAGGATGGGACTAGAACCTGGAACAGCCACAATGAGGACTATAGCCTCCACATATGGGCCGCCCACTCTACCCACTACGCCACATGATGCCACCCTCCGGTAGAATTTTAACCGGGCCAGTCGGTGAACGGACTGATTGATGGAGTCGGAGGAGTCTGCGCTGCTTTAGAATTGCAGTCTGTCTGCAGTTTGGCAATGGCAGCAGAAGAAGTGAATGAAGCCATTCAGTCCATGTTGGCTATTAACAAACACGATGAGGCTTCTTAGCATAGTTTCCTTCACGGTCAAGCTGGTACACTACATACGTCACGGCCAAACGTTAGTGATTGGGTGAAATCATATTCAGCCGTTTAAAACTTCAACAGAGTCCACACCTCCAGGAAGGAATTGTTTCTTAATAGCCAAGAGCCCAGACCTTCTGTAGGAAACGAAGCAAAGCATAAACCAAGAGGCTGGTTTTTTACCAGGATACATATCTATAGAAGGGAGAAGCACTTCTAGTCCCTGACTCTACAGCAGTTAGATTTTATAAGTCATGAAGTTAAATACTAAACCAGGCAGCAAGGTAACTCTTTGAGCTATTTTTCATGGAAGCTAAAAGCACATTTTTCAAAGTGCTGCATCCTTATGTGAGCAAATTCTGGTAAACATATACAACTTTATAACTTTTATGCTTAATTAAATGTCTTAATACTCTAAATTTTACAATAAATGTTCATTCTTGTATCTTTCCAATAAAAGTATTTACATACATCATCCACATGCTCTATAATTTCATCTGGTGTTATAGACAAACTCAATGTAAATCATAATAGTGAATACAGTTCTGAAGGTAGGTAGGTTTCCTGAATAAATTACTCACTGTTTACTGTACCCATACTATCTTCAGCTAATCAAAGTTTGCTTAAGGAAGAGAGTCCTGGCAGTGCTGCAGCTCCTCCTTATGGTTGTTGATATATAAATCAGTTTGACTCATCATTTACAATTAAAAATAAATTAAAGATTTTGGATAAAACTGACCATGACTAAATTTTTGGTGTAAGTGTACTTTTCATATAGTTTCAAATATGTACAGGTGGAAAATACTTCTTTAGACTTTCAAATACATGTGTGATAGTCAACTTAATGATGCAAAGAGCCAAAACAGTATGAATATATTGCAGGAAAACTACAGTCTAATATTTTAGATGTTTTTCATAGTTTTCTTTTTAGTGAAAAAAAAAACCTGTCTGTAGTAGCCACTGATGCATAATGTACACAATGGATATATGAATAACTGCAATTTCTTCTGACAATGAAATCAGCACTTCCTTAACAATACTCCTTTGCTGTTTTTAGGTATTACCTTTTTACCTCTGATAGTCTAATAAACGGAAGCGTTTAATTACCAGAGCTTGGAAATAAATTCAGGAAGGAATTGAGGAGCATTATAATGAGAAACGTTCATGTTATAACGACATATAAAACTCAAAACGAGAAAAATTCTCGTTATAACAAGTTGCAAAACTTGTCAAAACGAGAAATTTTCTTGTTTTAACGAGATATAAAAACATGCTCCTATGGCAGATTATGACTTCTTAAAGAAGGCATATAGGGGCTCCCTCTGACTTTCCTTCTTACCCTGTTTCCTCTAGACAACATTTAAAAATCTCAAGAGTTGTTGCTGTTTTACTGTTATGACCTTTCTTATTTAAAAGAGAAGACATTTTGGTTTTAATGATATATAAATCTTGTTTTAACTAGTTTTTAAAATCTTGTTAAAATGAGAATTTTGTCTTGTTTTGTTAAGTTTTGCATCAAGATATCACAAGAAAGTTATAATTTTACTGAGCGACCTCTCCTGAAGCGTTTACCTCTGGTAGTTAAATGCTTCTGAACTAATACTATAGAAAAGACTGCAAGATGCTTCCAAGGTGCTTCTTGATGAATGCTGTCCATGTATGTTTGAAAAAAGTTTTTCTATTTTTAATTTTTATGGCCATTAGGTGGCTCTGTTTTTGAGTTCAGTAGTGACATGGCAAATATACCATCAACATCAACACACATTCAGTAAGAAAACAGCTTTTGGATAGCTTTGGATAACATTGAAGACTAAACCAATTAACAGAGTTTTTCAAAAATCAGTTTGTCCATCAGTGTGGACAATCATTTCAGAAGACAAGGGACAAGATTTACATATGAGTACTCTGAACTTTAGCAGTGCAACTGAACTAACCCTTTGGTGAAGTCAATATAGGCAAATCTGTAACTGATCTATGAGTATAGCAGCCTACAGATCAAGTATGGAATTCAAGCATTTGATCTTTGACATGAATTATGTTCATAAATCTTCAGACTATTCAGTTGTCTTGTGATAGAGTGGTGAGCAAGGATATAACCTGCCACTCACTTGACTGATAGCTGGAGATTGTCTCCAGCCTTCCCACAAACCTGTAAGAATTAAGTAGATATAAAAACCGGATGGTTGGATGCTTAGACTGTATATGATTAGCAAGATTAAACCAAAGCACATCTAAAGTGATGGGTAGGGCAAACACATGTGCATATTTACACACATAATTGGCTGGATAGTACATTGATCTACTTAAGAACAAGGAAGTAATAATTAACTTCATTTTTCCTCTTCACACTCTGAAAAGATGCAGTATAGTTGAAGCAACCATAAAACAAGACTAAACATGCAAGAAATATATGACCTTTGTCTTTCCTAGTTTTTTTATTTTTTATTTTATGTCAATCATTATTTTGATTTCAATGCATTTTTCTTATTTATTCTGTTGTTAAAACTTACCAAGTTTATGTTTCAAGACTTTACAAATCTCTTTTTCACCCAAGACTTGGGAACATCAGCCTTGGTGAAAGACACATTGAGTAGATCTACATTAACAACAAAATCATGCAGTTGAAGATGATGGGATCAGTTAGAGCCTCAGAAGGTCAATGTCCTCAATGGCATGAGTGGGTGTGTTGAAAGATCGGTTTTAACCACGGTTTCAAGAAGGACACACAGGGACCTCTCAACACATAGCTCATCTTGAATTTATGCATTAGAAACTTGTGCTCTGCTCATCTGAACATTTAATTTATTTATTCCATTATACAATTGTTGTTTTGTTTTTTTTTTAGTTTGTACTGAACACATTTACGGCTGAAGGCATTTTGATGTTCTGCTATAAATTTGTCAACGCATTTGCCTGCCCATTTCTGCGTATCATTGAGCAATACACTTTCTTAAAATACCCACAGGGAATTTCTTTAAATCTAGTTCACTCTTGCTCGCAGATGGGCTGATTAGAATTGCTGGTCAAAAGTCAAATTCACTGACAGGTTTTTGGGTTTTTCAAGACTTTACATGGTAATTATGACAAGATTTCCCACACAAGGGCCTAATAAGATGCTAAAATTAAGTGAGCAGGAGATGTATCTCTGCAGTAGACAGCGTGCTTTGCATGTAAAGAGCTCCAATTTCCTGATCCAAACAACCTCTTTGTCAGAAAAATGGCTCAAACAGAAGACATGTTGTTTAGTTTGCTTTGGATGGGACATTTACCTTGACCCACAGAGCTGCACTTTGATAGGAAGTGTTCGTTTGGAAATTCCTTGTTGACTCACACATCAGCAGACTATCATAAAGAAAGTGCACTAATATTTCTCACATATCAAAAGAAAAACTTGCAGTTTCAAAGACTATTTCACACACTGATACTCCAATATATATCTCTAATTGCTCTTTATAAATTAAAAAAGGTGATAGCTGGCTGTAACACAACTGGATTTGAACTGTGCAGAAAAACTTTACAAGCACAAGAAGAAAATGCATGTTTTACCAGTAAAGGCATAAAACAAAGTCTTGATAGAGAGCACATTTATTGTGTAGTATCAAAGATGTTTTGATAAAAACAATTCATTTGGATCAGCATCGGTACTGTACGACACTGCCTTTCAAAAAAAAAAAAAAAAAAAAAAAAAAAAAATACAGCAAACAAGTAAGAGCCTCCTGTTGGATAATTACTGCAGAAATCATAATGTTTAGCCTGGCACCAAGTTATTTACCTTAACACATGCAGTATCAGTTCTAATAACCATGTTGGAAGACACATTCTGTAGTTCTAGAAAATATGTTGATCTGTTTCAGGCATGCATCCAGGAAAGAAAACACCTAAGGAAATTACTGAAACTACTGAAATTAGATTAAGAACAGACACATTATTATCAGAGCTTTATCAGTCTCCACAAACCATCTCTTCACTGTGATGCACACAGCTGCAGCAGAACAACATTAGTGAGGTTTGTAAAAGCATGGAAATAATATCAGGTCACAACACAAACTCCCAGGCTGTAGGAAATTTAAGCCCCATTTACACAGAGCCAGTTTTCAGTGAAACGGTTACATTTTTGTTGTTATCCAGCCGCTCGTTTATTTGTTTCCAATGATTGGAGTCTCTGACACAGGCACTTTTTGGGACTCCCCCACCCCACTCCACCGCCTCCACCATGACAGTGAGATAGAAAATTACCTAAAGGGATCAATTTATCTTTTTCCTTGGGTGAGAACCATGAGCTCAGACTTAGAAGAGATCACTCTTATTCCAGCTGCAATCTGCTTCATTGCACAAATGTTATGGCTTAAAGACACCTACTGATCCACATCATTTGCAAAAAGCAAAAATGACCTTGTGGTTTACAAAGAAGGTGCCTATTTTCCACAACTATGCTGTGAGATTGTGGCCTTGAACACCACAAACAGGATCAGTGACACAGGACTGCCCTGACAGAGTCCAAAGCACTTTGGGTTTTCATAGGCGTAGCAGCCCTTAAAAGCCACCCTATTAAAGCCCACCCCACAAAATAGCTTAAGGAACACAGTCACAAGCCTTCTCCTCATCCTTGTGTGGACTGGACTGCCCAAATCCCATGATCGCCTATGCAATTAAGCATAGGTAAGTTCTGGTCCACTATTCTGCAGCCATGATGAAAGACTTCTCCTCCTGAATCTAAGTTTGAGAGTTCATCAGAGCCTTCATTGCAGCATCTTAGTATCCTTGCAGCCCAGTCAGCGACTCCATAGGTGCTGTCTCAGTCTTTCATATGGCATTCAAAAAACGTGTAAGTGCCATCTTCAATCAACCTGACATATTTGTTTTTAGACTGTAATGGACTGGCAACCTGTCTAGCGTATACCCTGCTTCTTGCTCAATGACCGCTGGATATAGCCCCCCCCAAAATAAAAGTACTTTTAATCTGACAAAAGAGCCTCATCAGAACACATATTATAATTTATTTAATATGATTGTAGTAGTTATTTAAAACAATACTTTCTGAGCTGACTGAACTCTTCAATGTTGGACATGTAACCTTGCACAAACTACTGCTCTGGCAACAGTGTTGCCTACTTGCAAGTTTCCAGGGACTTTCACAATAAATTAGGCTGCCCAGAGAGGGGCTGCAGCAGTAACGCTTCTCACCTCAAACACCTCTCTTTTGACATTCCCGCTGAATCAATTAAGCACCCTGTGCTGCCTGGGAACTCAGAAAAAGCCCCTTGTGATCACAAAACAGCTTCCTGATGTAATGGAGGGCAACTTTTATCTCAGCTGACTGGGAGATTGAGACTACTGTAGGTCTATTTCAGCAGACACTGAGAAGCACTTGTTTGAGATTCAGTTTGCATACAATGATATTCTTGGCCATAATGCATTTAAACCTACCATAAAATGAAAGCCCTCAAAATGCACTGCTGAACCTTGCGTCTGAATACTAAGGTTACCCATTTGTTCATTCAAAACATCTTGCATATTTTCTTTTTCTTTCTTTCTTTTCTACTTTGTCTGAAAAAAACTTACCAGAAACATTGAAACCCTCACTGTATGACCCCAAAGACTTTTCCTGGAAACATATTTTCTATATAAAAATTGGTCACAGCTACTAATTCACAACTAACCCCTTCATGGTTGTTCAGTGTATTTGTAATCCAAAGAAAATATTGTTGAAATAAATGAATACAGAGTTTTCACAGAGTTGAAAAACTGCTTGATTATATTATTACCTAAATTTTACATATGCTTGAATTTTGTTAACAAAAAGTATTGCAATGTTGTATCAGCTTCCAAAATAAATGTTAAAAATCACCATTTGGTGCTTTTCTCACAATGTTGTAAATTAAGCACAAGATTTTTATCTAACAGCAGAAACTTCCATTTACTTTTCATGTGCAACTTAGTGCTAAAATAATTACATTAAATAAAAATTGTGTAAAGCCTGTTTTCATCCAAAAATCTGCAAAATGATTCCACACAACTGTGACTTTTGCTTTTGACATTTTACTCAACATCTATTTTTATATTTCACAGATATATCTTTGGAGAACTCTTTAAATGTTGCCCATGCTGTTTATATTCCTACAGAGCTAAGCATTAATAGTTTGTCATTGAAGGTTTTATAAATTTGTCAGGCTTATAAACTGAAACAGATAACAATAATGTGCATATGTGAGCTTGTTTCACAGCGTTTCAGCATGTCGCCACATTGTAATTCTTTCCCAAGGACATATTAGAAGACTTTATCTAAGGCACTGACACACACACACACACACACACACACACACACACACACACACACACACACACACACACACACACACACACACACACACACACACACACACACACACACAGTGGATAGCTTCCTGACACCAGGAAGTAGGCCAATATCAACAGCAGTTTCCTCGGTAATGAGAGAATAAAACAATACAAGAGGGTGAGAGGGATTACAGATTGTGTGCACTGATAGTGTTTTCTAGATGCAAGATAAAAGGGTGTCTGACTAAAAGGGATGATGTGGGCATAAATGAAAGGAAAAATTGTTCTTACTCCAGACTTTGTACCCTTAACAACAGATACTCTTTATTTCTGCCTTTCCTGTTCTGCCTTTGAGTCATTAGCCTTGAACCAGCTTTCTACTAGCCATATTGTGCTTTTTGTCATTAATGTTTAATTTATCCTGTTTCTTGCTTATCACTTATCATGGTAATCCTTATCTGCCTGTTCAGTGACTGCAGAGGCCTTTGTTGTACATTTATGTCACATTTTTCTTCTGCCTGCTTACTCTGAAACTATACAGTTTCTAAGATTTTAGATCCAGTATTAGATGAAAATATTTTTTCTTCTGCTTTATGATAATTTTTTTACAATCTGTTTAGTCACTATCACAGGAATAGCACATATAACCATATACTGCCTTTGATATCAAGAATGTAGCTATACATTCAGTCCTTGAGAGGAAACAAAACATCATCTCGGTTCAGAAACAAGATGAGAAAAAACAGGAATTTAAATATATTTTTGTGAAAGCTAAACTGCAGTAAAAGTTTCACAAACCACATTTGAAAAAAAAATGTATTTCAGAATTGAAGACAGAAGTTGTCAAATGCAGTCCAGGTTCTTTAAAAAACTGTGAAATGACCTTTTAGTTTAGTGCCAAAATTAGGCTTCTAGTTGGGCTTCAGCATCCATACAAAGTTGCACTGTACTATATTTAAGTACAAATGCTTACAAATTATTTATTTCTTGTTTTGCCCTCTGTCAGTTTGTTGTTTCTAATGGGTTCCCAAATTATAGCCATAAAAAAGATTAATAGTGGTGAGTCCTTTTCAAAATGCTTATGTGGCCAAATATCGTCAGTCTAGCACACCAGCAGTCCAAAGTTGTTAATTCAACAGACAAACTCAAAAGCGATTTTGTTTCATATTTCAAAATTGAAAATTAAACATCAAAAATCAATACAGAGCCACACTTGAAGCCCTCACATTCCCATCCATGGTCCATAATAAAAGTTTAAACTAGACAATGTAAGTTCCACACAGCCACTACAATAGAGAAATACTGACATGTTTAAATATTGAAAAAATCTGGCATCATATCTAGTTTCATCCTTTTAAGATATTGAAAATAATCAAACTGTTGTGTTTGTGCATTTTAAAAATACAAAATATTAAAATTTAAGCATATATACAGTGACTATAAAATGTCTTCACACCCCAGATAAGTTCCATTTTTTTGCAATGTTGAAAATACATCAAAAAACAAACAATTTCTGAACTATTTCCAAGTTTATTTGACCTCTAACAAGTAAAGCTTTGTTAAAAAACAAACAAACTTGAAGAAATTGCTAAATTATAGATATAGAATTTTTAATGAAGTGATTTGGATTATTTAACCATAGAAAAAAAATAATATTTTCAGAAAGTAATGTGATCAAATATTTCTAAGTTTTATCATTTCTGGCAGACAGGTAACATTGAAACATATACTCCAGCCCAATAAGTGGTGGCAATGTCCCTAAAAGATCATTTGAAAGCTGTGAAGATGGCACACAGGCTTAAATGAGTATATCAGTGCTTCAAGGCAACAGAATTAATTAAAGCATTTCAAGAGTTAGCTGTATTTTTTATTCCATCAATAATTAACATTTTTAGGCAGAAAAAGGAGACAGTTTGATGCATAGGGGTGCACACCTTAAGACTAATATACTATTTGTTCAAATATAATTTACAATATTTGCTCTTATTACTTTGTAAATCTGTCAAACTCTGAGGGCATCCTAGAGCCCTCTTTGGACCACTCATTAAACCACTCAAAAGATTTTCAATCAGATTAAATTCAAAGCTCCGGTTTGGCCATTACAAAGCTTTAATCTTCTTCTGGCCATCCTTTTGTTGACTTAGATGCATGCAATGGGTCGTTTTTGTAATGAAAGATGTTTTCTTTTATATTCTGGTGTAAACTTTCCTTTGTACTCTTGTCTTGACTAATACCTTTTGATAATAGGATGCATTTCAGCTCTCTACATAGCATGTAATTTTCATGAGAGGATTACTTACTTTTTTATTACTTTTATTTCTTATTCTTTTCTTTTCTCTTTTCTAAGGAGGAATGAGAAGATAAATGATACACAAAAACGTCTTGCCCAAGGAAGTGAAACTTCCCCATTTCTTTTCTTATTTTGTTTGTCTGACTTTAGTCCTCTCATTATAAGAATTTATTGCTTGATGTCACCTAAAATATATACTTTCCACACACTGAAAATATGTTTTCTGCAAAAACTGTGCATGGCTAATTTGAAGAGAGAATTGTGGACATTTTAATTAAGAGGTGAAAGAAACTCCTAATAGCTAGTGCACACTCTGCTTTTTAAGAACAAAGTTCAGAGGTTTGTGGCTTTTATTTCACCCATGTGCTTTGGCTGAGTCCTCTCCCAGCCTTGTCGAATTCGGGTGAGGGTGCAGTCCACACAGGGAAGGAGAAGAAGTAGCTTGAGCACCAGCACCACAGAAGGTACAATCAGACAGAGCATGTAGCCCGGAGGCGTGTACCATTTGTAGGTTGAGGAGCGAAGAAATTTATTCCAGCCATAGAGGTAGCCGTGAGCCGTGCAAATGAACAGAGTGAGATGTCCCAATTTAGACTGAAAAATAGCACATACAAATACTTTACTTAAAACACTGCAAGAATAGTAACACCTTTCAGGGAATAAAGGCTTTTGCTTACATTGTGACAGAGATACCACAACATTCAAAAACAAAAAAGACATGAAGCTGGTGACTGCTGTTCAAAGGCATTAAAAGTCAAATCCCAATCTAACTAAATAAATAAATGGCTTAAAAAGAAACTTTACATTAAAGCTGGCACAAAATAGGTCTCCAGAATGTCTCTACAATTAATATATTCTTCATAAATTTCAGTTTATTATAGACTAAACAAATATAAATAGGTCAGAAAGCATTAGTTTTTAAACTGTAGCTAAAATGCTTTGGTTTAGCTATTGTAACTATTACAAAGTCTCAGGATTATATCTATGAGGAGAGGGGGGCATTTAAAAGGCAATCATTAGATAGAGAGAATATGACAGTGGCATCCACATAACTTATTCTGTACTGAAGTAGTAGCAGTAGCAGATTGTACAATTTGAAGCTTTCCTCACAGTACACAGACACTTTACAAAAGGGGGAGCATCATAAGTGGTACACTTACTTCATAAAGATGATAGGACTTGATGTTTTATAAAATGTATCTCCTTTATTCATATATAAACCCACTGAGAAAAACATTCTTAGATACATCAAAATAACTGGCAAAATAAGAAACAGTGTCACAGAAGTTTTAGTTTAATGTAGTTTCAAACAAAAAAATCTAATCTTGGAAATAATGCTTTGCCTTTTTGAAAACGGAAGATATAATAATGGATTTTCTGTAACATGAAAGGGGAATTCAAACATTGCAGGTAGGAAGAAAACGTTTAAATTATGATTATTATGCATTATTTATGTTTTCTTTTCAGTAATCAATTGTTAAGCTACTGTCACAGTTCATTTTTCCATGCATACTGGCATATCTAAAATTTGCTTAATCATTTTGGCAATATGTTCTACACACAGTCTGAGTGCCTCCAAGTATTCAGACAATAATCAGCTGAATTAATCTTTTTATGTGCTGGTAGAACCCCCTAAGTGCTACAAAGCACTGAAAATACAGATTAATTCTGTGCCATTTGACAATTACACATTTTACAGAACACCAGTGGCCTTTGAAACTCAATTTTTGTTAATTACTAGGATAACTTGCTTCCATTCAGAGTTTTAGCATTTGGCTTCTGTTTTTCACATCCAGGTTTGCTTACAATATGCTTAAACAGCACAAACAAAAGATTTACATAAATTTTAATAGGGGATATCTTACTTATTCAGCTTGAAAAATCAAATCCCTCCATTGTGTGCAATAACATGCATACATTTTTCTAGTCACTCAAATTACATCTGTAACCACATAAAATATCTGTTGAAAATCGCTAACTCAAGTGTAATGCTTTTCACAACTCTTTTCACCAGATCATAAGGATTATTTTGACCTATGCGTCTTTCTGTGGGCCTCATTCTGGTGTCTACTTATGGACCTGACCTTTACATAAATAGGCGTGTGACCTGTATTAACAATGTCCCTGCTGAGAATTACACCAGGTATCATAATTCTATTTAATGAATAACTTAACATTTAAATCTCAGGCAAAAGTCCAAGTAATTGCTATTGTAAAAGAAGTTGGAAAGTCAAAATATAACTCTACAAAGGTGCTTAAAGATCTTTTCTACTGATTGATTTACTTCACATGACTGATAATGTTCATACTCGTAAAGGTGAAGTACACACTCACACATACATTCATATTTCCAACAGAGCTCTGACCTGAATAAAGTTGAATTCTCTCAAGCTGAGGGAGCCTCCCACAGAGGGCAGGGATGTTAGTGCTAACAGGACAAATAGAAAAAATCCCAGGATCCCCAGTGATAAAAATGAGTCTGCAGTCCACGCCTCAGTATTATTAAAGTAAAGTGGGGTGGTTTTATTGTTCTTCATCTAAGAAAGAAAAAAATAAAGACTTGGTGATTTCCTTTGTATATATATAATCAATGCAAGTTTTATGCCATGTTCTTCTTTTTAAACGACTGTTATAAACATTGTAACTGGTTTGGACCAGCTTGCTGTACCTCATCCACCATCACCGAGACGAGTTTGTGCTTGACAGCATAGCGAATAGAAATGATGAATGTGTAGATGGTATGCAGAAAAGCATAGCCAAGTGCAACAAGACCCATCTGCTTCCTGCAAAGCATCCAGCGATCCAGCCAGTTAGGGAAACGCCTGGAAAAAGCAAAACCAAAGACAAATTTTATTTAATTTACTCCATAATATTTCAATAATAACATCCATAATATTTCAAACTGTCAAAGCAATACATTTTTAGAACTTATTATTTTTTGTGTGATGATTTGACCTGTATTTGGTCCCCCTGTAGAGTTGGAAAAAAGCAGCTATAGCACCAGGCAGGTAACAGAGAGACAGCATAACGAGTGCCACAATTGGAAACACCTAAAACATATTTTTATAAAAACACCATTAAGAATAAAAACTCTATTACCATAATAGACTAGATATAAGGGACAAGTCTTTACCTTGTTGGCCAGGGATACCATAATTCGATATGACCTCTCATTCTTCTTTTCAACATATTCATAGATAACATCTCTAATGAGGAGGTAGAAGAAGAAGAAGGCAGTGAGTCCAACAGCTATGGACAAAGGCAGCCTCCACTCCGGGAACAATTTCAGGGGTAAGTCCTCCAACTCTCTAGCTGCTGATAGAGACCCTTTATCCAGAACAGTGAGGCCCAGTTTGGTAGCCATGTGTGCTACTGTCTGCTTTGCTTCTCCATTTTCTCCACACAGGTACACCTGCAAACATTTTAGGCAACTTCAAAAATATGCAGCAGCAAAAGTACTTGGAAGATGTTGTTGACAAGAATATAAACACCAAAAAAGACAGAAAAGTATTATCTGTTTTTTTTTATTCCTTTCTTCTTCTTCTTCTTCTTCTTCTTCTTTTTTTAATGTGTCCTGTCCAGCAGTGTGGCATTCAGATTTGTCATCTGAATGTCAAGGTAAGGCCCAGCAGATTCGTTTTCACATGTGGAGCATTACAGGTTTCGCCATGATGTTCCCCTTGGTATATATATGAAACTTCATTAAAAATTACTTTAGGTTTGTTTCAAATGTAATGGACACAAAGATTAAAAGAAAAAGAAAAAAGGGGGAAAGGGAAGAGAGAAAGATGGAGGAAAGGTTTAAAGAGAAAAAAGGAGATAGAAGTAGAGGAGAGAAAAAAGCACAGAGATAAAACAAGTCAATACCCTTTCTGCCTCGAGACCTGCAGAAAGAGAAAACAAAAGAGTTTTTTTTTTTTTTTTTTTTTTTTTTCATTCTAAACACAGTTTTATACATATGATTTTAGGTAATTTTCAAGAGATAAATATATTCCCAAAAGTTGCAAGCTCTGTGGGTTTTTTTTAAAAATGATGAAGTTAATTGTCTTGTACCAGCTGAATATTTATTTAATGAAATACATTTTGCAGGATGGTTGCTTTTTTTGCAGGAGGGTTGCTTGTTTTGCAGAAGGGAGGCTTGATAAGTAAGGCATTTGAGAATATTTATTAGGTTGTTTTTTTTTTGTTCAAAAATGAGAAGCATATAAATGAGAAGAGTGGAAAAAAAAATGATAAAGACGTTTTATAGAAAAGCAATCTTCAAAATGTACAAAATAAATACACCAACCCCTAAGAGAATAATTTGTGGTGATCCACAAGGTTCAGTGTTGGTTACCCAAGTTATTTATTATTTATTTAAATTATGTTTGTACTGCAACAAGTAAATTTCTTCCTCCATCTTTCTACATTTTTTTGACAACCAAATAAATATTTTGAGTCCCTTTTTGATTTGGTGTTATATTTAGCATTATTCAGGATGGGCTGGGACTTTGTTAGGGTTAGGAAGAAGATAACAAACCTGTAGTTGCCTGTTTATATGGGTATCAACTATGTGGGAAATTTCACTTTTCCAAAAGGACATGCAAGGTTGAATATTTCTAAACTGTAACAGGTCCAATCAAAGCTTATCCAAACTGCATAAAGTATGGCTTTCTTAACATGAAAGAATCTGATCTCATCAACTTGATAAATTAACAACAGTAGCACCGCTAATGATAAAACAAACTAAAAGCATCCAGAGGCAGCAGAAAGAGGAAATATAATAAATTATCTGAAGTGCAGCTATATCCATCATCATTACCAATAATCATACCAAATCATGCTTTAAACATAAATATACATTTTCCTATTTAAATAACTTTGAATGACAATAAAAATGTAGTCAATTTTTTTTCCTGCAGCACCCCTACATTTTGTTCATTTTCTATTTATGCTATAAGATCAATGCTGAAAGTTTCAGTGGATCTGTTTAGAGCAAAATCCAGAACACAGTTTGTATACTGTATAAAGTCTGTCTGAGGACTAACCCTTCTTTTTTATCTCCCAGTGTTGCCTCAGTAATCTTTTGAGCTGAAACTCCTCTGTATTGTTTGACTCTGTAAAGACACATATCTGCTTCATATATACTCAGGATTTAATTCCATTTCTAGATCTCGCCATGCTGACACTTATCATCTTTACCTCTCAGCTCCAGGATAAGATGATTAAGTTGTTTGTAAGAAACTGAAAGCTGCAGAGTGTTGGAGAGAGCAGTCTAACAGGCATGTGTGAGAGTCAGAAGGATAGAGTACTTTTCCCCAGGTGTGTGTATAAGTGGACTGGGCAGTCAGCCATGTCTGCCTACATTACTGCACCAGTAACAGCAGGGGACAGCCGACAGACTAAATCTCCATCTGAATGTAAATGTGACAGCGCCACAGCCCCGCTGTGGATCTAATCAAATTGCTGGCCAGGGAATAGCACACATTTACAAGCATGTATGTGTGTGCATGAATACATACTGTGACTACATGTGCAGTAAGAAAGACATTTGGAGACACGACTCGTGTTCTTTACCTGTTTTCAAAGAAATAGAGTTCTGCAGAGGTGTGTGTGTGTGTGTGTGTGTGTGTGTGCGTGTGTGCGTGTGCGTGTGCGTGTGTGTGTGTGTGTGTGTATCCTACATATAGAGGGCCACTTTCACAATATTTACCATCAAAGGGAGGTTATTTGTGGAAAGTGAGGACCCTTTCCTGGTCCTCATTTTTTTGCATGTCCACTGTGCTCTAGTTAGGTTTAGAAGTACGGTGTGAAGCAAGTTTTGTTTAAGGTTAGGGCTAGGAATAGACTAGTAATGATTAGGGTTACAGAAAATATCTGGGTTAGGCATAAATGCAACTACTAAAATGAATGGAAGTCAATACAAAGTCCTCAGTTTAATGGTAGTACAAGGATGTGTGTGTGTGGGGGGGTGTACACGTATGAAAGAATGTTTGTGCTAAAGAGGATTTGAGGCAGATTCAGGTTTGGTCTCCAGAGGTTCCAGCATGTTTGTGTTTCTCTCGAAACAAACTGAAATGAAGGTTGCAATAAACACTGGGCTTTCAACTTTCTAACATCGTAAGATGTGTTTGTTTGTGATGTTTTTTTGTTTGTTTGTTTTTTTGTTTTTTTTTTTTTTTTTACAATGTCCTCATTTTCTTTACCCCGTAGATGGGAAGTTGATACAATCAGTTATCAACAGGAAAGCAAATGAAATGAATTCCATTTCCAGGTTGTGCACAGTGTAGGATGAAGTAATCTCTTTCTATATTTACAAATCTAAGAGGTACTTTTCCCAATGCACAATAACGGATGAAACAACTACTGTTTCCTGGTTTGATGTCAAGAGTTTCTCATCATGAACAGATCAAGTTGGTAATCTCCTCCATGTTACTGCTGTCTCTGTATCTTTCCTTCCTGTCAGCTTAAGTGTTTCTTAATGCCTAGCAGCTTCCTAGTGTTGTTTTGCCTTGATCCCAATGACATTCTCTAAAAGATTACTTAGTTCTTACCTGTTTCCCTGCTAAAAGTCCATTCTGCAGGGCCCAGGCAGACAGTGTGTTAAGACCTTTCACCACAGCAGCTTTGGGAACCAGCCTAGAGAGAACACACAGCAGTTTATTTCTACTGGTTTCAAAAGAAATCTGTTTTAGCATTTTCATATATTCCTTGAAAGCTGCAGTCCTCTAAAAAAAAAAAAAAGGGGGGGGGGGGCATACTTTGAAAGCCTTGATTTTTTATGTTATTTAAACATAATAGTATTTTTGACATAAATTTTAACCGTACTGAAAAAGTTATATAATTTCATATAATTTCAAGTGAGGGATGTATTAGGACACCCCCATGTTTTTCCTACTTAAAATAGCTCAAATCTGACACACACTCAAAGATTATATCAGTCTATGAGTCTAGTAATGGATTTTTAAAAAGTTTTAAAAGAATTTGAAATCTCATTTTTTTTATTGAAAGGTGCAAGTAAAGGACATTTGAAACAATTGCCAACATGCACAAGTTTAGCCAGCCTAATAACCTGGGAGCAGAACATGAAATGCTACAAGTCTCCAAAAACTCTAAAATGTCATATGGAAGTGCATGTCTGTAAAATTTAGAAAGAGATTGAACAAGTTTAACTGCCAAGGATGGCCTCAATGAAACAAACGTTGGTCCATAAGAAAAACAAGAAGGCCAGACTGAAGTTTGCCGAGAGTAAGCAGACAAAAACTTTATCATAATGTTCTTTGGATATTTGAATCTGAATGATCAGATATGTTTTGCATATACATAACACCAGACCTCACACCACTGTAAAGCACAGAGCTGGAAGTCTCATGGTTTGAGGATGCTGTAATGCAGCAGTGCTTGACCAGCTCACCATCACAGAACCCAGCATGAGTTCTACTATAGCTCAGAGGTTGCTTTATGAAAAATGTGAAACCATTGCTGACATAGCCTGAACATGCAAGAAACTCTTTAAACATCTCACAGCAAGAGTGGAACGAGGCAAAATTTCCTCTGACCAATGTCAGAGATTGAGAGATGGCAGGAAGTGTCTCACTGATGTAATTTCAACCAAAGTGATAAGACTATTTACTGAAGAGTTAAATGTTCCTCCTTTTTTCTCAGCTAAAAAAAAACACATTTTTTTTTATCATATGTTTTTATGTGTAAAACAATATTAATTTTGGTTTGGTTCTGTAATTAAATCGCATTCTTTTCAGTTAAAATAAGAAAGGTTTGCCACTAATTTGTGAACATTTTATTTGAAAGAACTGAATATATAATGACTTGTCCATTTTATTTTATTTTTTTGCATTATATACTTATTATATTCACTCTATATACAGTTGAGAAAAAAAGACTGAAAATGTCAACATTTTCTCAGTAAATGTATTTCCCATGAGCCTATTTGTATTCGATTCACACCAGATGTTGGTAACAACCAAAGTTATCCACACAATCACAAAAGTCAAAACAAAATTAGTCCATAAATGAACTTAGGTGTAATTAAGTGGAATTGCACAGGGAATAAGCATCAAATGCATGAAGAAAATGAGGTGCAAATAGACACAGACAGCCATAAAAACACCTGAAATTAATCAGCATTTTGAAATCAATCCTGTTCCTTATCAATATAATTTATGAGTTGATGGCTTATAAATAAAGTTTCTGGTTACCAAGCTATCCCTCAATAGTATGTAGGACGTGCTCTGCAACTTATGACTTGCTTTATGGACTAACATTTTGTCATTTCTTTGTATTTGTGGATTACTTGTGTTTTTACCAATGTCCAGCATAACTGCATTTCAATAATCCCAATAGAAACTTTTTAGAGACAGAAAATCTTGATATGAGTAGTACTTACAGAGGCTCTCAAAAATTAACACATCCCTCTCAAAATGGCAGATTTTTGTGGTGTAAAAGAAAATGAGACCGTGATGAATGATTTCAAAATATTTTTGATTGGGACATTATCTTCATAATTCAACATAAAAACAAACAAACAAGTCTATTAAGGGAATAAGTGTAAAAAAATACAAATTCAACCTGAAGTCTACATACCCTTAAATGACACCCTTGCTGAAGCATCTTCTTATTAATTTTTAGCACTAAGTCTTTCTGACTATGGTGTGATCTGAGTTCACACCAAAGATCAATTACAGTGATTACCCTATAATAAAGCTTAGCTTAACCCCTAACCCTAACCCTTTTTAGCAGGATTTTCCTGATTTTTCCATGCACATCCTTTAGCTAAAGCCTAGTTTGCAGAAAAGTTACAAAGGATTAGGATAAGGCTACAATGGGTCCCACAGTATTATTTATGCACTTCATAATTATTGAAACAACAAGAAGGAACAAGTCAGAGAGGCTACCAAGAGGATAACTGTTCTTGGCCTCTTGGTAGCCTCTCTGACCAGTTCTTCTAGGCTAAGTAGTGAGGATCCAAGACAAAATGCTTTTCATCTCAAGAAAACTTCCAGATCTGCCTAAAGTCTCCCAAAACTGTGTTGAATAATATGGTATAATCAAATTAAAATTTACATTTTGAATAACAATTCCTAAATGTACTGTTGGCAGAAAACAACACTGAGCATTACAAAAAGAACATTATGTCCACAGTAAAATATGTGGAAGGATCATGCTCTAAGGTTACTTTTTTCAGACAGAACTGGGATTTTATTAAGTTGAATGAAAATATTTATTGTTCTAAATATCAGTGAGTTTTGACCCAAAACCTTGAGGTCTTAACTGAGAAGGTGAAGATGAAGAGTGATTTTATTTTTCAATATCTCTTTGAGTATAAGCATAACCAAATAAGAAAAAGAAAGATGTCATAAGAGGAAAAAGCCCAGAACTAACTTCATCAGAAAGTCTGTGGGCTGACCTAATGTAGGCTGTGATCAAGAGAAGACCTCTTAATCTGCTGGAGGAGAACTTTTGTGAGGTAGAGTGGGCAAATATTGTCAAGTCAAAATGTGAAATACCGACACTTCTACTGAAGATGACTGAATAAATCATGTATTGAAAAATGACAATGATGTTCGTACATCTTCTATGCTTAATAATTGTCATGGTGCCTATGTTGAGTAGTGGATGGGTGAAAGGCGAGGTACAGGTTGGAAAGGTCACCATTCCAACAACAACGCAAGGATTCACAACCATGCACACAGAATCATATTTAACCTCACATTTGTGTTTTTGCACCTTTACAAGAAGCTAGATGCACATGGATGACATGAAAACTTCACACAGATTTGAGCCTTGGGCCTTCCTGCTGCTTAGCAACAGGGTTAACAATGGTCTCACCATGCAGAGCACACAACAATGTGCAATCCTAAAATATATTCATTTTTCTTCTGCACTTTGTTTGGAGTTTGTTACCTCTGCAAATAGACAGCATTGGCTTCCGGGTATATGTCTTTCTTCAGGTTGTTACTGAGATCCACCAACACCTTCAAAACAAAATATATTCATAAGTCTCACTTCAAAATTAACATCTTTTACAGCATGCACACACAGCTCAAAAGTTGTAGGAAGAGGCTAAAGAGTGCAGTTACTTATCAAAGTTTTAGCTGAAAGACTAAAGTGCCAAAAAAAATTATTGTTGTTAAAAACAAGTACCAGGACCTTTTTAGTTAAAGCTTAAGTTTCTTATGTTATAAGATACAACCAAGTTCATCCCCCACACCTCTCTCCAAATTTTTTGTCCTGTAAGAATCAAGGAAGGGGAGATTCTGGTTTATATTTTAATCACAGAAATACTTTGTTAAATATGTCAGGCTATCAAATATAAAACTAAAAAAAAAAATCTAGGCAAAGAAATAAAAAAAATTAAAGGGAAATGAAAAAAAAAAAAGTTTGGTGTATAAATCCAAACTGGCAGGGAAGATGACATTCAAATTTAAGCATCACCTTATTCATGCTCCATTTCATGCTCAGATTTGAGTATTAAATCATTCCTGTCGTTCCTCTTAATGATCAAGCTTATTCATACAGAGTGTCTATAAAAAGCATTCACCCCCTTGAATGTTTTAACCTTTTTACTGTTTTTACAAATCAATTAATAACAAAATGTGGCTTTTTTTGACATAAGAAATTACAAAAAAAAACAAAAAAAACAAAAACAAAAAAAAACCACTTTAACATCAAAATGAAAGCTGATTTCTAAAATAGTAACAATGAAAAATATTTTAACATGAAATAAGTGATTAGACATTCACCCCAGTTAAAGTGACTGGCCTACTTTAATAGAGCTCCAGCCGACTGTTGCCTGTAGTCTCACAATGAGTAGAACAGAGATCACCTGAGTGGTTTGAGTGTGTCTTAAATGATTATAGTATAAAGACACCTGTGTCATTCACCATTCACTGGTTAATCAATATTCCTGGCTACCATTACAGCATAAGGACTAAAGAACACTCCAAGCAAATCAAATAAAAGGTTACTGAAAAGTATAAGTCAGAGGATGGATACACAAAAATTTCTAAGCCACTGAACATTCCCTCTACAAACAACAACTGTTGCCCAGTTCATCACTAGTGAAAGCTTTGGGAGAGTGGCAATGAGAAAGCCACTGTTGAAGAAAATTCAGATCAATGTTTGACCAGAGTTTGTCAAAAGGCACGTGGGAGACTGCATGGCCAAGTGGAAGAAAAGTTCTTTGGTCTGATGAGATCAAAATGGAGCTTTTAGGCCATCAGACAAGACACTGTGGTTGGCGGACACTAAACACACATCACCACTGTGAAGCATGGTGGTGGAAGCATCATGTTGTGGGGATGCTTCCCAGCAGCAGGCCCTGGAAGGCTTGTAAAGATAGAAGATAAATTGAATGCAGCAAAATATTATGAAATCCTGGTGGACAATTTGTTTCCATCTGTAAGAGAACTATGGCTTTGGAGAACATTTATTCTCAGCAAAACAATGACTGGAAGCATCCAGCTAAAGCTACACAGAAATGGTTTAAATACAACCAGGTGGATGTTCTGGAGTGGCTCAGTCAAAGCCCAGACCTAAATCCAATAGAGAATTCGTAGTTACTCTTGAAAAGGGCTGTTCACAGTCGATCCCCACACAACCTGACAGAACTTGAACGGTTTTGCAAGGAGATATGGAGGAATATTGCAGTTTCTTAGGCCCGTATTCACGAAGAATCCTAAGACTAAAAGTAGCTCCTAGTGATGTCATTTTAGGAAAATTCTTAGAATTTCTGGAATTCTAAGAATTTTCTCTGACTTTTACCTTGGTAAGATCAAAGTTTTTCACAAAGCATCTCAGGCCTTAAGAAAGCTCTTAACGTGAGAAAATGTTAGGAGTTGTGAGGAGGACCTTTAGTGAGCCTAAGAGTGTCCTAAGCCTCCTGCAGTGCCACCTGGATGCCCGGGGAGAGAGAAGCAGATGTCACTGTAGGACAACAGGAATGCAACCAGGGTCAGTCCGGTCCATCCAGGACTGTATGCAGGGTTGGTGGGGGGGCAGGCAAACATAGTGAATTGCTGACAGTTAAACAGCAACATTAAATGAGTTACAACGTTTAATTTCTCTTTGGAATCAATAAAGTATTTTTGAATTGAAATGAACTGAATTGAATTAATAATAATTAATAATGATGATAAATAAAATAGGTGACGTAGTAACATGACCAGCATGGGAAAAAGCCATGATAAAACACAATACTGATGAGGATGTCAATAAGGCATGATCAAACATGTTGATGCTGTGTGGCAACTAATTTAATTTGTTTCATCATCATGACACACTTTTCTTAATCCAGTCTAGATTCTATGATTAGTTAATTTCTATCAACTGATTACTGGGGGCATATTTGTTGTTGGGGTTTTTTTGTATGTGTGTTTTTTGTTTCATGTATCAACCAATCACAGCCAAAACTAGACCTTATTGATTTATTTCAGAAGGACAAGGCATAAAAGCTACTAGGCCATATTGTATCTTTAAGACAGTCATTTTTATGACAGGATATGAGGGTTTTTTTGAGGGGGGAGAAGGGGGGGGTGACTGACTGGAGCAGTACTGCTCACAATAACTGACTAAATAACTGACTGCAGCAGTACTGCTCCAGTCAGTTATTTACCAACAACCATTAAACAGAAATAGAAGAAGACGAGGAACCAATCACAGTCCCAAGAAGACAGTGTCACACCTAGCAATGGGGTCAACCACACCTCCTTACTAAGATGGGAGTTTCTGTCGACTCCCTGCTCAGAGACGCTCTCAGCAGCTGACTGAATTACTCTTCAGCTAGGAGTCCTTGGCAGGAATTTTTAAACTAAGGTGGGAGGGAGCACTATAGGACTCTTAGTATCTTTGTGAAAACGAGCCCTGATGTGCAAGCCTGATTGAGACCTATCCACACAGACTCCATGCTGTGATTTCAGCCAAAGGTGCATTAAATACTGATTTGAAGAAGGTGAATATTTATGGAATCACTTATTTTATGTTACATATTTTTATTTAATTGTCATTATTTTGTAGAAAACAGTTTACACCTCGACATTAAAGGGTTTTTTTTGGTTGTTTTTGGTTTTTTTTGTCAAAAAAAGCCACATTTTGCTGATCATGACTGATTTCTAAAACTGATACAAGGGTAAAACATCCAAGGGGTTGAATACTTTTGATAGGCACTGGTTACAAATAAACTGAATTGAAAAGAAATCAAACCATATTGTTAGATCCAGTTTATTTACCTTCCCTTGAAGATGATTTTCCATTGTTGTCAAGAATTCATAATGTTCACGATGAACACAAATAAAGATCAGGTTAGCAGACTGGGCTGCTTCCGCATGGGTCATTACCTGTACAAAACATGTATTCAGCTGTTCGACACAATTCCTTACATACATTCAGTCAGGGCCTAAAATTCACTGTGGGATTGCGGATATTGCACATTATGTAATCAATTCCCACAAATCTAGTGTTCATAATGCGGGAAACTCCAGCATTATAAACACTAATGTTTAATAATGTGGACGTTCACATCAGAGCCATGAACTAAAACTAAACACTTCTAGCGCTCTCTCCTGCTCTTTAAAGTATGATTCAAAGCTTCCTCCTTTGTCCCAGTATATCTCTTGCTAGCAAACAAACCATTGTCAGATTAAGTGCTTTTAACTGTAAGCTAATCAAAACATATTGCGCTCATTAAAACGTAAATTTATCAGCTTGGAGGAAGGGGAGGGGACTACTGAAAAACAACGGTGCTGATGCCAGTGATGCTGATAATAACCCACATCCTTGGATCCTGCAGCAATTACTGTCAGTGGTTTTCATGTTACCAAGCAAAGAAAAGTGTCAGGCTAACTGGCTCAGAATATATCTGTGACTTAAACAGCGGTGGTGAAATCAGCAGCTCCATTTGTAAAAACTAGCCAAGGCTATAAAATATTAACTTTCCTCTGCAGCTCAGATGATATTTCTCATTCAGCAGTGGTGAAAAGAAAACGTGAGACAGATTCACCAAAAAATGATAAATTGCTTTATCAAGTCTAAGGACTCCTATGTTACATTCAATCATTCATCAGTTCATGCACACATTCACAGACATGTGAAGTTTCAGGCTTCTGAAGATACCATGATGCAGTGTGAAGATGAAATGTATTGACGACTGATCCTGTCAAAATTGGAAATCACAAGAGAAATAAATAAATAAATGGCTTGATAAAGTAATTAATGGTGGCAAATAATGTATCAAAAAGAACTTTACCAGCTTGTTTGATTATATAGTATAAAGTAATATTTGTTTATCTTTTTCAACTGTATACATTTAACATTTTCACTCGTATTTTATTTTCCATTTTATTTCCAATCTTATAGCTTTATAAATTACTTTTTCAATTTTTTTCATTTTTTCCATTTCTGTATCTATTTAACACAATGTTCTTATTTATTTTCACATTTCAATTCATTATTTTTCATATTCTGTGTTTATTATTTTTTTATTTACTATTACTTTTTTTAATCATACATTGACTTATTTTTTTCCTCTAATATTTCCACTTTACATTTTCTCCCCTCCTGTTTTCTCCTTTGTCTGTTTATTTACAGATTTCTTTCCTTTTTTCCCCTCATGTTCTCTTTGGCTTTTCCTTCTGACTCTTTGCAGAAGGTAAAGTGACAAAGGGGCAAGGATAGGGGAAGGGAGCCTGATGGGCTGATATTCAGAGTCAGCTTGTCTCCTATAGGTCTACATCAAGATCCAAGCTCTTAGTTCAGAAAGTTGTTATTGTTTCTGTTGTTGTTTGTTTGATTGGTTTTTTTGGATGCAATATTTGACACAATTACTTTGTCAAGCCATTGATAATGTTATAATGAATATTTTTATTGCCAATTTTGGCATCACCAGTCCTCCAAAGGATTTGAAGGAGATTCTGAAAACAGAATAATTTATTCTGGAAATAGATGAAAAAGAGACAGAGGAGGGAGAAAGAAGAGATGAAGGCAAGAGAGAAGAAGGAGGCACCAAAAGGATTAATGTTCCCCAAAATGCAGCCCAAAAAGTTGGGGAAAGAGGCAATAAATTATAGCAATGCAAATAGTTTAGATGGCAGCTCAGCAAAGACAGAGCTCATGTGAGCAATTTAACTATTTAGGAATTTTAATTTTAAGTTGTTACATTGAGAGTTGCAGCTGAGAATGATGAGAACAAGGAGTAGAGCATGGAACCAAAACAGGAGAGCCACAGATGCCACTATGACAAACAAAAGGGAAGAAGTTTACACAGAACGTAAGTAAGAATGTCACAAGATTTCTAGTTAATCTCACAAGTAGCACTATTTTTATCCTTAATAGTTTTCCATGCTTACAAATATGTTCTACCTTTAAGCCCTGAGTTCTTAAGTGGAAGAATGAAGTAGAGGAAACCAAACAAGTAAATAGACAAGAGAGAACATCTCGAATGACCACTTGGAAGGCTGAAAGAGACAACAAATTAGAGCGGCATGTGAGACAATATAAGACCCATAGTCAAGCCCAAAGGTAATTCCCCCCCAAAGTCTATAAATCCCCTCCATGTCAAGCATGTAAGGAAGAAATCCCCACCCTCTCGCCCCCCATTTTAAAAAGTGAATTTCAGGCTCTGTTCATTACATAATTATATACAGCATACATACATGTTTGTCTTTTTGTTCAGATTTTATGAGAAAAACTCCAGCTTCAGTGATATGTCATGTGTTGTACCTGAGCTCCCTGCGGCAAAGGGCCACAGCTGTGGGGTCTTCTGCTGCCGTACACAACTCTGTAGCCAGACTGGAGCAGATGGAGGCCCAGAGAGCGCCCCAGGTCTCCGGTCCCAAATATACACAGCATCTCTGGCTCAGGGGCAGCTGCCATTTCCAGAGGATGTAGCGATATGTAGTTTTGCTCCTCGGACTTGCCTCTTACCACGCTCATGTTTGAATTGTCAGAGTAAATATGTTGTGTTGTTATACTGCAGTGGAGTCTGACCTTTACTCTCCTCCTCCCCTCTTTGACCTATCTCTGCATGACATAAATGGGTTTGTATTTATTTCTCCTACAATCACCAGCCAAGTACACGTGTGATGGAACGTGCCAGTATAACAGCATCAATCTCACTAACTGTGTTTTTGAACAATTTTCTTCTTATTAGTATTTTATTATTATTCTATACTATTATTATTGTAATAACTGCTATAAAACAGTACAACTTTGAGTGGTACATTAGGAACATGCAGAACGTACCTACAGATTCAGAATTTTTTCTTTCCTTTAGATATTATCACTTCTGAGAAACATCATTATCATTCTTGTACTTCCATAATCTGATTTTCATGTTTCACATAAGAAAAAAAAAAATCGTTGTTCTGCTTTCCAGGGCTGCCATCTTTTATTTCTTCTGTTTCCACACTAGACACAATGCCGTGTGGGAGATCCTGGCCCACATATTCATTATCATTTCAAAACCTGCTGTTCCGACCAAATGGCTAGAAAGACAATTTGCGCAAATTCAGTGTTTCCCTGTCCCCATGGCTAAAACATCTGCAAAGATGTGACATGAACAGACTCAACAGAGCAGAAATGAAGCCTAGCATATATGTTAGTGTTTTGCATGTAGTTGTTTTGCTTTGTAGTTTGTTATATGTGGCTATATGCTTACAAGTTTTTGGTTGTGCTTGTGTTTGAAACAGATCAGAATGATCAGCGCTGAGTGAGGTCTCAGCTGTGATATGCTGCACCTGGGAAGCTGGCTCTGCAGACAGGGTGACATCCTGGCTGCAGGAACAACACACAGCATCACATCAAATTTACTAACTGTTTAGCACAAAAATACTCTTCCTCATGAAAGCAACAATCACACTATACATATACATATCCGCCAACGTTTATGGGCGATAAGCAGCGTACCGCCGCAGGTTTTACAGTGAGGTCCATAACTAAAGCATTAATGTCTACCAGGGGGGATATTGCAGCAAAATGAAAAACTCTTTTATGCCTAACTTTTAAGGGATCCATTCAGTTGTAGCACTGTTAGAATGTACCTGATAGTACATCCACTATAATGACTCATTTACTTGCTTAGCCTCTGAGAAAACTCCCCTTTCTGGATCTTTTCATGTTCCTTCCCACATTTCAGTCTTTCTGTGCAGTCACATCAACGCTTTTCTTTCTCCATAGCTATTGCTGTTCACTTAAGGACCTATACAGTATGTCCACATGCTAATACCTATTGAGTCAACTATGTAAATTTATACAGAGGTGTTTGTAATGGTGTCATCTGAGCCCATGGCCTGTACCTCTATAATGGAGTAATTGGTAAAGTAAAAGAGTGTGTGTACAGATTAGCTGTTGCACTCCCTTGACACTCCCAGTAGTTTTAAATTGTTCATGACACGTGTGTTAATTTGGCTTCAAACTTAAATGTTGTTTTAATGTTTCAGCCACCGGTGCAGCAAATATGCTTCCAGCAGCTGATCTGAAATAAGTGGAACTGATGAATGTGCTCCAAGAAAAAAGTGCTGTAACCTGCCATACATTTATCTGCAAAAGTATTCATACTTTGGACTTTTTCCACATTTTGTCATATTACAATCATAAAGTTCACAGTGAGTTTATGTAATGGATCAACACACAAGTACAAAGTATATTGCAAAGTGGAAGGTACACAACACTTGCTTCTAGATATTTTTCAAAATCAAAAATACAAAAATTGTGGATCTATATTCAAATCGAGAGTGTGGGCATTTTATGTATATGTATGAACTCCAGTGCAACAGGCCACCTTCAGAAGTCACCTAACTCGTAGGGTCTATCTCAGCATGATTTAATTTCAATACAAATTCTGTTGTCTGTGAAGGTCTCAGAGATATGTTAACAAAAATTGCAAAAGAGAGATTAAGGACTTTATCCGTGATATGGATAAAATGTCAAAGAAATATAAAGTATTGATTAGGTTTAAAACACTATGCTGGGGCATTGGGCAGCTCAGTGGGTAGAGCGTACACACCATGTGCAGAGGCTGTAGTCCCCAATGCGGTTGTCCTAGGTTCAGTTCCTGTCTCGAGCCATTTGCTACATGTCTTCCCCTTCTGTCTCCTCCCCATTTCCTGTTTATTTACTGTACAGTAATGTCCACTTGAGCCTAAAAAATCTTTTTAAAAAACACTATCCTGAGCTTTAAACAATTGAAAACCTACCCAGACATTGTTGTCTACCTAAACTGACAGACAGGGCAAGGAGAGCTTTAATGACAGAAACACCTAAGAGACCCATGGTAACTCAAGAGGAGCTGCACAGATCCCCAGCTCAGGTGAGATAATTAGGGCAACTATTAGTCATGCACTCTGCAAATCTTGCTATTCTGAAAAGATAGCAAGAGGATAGTCATTGTTGAAAGAGAATCATAGAAAATGTAATTTGCTGTTTGCTAAAAGGTTTGAGAAGGACACAGCAAACACATGAAAAAGATCTTGTGGCCAGATGAGACCAAAATTAAATTTTTTGGCATAAATGCAAAATGGAAAATGTAGGGAAAAAATTAGGTAATACCTGCTAGCTCTCTGAGCTTTCTCCTTCTCTCTTATGTATTATCTCAAATATTTTTCATGAAATAATCTGATTGTTTGTTATGTTCTTATTGTTAAAGGGGGGTATTATGTATTTGGCACACAGTGCTATTTTATAGTACAATTAAGTGATTATGTTACCTTCATTTACAATAAAAAATGCTGTATATATATAAAAAAAACAACTTACAAGAAATTTGACTTTGCATCATAGCCGTATCTAAGGCCTTGAAATTGGCCTCTGTCTCTGTCCCACTTCCCCTTCAGCAGGTCCTCAAACAATGCTTCTCCATGCCGTCTATTGATGCCATTTACAACCGTTCTTAGGAGTGTTGTAGATTGTATGATAAGCTCAGCAGACCCGCAGTTCCACCAGGTGTTTTGCTGCTGCCACTAGTCTGGTGGAGCTGTGTGGGGGAGGCGTTGGGGAGGGGTGCTCTATTGGGCAGGAGCTTGGGTTGGGACTGAAGCTCCAAGGTGGAGCAGGAGCAGGCGTTAAGGCACCTTCGAACAGCTGCCAAAGGAGATTCAAGAATTTCTCAAACATGCATGAATGAGTCAAAGCAACACTCCAGGTATGTTTTTGATAAGGGAGTGATATTATAACAGGATATAAAGCTCATAAAAGTTTATTTTGAATTATAGTCCCCCAGGACTTAACAGAGTAGGACAGCAAAGCTTTGAATGAAAAAGTAAAGAACATAATTTTTTGCCACCTTTTAAATATTCTACTGAAATCCATAATCTCAACTGAATAATGTTATGTTAAACACATTAAGCAGTCTGTCTGCGTGTTTTGCTTGTACTGCTTGCCATCAATAAATCTCATCTGTTGTGAATAAACACAGTGAGGACATTTTTGCCATATCTGTCCACATTGCTCTAAAAGTCCATTTTTACTGAGCTAATACAATGGCTAAAACTCTTGTGAACCTCTATAGAGACAGAAAAACATGTGAATTGTACAGTATCATCCAACCATTTTAATTTTCTTTTTATTACACACAAGTGCAGAGATGTGTTAATCCCTCCAAGACATGCTGAGCAGCATGGGCATGGCATGATGTCTTGGGAGCCTTGACATCAAATTCAAACTTGTACTACATTGATTAATAAAGGTGTATCCAAACATATTTAAATGACTGAACTAACACAACACATTACACGTAACACACAATCCCCACTGTGAAACGTGATGGTGAACAGCTGGTTAGAACTGATGAAAAATTTGATTCTGGTAAATACAGGATAATCCTGGAAGGAAAGACTTTAGACTGGAATGAAGGTTTACCTTCCTGCAGGTACAAAACATACTGCCAGTGCCACAATAAAATGGCTTAGATCAAAACATATTCATGAGTTAGAACCATCCCAGTATCCAGTTAAGAATCTGTGGAAAAGCGTGAAAATGTATTTTCTCAGACACTACATTAACTCTAACTAAGCTGTTTCGCAAGGAACAATGGGCAACAAAATCTCTCTTTAGATGTAAATGTGTGTGTTTGGATGATTATACTAAGTAGTGAATGTAATACCCATCACCATCCACATTTATAGCTCCCTTAGTGAAACATTCGCATAAGTCCACCACAAAATGTCATATCTTCAAATTTGCCATGATGTCCAAACTTTCAAGAGGATCTCCAGCTCTATGTGCATTTGGTGCTTATCAAAAATATCTTTTGACGCTTAACAATTATGTACACATCCTTACAAAACAGGCTCACACTTTATTTTATAAATGTCAGAAAAGAGTTTCAATTTGGAATTTATTTGGTGAACAATGCCTACATTTTGACAGTTCTTTTTGTGTTACTCTGCATTTCATTAAAAACCAAAAAAGCATGAATATAAAACATTTATTTTGCAACTTAGGAGACCAAAATGAAGAATTCTCATTTGCAACCCCTTTTGATTCCACTGCTAGCAAGCACAGGAGGTCAGAAAGAAATGATGTGCCGCTCATGCATAGCTCTTGTCGGAAATTATTTGGGAGAATCCAGCTGTTTCCAGCCGTCAGAAGGAACTCAGAGGAATATGAGGTGCAGTTGGTCAGACAGCTTCCAGTTAGAGCACGCATATAGTGGATAGCTTCATGCTGCTACAATGGCAAAGGAATGGCCTGCAGGACACATGATTTTTGAGGAATTTCTGTTTGATGATTGCTACTGCAGCAGTGCATTACACATGAGCTTCAGATGTAGGTTCTGACTGTGCTCAGGTTATGATCTTAGTAAAAAAAAAAAAAAAATTTTAAAAAGCAGACTGAAGGAAAGAAATGTAATAAAAGATACTGCATGAAGTACAAGGAAACACAGAGAATCTCAAAGAGACTGAGGCACAAAAAAGAGACGTTGCACAGGACAGAAATTACTTATCGTAGAACAAAGACAATTATTATAACCAGAAGTTCCCAAAGCATTCACATTAATATTCCATTAATATTCTATTACTGGCTTTCCAGACAGGCAAATTGGGAATGTTCATTATAAAACACTGAAAACTTCTTTAGGGAGATTAAGAAACAGTCGGATTAAAGTATATCTTTTTTTGCAGATATACTATATTTCTTCTAAGAAATTAATTGGTTTGTGTGCAAATGCCTGTCTGAATGCATTTTTGAAACGAAACTTTACAACACTTGCTTTTAGATATTTTTTCAAAATCAGAAATTGTGGATCTAGATTCAAATCAAGTGTATGGGAATTTTATGTATATTATATGAAGGAACTCCAGTTCAACACACTGCCTTCAGAAATCACCTAACTAGTAGGGTCTATCTGAGCATGATTTAATTTAAATAAAAATGCTGATTTGTTTACAAAAAATTGCAAAAGGGAGATTAAGGACTTTATCCCTGACATGGATAAAAATTCAAAGAAATGTAAAGTATTGGTTAGGTTTAAACACTATCCTGAGCTTTGAACATTTGCAAACTATACAGTGCCTTTCAAAAGTATTCAATCCCCTTAAATTTCTCATTCTTGCCAACATTACAACCTCAAATTCAAATACATTTTATTGCAAGTGTATGTGAAAGGCCAGCAAAATGTAGCATGTAATGAAGTGAAACCAAAAGATAGTTTATGAAATGGTTTACAAGATAAAAAAAATATTGTGAAGGAACAAACAAAAGATATTCTCATAATTCAGACAGGCATATGTTTAATCCGTGAAGGAATATGATTTGGATAGTCTTGACTGTATTCTTTGTTTCACTCATTTCAGGAGTTTGGAACATTTCTTTGACGTTTGTTTGTGGATTTTGGAATGGCTGTCAACATTAGCTGTAATCTGAAAGTTATTTTTGTCTAAACTTTTTAGATATATCCCTGCTGCAACACCTGAATCAAATGATTGAATTACCTCTTCAGCGTACTATCAAGTTTGGCAGAGGCCTGGTAACGAGCAATTCATTTCACTCAGGTGTGTTGGAGCAGGAATGGGTGCATTCACACCAGCCTTGTTTGATTCACTTTAATCAAACGCTAGGTCGTTTGGCAAAAAAGTCAGTTTGGGAATGTGTGAATGTGCAATTGAACCCTGATGCAGACCAAAAAAGCAAACTCTGGTCCACCTACAAACCTAGTTTTCGGTTGAAGTGACTGGTATGGTTTGAATGCATAGTGAATGCCAATCGGACTGAAGACCACTCCAAAAGCAGGAAGTGGATTAAAGTGAAGGGTAGTCTGGATAAATACAACCAAAACAATTGTGTGTGTGTCTTGTGCTAGTGGGAGAAATGGTTCATTCTGAGCCCATTGTTGAAGAGTGTTCATTTGGCACATTTGCCAAAGACGAAAGAGAAATCCTACAACTACTACAATCTGATGCCACTCAATTTTTGTTTACATTTTGTGAAGAAAGAAGTTGCACTCAGTGTCTTTTTCAGAGGTTTTCATGTGATTTCCCTCAGTGGTTTTTGGTGCAGTGCTGCCACAGTCAAGGTGGTAAACAGGTTGCCCAAACAGTTTGGTTCGTTTGACACAGTGCGATGTGAAAGTGAACTGCACCAGCTAAAAATGTAACAATGTTGCAACTTTGGTCCCCGATCAAACCAAACTATCAGGTGTGAAACACCCTAAAAGCTGCAGCATAGTAGCTCTTGAGGACTAGGGTTGGAAAGCCCTGGTTTCATTTTTGTGAACAATATTTCATATTGAACTGTCAATATGTTAAATTAAGTCTTATTACCTTTATGTTGATTATATGAACTGACTGGTTTATTTCAATATTGCCCTTCAATATTTACTGTATTTTAGTCATAAACATTCAAGTATCTCTCTTTTGTTTTGGGATTTTTTTTTTTTTTAGGTTAGTGATAATTTGTGTTGTGCCCACTGCAGTTGTGCATTTGTGTTCATAATGCTGGAAAGTTACAAATAAAGTTAAAAAGAATAAATAATCAACTCACATCTATAATGTCATATTCCAGCCTCTTTTTCATTGGCTGCCAGCAACACATGTTTGCAGTTGGGTCAGTGATCACCTCACACTACTCAACAGTCATGTCTTAGCAGGTTTGTAGTCGTGCAATCTCTCCATTTTCAGATGGCTTGAATAGCACTCTGCAAGATTTTTAAAGTTTATGTCCTAATCCTTCTTTATTTCTGACCAGGTGGGTTTCTTGGTCTTCCTGATACTGTTGTTCGTTAATGTTCTCGAAGGCCACCTTAAGACTAGACTAGTGAAGTGGCGTCTCTAAAGCATGATTAACGGATGTTTATGTGATCTGAAAACTTTTGAATCTTCATGTTCCTCAGTCTGTGTACATGTAACTATAGCAGCGGGTTATATTCTCTTGCTTTCTGTTGGGCTTTTTTTTTTTTGTACTGCTGCATTCATCTCATGTATAGAGCAATATGCTGGATAGCTTGCTGCCTCAGTTTTGGCTCAAACTGCTCAGATTTTTCTCACAGTGCCTCAAATGAGAAGCTGTTGTAACTGCTTAATGTTATCTTTGATTAGTAGTCTGGACCATAAATCTGCAAACAAATCCGGGTGAGAAGCTGCTCTAAATAAAACATTTTATTACACATTAACCATCATCTCCTAATAATTAATTAAATTACAGAGTTGATGGAGGGAGGACATCAGCTGAGGGCCAGTCACCCTGTAAGGAGTACAGGGAGGTTAAATTAGCAGAATAAAGTGAGGGTTCTGCAGGTGGTTTTAGCGATTTCTACACCTTAAAGGAGAAAGCCAGCAGGCAGACGTGCCTCTGTAAGGTAAAATGGGTTCTGGAACGTCAAAGGCCTCAGGGGTGCCTCCTCCTCCAGACTACAGAGTTGGTGGAGGGAGGACATCAGCTGAGGGCCAGTCACTCTGTAAGACGTACAGGGAGGTTAAATTAGCAGAACAAAGTGAGGGTTCTGCAGGTGGTTTTAGCGATTTCTACACCTTAAAGGAGAAAGCCAGCAGGCAGACGTGCCTCTGTAAGGTAAAATGGGTTCTGGAACGTCAAAGGCCTCAGGGGTGCCTCCTCCTCCAGACTCCTCAATATATAAAACAATGAGAGAAAAAGGTGGAGATAATTGTATTGAATGTGCCTTAATTTGGGAAGTTTGAGTGTAAATCAGTTAAATAAAGTAAGTGGATCATTGATTTTTGAACTATATTTGTTTGAAGATATTTGCTTAATGATCCCTATGATTTTGATGCATTGATATTTTCCCGATGATTTTAATGATTTTCATGTGTATTTGCTTGATGATTTTGCTTGATAATTTTGATGTTTTTGATGACTTTGTTGTGTACTTAATTGATGTTTTTATGATGTGAAGCATTTTGAACTACCTTGCGGCTGAAATGTGCTATACAAATAAATTTAATTTAACTGATCCAGGTAACAGTTCCCTTTCAAAAATCAGACATGCCTCTGTAAGGTAAAATGGGTTCTGGAACGTCAAAGGCCTCAGGGGTGCCTCCTCTTCCAGACTACAGAGTTGGTGGATAGTTTGGATCTCTTTCACCAATGAAAGAGATCCAAACCAATGAAAGTGTGAAATTTTGTGGTATTCCCACACAATCAAAACAGCTATTTTTACATTGGAATTACATTACACACATTGCCCTGTTTATAAACTAGGAGACTTCTCAAGCCAATGATTCCAGTGAATTTTGTGTAGGTATATCAAAGAAGGCTTAACACAAATGCATGCCACACTTTTTAGATTTTTATTTGTATAATGTTTTATAATATGTATTCTTTTTCCTACCACTTCTTTTTACGCTATGCTGTATTAGTGTATCATATAAAATCCAAATTAAATACCTGAAAAAATGTGATTATAAGATGATCAAATGTGAAAAAGTTCAAGTGGTATGGATACCTTTGCATGTTCACAGGCTGCAAATGTAAAATTATTACTTCCATTATTACTAACAGGCATGCATGCTGCACAGAAATATCCCAACTCATCCTTTATATCTGCTTTAACGGTTTGAGCACAGGCTGCATATTTGAAGTTGAGAACCTTATCTGGGAAGCCAAGCAACAGGAATCAGAGGCGGGAAGAAGCTGCATGAAACTTCAGATTTAGAGATTTTTTTCCTTTGTCCACCGCACATCGTTGCTGAATTACACAGCCTTGCTGGAATCTTTTTCAGAGTTCATCCCTGTCAAAAACAGGGGAGAGAGTGTGAATCTTTAAAAATGCCTCCACAAAGATGATGCTTGGAGAGCAGGCTTTGATAATCCTTTCGCTTTATCTGACTTCTTCACCTTCACTCATGCCTTGTGTCTGTCTTTTTAAGAACGGAGAGAGAGTGAAACTGAACAGTCCTTTTTGATTTCTGTTAGCCAGAAAGCCCAGATTAAAATCTGCTACGTATCAGAGTCATTTTATATAATGATATCTTTGACAAACAGCTGTGGCCTGCAAATAGCACGCGTCCACATAGCTCCTTCTCGGAGCCTATTATGAAGTTAAAATATGACTAAAGCATTTTTTTTGCCTCATCTCCTCAGCCATGCATCCAGTCAAGTGAAACACTAGACAATGTAGAAAAGGCTGACACAGAAGTCTAATTCTGGAAGGATGAAAACCCCACACTCATCAGAGGTGCAATTTAAAGGTCTGGGGGGTTTTGTTTTGTTTTTTTAAGGATGACAACCAAGGGTAAAATAAGAGTGTGGGCTAGGCATCATGCAATTTGCACAAGTGTAATGAGCAGTGAGATGATTAATGGTGATTACGTGAATTATTATTTGAAACCTAAAGCTGACAATGGGATAAAAATTGCTCTAATGAGCAGAGAAGCCATTTGTTTCATATTTCCCTTCAAATATCCTTCCTTCATGAATTTAGAACTTACAAGAGGCTATACTCACAAGAAACCATAATCAGTGAAATATAAGCTTAAGCCAGCAGGCCTGTTGGGAGAGAAGCATGGTCAGTTTAATCAAGACATACTGTCAGGTAAAAATAAACCTGCACCTTTGTGTCAGATTTCCAGTATATTTGATTTGCCCTTCTGAATCTTTCTCAAGGTTTTCATAGTTATCCACTGGGTTGTAAATTTCAGTAAAAGCACATCATTTCTGAGAAAAGCTTCATGATTACCAAAAAAGGGACAACAATGAAAAGAATAAAAGTCCAACAAGGCCAGGTGAAATTGTTTGTAGCAAAATACTTTTTTTATTACTGATATACTATAAAACATTTTTTATGACCATATTCGTGATAAATCTGCTCTAATTCTCATACTTTGTTTTCAGTGTCAGACGTCAGAAAAGTCTGAGAATGTGAGTCAAAACCAGTGTCAAGACTGGTTTAATTATTTGATTGTAGTTTTGATTATTTGTTATCTGTGTTTTCCTTAATTCTTATTTTGATTAGATCAGCCTTGTTTCTGTTTTACTTTAGTTCAGTTCTTTCTTAGTTATTCTAGTTAGATTATGTTTATTTATTTATTCCTTGTGTTTATTTATTCTTTGTTAAATTTAGATTCATTGTACTAGTTCCCCTGTTTGTGTGCTTTCCCTCACCCTCTGTGCCATTTTGTCTTTCTCTCTTCAGCCTGCCTTCTGCTTTTTCCTTTCACACCTGCAACCCATTAGCTAATCACCCTTGGTCTATTGTTCCACCATTCACCCTCCTAGTTTTTATACACCTCTCTTTCTCGCTGGTTCTGCTTGTTTTACCTCGTTTTTCTCCATGTACTCGGTTCATTTGTGTTCCTGATCTTTGTGTCCTCCTGGCAAGTTGTTGTTTTATACTCATTTTTCATTAAATAACCAACCATCTACTCATTGCTTCAGTTGTTTTGCATTTGTGTTCATTCACCACCAAACAACCAGCTGAGAATTTTTTTTTTCTTTGATCACTGAATCCTGTCGATTTTATAATTGATAAGGCCTGACTGCTGATTGGTCAAATGGAAACTAAACCATAAAATTTTTCTCCAGTTTATGAATGGACCATACCAAGTCAGGTCACACTGACAACAGCCTTCTGGTGGACATGTTACTGAGTGAGAAGGACTGAGTTAGCTTTTCCTGTGTAATTAAGAAGGAAATCCAATTAAGCATAAAAGAAGTAAGAAACCTTGGAAAAGGAAAGCGGATTAGACTTAACGAAGCAACAGAAGGGCAAGGTTGCTCTGTTTTAACCTTATAATAAGTTCAATTCCACATTTCATAGAACATGCCAGATCAAAATTGCTAACAGGTTTTTAGAAATCACACATTTCCAAAATGGAAGAAGCAATTCTGGGATCTAGCCATTAGGGGTGTAATTCTCTGACCCCCAATGAGTTAAGGCTCCCCCATACTTCATCTGAAGCATCAAAATCATCTCTCACTGATGTAGTTGTGTGACAAAAATTGCATCATCTTGTTCACAGGGAGGCGTCCTTCTCTTCTCGGCACTATGCCCAGGTTGAACACAGAGCTCTGTGGGATTTGTTGTGTGATCAGTCAGAAGTTTGTGGGTATGTTTTATGTGGAAAACAGCTCATATAGCAATGTTGATATTTCACCTCAACTAGCCCGCTTTCACTATCAGGCAAAATTAATACTTTTGAGGAGAATTTATCAGACGCAGTGAGAAATTATGTACATTTGTACGGTTGTTCACAAAATGATGGAAACTGCAAAGTCATTGTCCACAGAGGAGGCTGTCTCCTGCAACCACATGACTGCTTGTCAACTGTTTGGCTTTTTGTAAAGTATAGAAGAGAGCCTTAACTGACAGCGGTTCTTGACTGGAACCATGTTATACAACTTTTTCAAACAACATCTGGCCCAACAAAGAACAGAGATTCATTATTGTCTGTGATCTACCAGCCACCTGCACTGATTCTAAGCTTCTTTGCTCAATAATTGATTTAACTGGATAAGACTATTGAAGTTCTTTTTAAACTTGGGGAATATTACAGTTATGGTAAAAAGAAAATCACTGCAGATTTGTCTCCAAAAGTGAGATAATGCAGACTGAAGAAGCTTGATCATAATGTTTCAAAGTGTCAAAGTAATATGGAGTCATAATGCATAAGAAGTATAACACTGTGTCTGTTTCTGGGTGTTGATGATCTGCTTAAGTATGAAAGTAAAGGAGAACTTGACTCTAAAAGGCCACAAAGCTCTTTAACTTTGGTTTCCAGAAGGAACAATTAGAGTTGTTTAGTCTCCCTGGATAAGAAGATCAACTAAAGTATAAGAAGTATGCACCTTCCTCCTTTTAGTAAAGCTGTTGCATTGTTCTAAATGTTTTGTTTGATAAAACCAACAGAAACTGCAATCCTTAGAAACAGCTCACAACTTTGACTTCAGAAAGTAAATACTTACACATCCCTATTTTGCTAAAAAGTCTTCATGCTTTTTTTTTTTTTTTTTTTTTTTTTTTTTTTTAATTTCTTTTTATCGTGCAGTGACATTGCTTTAAGCAGCTCCCATTTCAGATTTTGTTTACCTCAGAAGAGCTTTGCTTACTCTTCACAACATTATGGGTTACAGCACATACCTTACCTTACATAGTTTATGACAAACTTTAAACAGGATTTTTTTATAGCTTTCTTTTAGCAATGCTTGACTTGCAACTCTATGAAGATTTAATTGTGAAGTGCTTGACCAATACTCATCCTGTTAATAGATTCTTGTACCTGAGTTTGAACTGTGTGCTTTGCAGCTCCTCCACAGTTAACATACAACTCTTGGCTACTTCTTCAATTGACACCCTTATCTCCTGGTCAGTCAGGTAAGGTGGACAGCCTGTCTTAGCAAGTTTTCAGCTGTACCATGATGGATTGAGCAGTGCTGTTGTTCAAAGCATGAGCTATAGTTTATAAAGTAAACCTGCTTTAAACCTTTCCACAGCTGTATCTCTGAGCTGTCTGGTGGATTTCTTGGTCTTCATGATGCTGTTTCTTCCCCAATGTTCCCAATTCTTTTTCTTTTTACAAAGAAAATAAAAATCTAAATAAAAGATGGCCATATCTGTGTCATTACAGTGTATAAACTCAACATTTCAATGTACGAAATTGAAATTCCTTAACTCGAATTTCAATTTCATGCAATTACTGCAACAGCATTTCCTATTTTTTATTTTTATTACTGAGGTTTGTGCCTCTTACTGTGTTGTCAAAATTCCCTGTTCTTATTCTGTTGTCTGCAATTTTACCTGCTGTTACTCTGTGCTGTCAGTGGATGGGGGCATTTATATTAATATATATATATTTTTGGAGAGGTTTATGACTTTTGGTGTAGTGTTAATGGTTTCCTCTTGGTGTGAATGTGTGTGTGAGTGTGTGGTGGGGGGTTGAGGGCTGGCATTGCCCTCGCATTATCCTGTTTCCTGAAAGAATACAACCATGTATACTGCCAGTGCTGATAAGACACAGCAGATTGTTGTGCATGCTGCTGTCTCAAGTAGGTTTTCCACTGGCACAGAGATGTATTCATTGTCTTCTACAGTAATCTCTTACAGCTACAATGCTATTTTCCATTCTTTGTATTTCCGTTATGTTCCATTGTCTTGAATATTGTAACGCTTTGTATTACCAAACAGCACACAGCTTGCTAGCAGAGATAAGAGCATTTTGCAGATATATTAGTAAAAAATAATGACAGAGTGTAATATAAAATATTCTATACTGCCATAACTGTTTTAATACTGTTTTTATTGTGAATATTCATCTGTAGTTAACACATTAATTGAGGAAGCACATAAAAATATTTCATTGAGCACTGAATATAAACAAGAACTTATTCAATCTGTAGCTTTCTCCTACAAAGTTTAAAGCTCTGTGAAAGAGTAGTAGTTATAAAAGTGTCTTTAAAAATTAACTTGACATAAAACTAGAGCTTGAAGCTTCAGTCATAGACATTCACTGATTGACTTATAGTCATATCTAATGTGTATGCATACAATATACATAGAAGAAACAGAGCGCCCTGTGCCTGTGTCTAGCAGGAAAATATACTTACAGAGAAAAACAAATAACTCACAAACTGCAAAAATGTAATATTTAAGCTTTTTAAACATGATAGATGTGTGCAGTTATATGTCATTGTATGAATGTGTGTAAATTACATTGCACTTCATCAGGTGGAGTCTTTGTTTGGAAGGTGGGTGAAAAATGCACAAGTGGCAAATCGGAAATGGCAGCAAAAGAGGGTTAAAATCCCTCGAAGTGTAATGCAATGTGCCTTAATCTGCATGCTGTGAGTGTGTGTTTGGGATACACACAGACTAAAGCATATTAAATATTGCAGAAAGCTGATTAACTCTTTTTGCTATTCATTTATTTATTTAATGCATAATATATAACTAGAAAGATAAGAAAAGATGCTGATAAGGCCTTGTCTTTTGGTTTAAAAATGCATGTCCCAGTATGTTGAGCATTTAGAAGCAACAATCTTTTTTAATTAACAGACAAAACTTTTAAATCCAAGTTTAATATCGAATATTTATCTCAAGATCATCATTGGTTTGTGACAAAACAAAGCATTAATTTATATAATTTCATATAGATTTGTGTCTGAATGTCTCATTAAAACTGTTGAACCAATACACACAGGGATTGTTCAACTATTAAGATGCAGAGCTTCTCACTGAAACACATTTTCCATCAGTTTGTGTGTTCTTCCTGCTTATCAGGACCACAATGCAGCAATCCAAGCAAAGACTCCCAGACCTCCTATTCTCCAAGCAACTCCTCTAGCTCTCCCAGGAGGGAACACACTCCATTCCCAACCCAGCAAAGAGACACTGCCCAGATTTGCTTTCTGGGACAATTAAGCCTCTGGTTGCAGCTCAGAAACACTGTCTTTTGAACTGTCTACTTCTGCAGGTGAGATTCCAAAATGGTGCTGATCTATAGACACAGACACAACCAGCTCATTTCGCTTATGACCAATACAGTCTACCAGAAACAGCTTAAATTGGAATAAAGTCAAAAACAAGTCAATCTGGGAACTCAGCAGTCGGATGTACAACAAAACATACGTAGCTTGCTTCTTGTGGCAAGAACACAGTCCTCAAGCATGAATCTGATCATTTCTTTAGCTTTTAAAGATGTGTGTTATCAAAATTGTTTTTGTTTGACTGCATTCAAGTATCACTAATAAAAAGTACAATACAAATTCTTCTAAAACTTTTCATATGCCTTATAAAGTGTTCAGGTTCATTTTAGAGGTTTCTTCAGCTTCATATAGCCACATCAGCAATAAAGGCTTTGAAGCAGCTGTTCACACCCTGGGCCAAATTCACTCAGATTCAGCTGAGCCTAATTTTATATTCAGATTTTTTGCATCTTTACAATTCACTGCCTGTTCAGCCTCAGCATCTGGTTCATGAAGCAAATATTACTAATAATATAGCAGCAGTTAAAAGCTCATTGGGTTCATCAGATATAAGCAATCTGCATAGTTTTTTCAATTAGTCATAGTTATCCTTGTTTTGCAATGTAACTATTAACTTTTGCCATTAGAACAGCAAACATACAAATGGTGGAGAGAAGAAACTTTTCTTGGAAGAATTTAGGGCCCAACTTAAAAAGGTTGAGACACTTCTAAAAAACTGCAAGAACAATATCTTACTGTTCCAAAGGGATTCATTCATACTAAAATTAATAATGTTTATGACATTACAAAAAGAGTAACCAAATGGAAACTGTTCTGATTTGTGATACATTTTCATAAGGAAAGTCTTTTTTCAACATTATTGCTTTCTATTATTTTAACTCATCCACTCATTCATTGTATTTCACTTATCTGAGGTCACAGAAATAAGAGGTCCAGGAAGGAAACCAAAACATTCTTCTCTCCAACAACTCTTCAGGTGATACTGGAGGTTTCCGAATCAGCTTTATTGCCCAAGATTGGGTGCACAAATGAGGAATTTGACTTCAGTTTTCAAGTACTAGCAGCATACAGACCTAAGTATAAATATATAAACTTTTGGGGGAAAGAAAATAAGATAAGGATAAAGGAACAATATGCAACTGTATTAGCAGCCAATTTTTTATGCAAAAAAAGAAAAGAAGGACGATTGTCACAATGCAAAAATTCTTATTTTGTTTCACAGCAGAGTAGTTATGCTGTGGCTGTAAGGTGTATTGTGTTCATCAGAAAGACAGCCTAGGGAAGGAAACTGTCAATGTGGTGGCTGGTTTTTGCTTGTCCTGACCTGACCTTGGACCTGTTTTGACCTGTTTTGTAGATTAGCCAAACCACACAGTGATGGACAAACACAGGAAAGACTGAATAATGGCTGTGTAGAAGTTGTCCATTGATAGGTTGTACTTCTTGAGTTGCTGCAGGAAGTACTGTCTCTGCTGGACCTTCTTGTGAACAGTCTCTATGTGTGAGGACCAACTCAGGATAGGGTGGTTCATAGGAACATGAAGTGATCCACAGTAGACACAGTGTTGTTGAGGAAGATAAGGGGAGGCAATGTGGGGGGTTACCTCTGGAGGTCAACTGCCATTTCCATAGTCTTGGAGCGGGTTTAGCTCCAGGTGGTTCTGGCCACACCAGTTGACCAACTGATTCATCCTCCAATCTGTCCTGGATCAGACCAAACACAGTGGTGTCATCTGCCATCTTCAGGAGTTTCACAAATTGTTTTCCTGAGGCACAGTCTACAGGGAGAAGACTGTAGAACACAGCCCTAGTGGGCTCTGGTGCTGATGGTTCTTGTGCAGGACAAGATGCTCCCCAGCCTCACCTGCTGCTGCCTGTCAGTCAGGAAGCTGGTGATCCTCAAACAGCCGGAGGCCAGCACTGTGAGCTGGGTGAGCTTCACGGTCCCATTCCTGAGCAATCCTAGGCCAGAAAGGATACTTAGTTACTCCAGCAGGTTCTAGGTTCCTCCTTGGGCCTCATACTCTTGGGCTAGGCCTGGAAAACCTCCAAAGAAGGTACATGCTTAAAAGATATCTGGACATCCTCAAATGACCTCTTTCTATCACCTGGATAATGGAACATCTCATCCTCGCTCTAAGACTCAGCCCAGCCACCCTTTAATTGAAGCTCATTTCATATTATAGTAATCTTACAATCGCCATCCATAATACATTATCCTAAGCAAGCACAGGAACATGTAGATTAAAATATAGCTTTGTTTGATCAGGTCTTTCTTTACCAAGACAGACTAAATTAGAAAAGGCCTCAGTCTGTCTTTAGAGCTCCTTGCTAGCATACCCAGGAAAAAGACATCAAGATCCTTAAACTCTTCCATTTGAGGCACAAGCTGACCCCCAACCTACAGGGAACAATCCACCCTTTTCCAGTTAAGAACTATAGTTTCAGATGTAGAGGATCTGATTTTCATCCCAGCTGCTTTACACTGGGCTGTGAACCGCTTTTAACAAAACCTGATCTTGTGAAAAAGCAAAGATGGGACCCAGATGCTCCCAAACCAGATTCCCTCCTCTCCTCAATTGCACTTTGCCTTTCCCTGAACACCACAGGGGACAGGCCTGGTAGAGTTCAAGACACAACAAGCACAACAAGCAATGGGAACAAGCACATCTTTCTGTGAGCTTGTAGACACTACTCTTGCTTTGGGTTTATGACAGTAAAGATCTGGCATGCCAAGATAATAGACTAGCTATTCCATTGAGGACATGGTGACTGAAGTTAGGAAATTACAAAAGTACTAATTACACCACCCAACAGCATCTTCAGGTCAGCAGTTCCCCGCTAAAACTAAATACAGCCTGGATGGTTCCAGTTTTTCCTTTCTGAGACAATGAAGACTTTTCCAGAACGTCCTTGAGGCAAACAAAGGTTCTTCTCCATACCCTCATCACTTAGATAAACTCAATACTGCAAGTCAGTTATTGAGATGGTTTGAAAATCTGTTTTCCATGCCTTCTGAACACCTCCTTTTTTAATGATTTCCATTTACAAATATTGCATTTCATGTTTAAAAAAACTTCATGTAAATAGGTTAGCTTATTTAAACAGTGTTTGATATCTGTTATCACAATATCATTGATATTAGAATATTAACTCAATTAACTTTTAATTAACCACAAATTTTAAAAGAGCAGAAATAAAGATCCATCCACAGTTTGAACTATGATGAAACAAAATTATCTTCTTCTGTAATCTTTTGAAATGTAATAAATATAATTCTTTTCAGATCCAATAGACAGAAAAAAAACTGTTTTGTTTTTATGCTTTTTTAGAATGCAAAAACAGCTTCATGCAAATATTGAATAAAGGAAACCAGCTGTTAACATTATTGCACTGAATTATAATGTCCATGGATTCTGTCAGTGTGCAAATGACTGTTAAAATATTCCAGTGGGTAAAAATTATCCTCAGTTGTAAGGATACAGATGGAAAAGTGGTGGCAAGTGAGAAATGTAATTTAGATTTGCAGCAGTTGCTCTTTATTCCTATGAGTGCTTGTGTGGGAGAAAGAGAGTGAAACAGATAGAAAAAGTAAAAAAGGAGCTACAGTTTGCACTGCATGTGTAGGTTAATTACTGCATGACCGTGGTGAGAGCATTGAACTCTGACTTGTAAACGGTCAGGGATGGTCTTCTCTGATTGACTTGCATGAAAAATATGTATACCCAGTGTGATTAGGTTTGCTGATGACCTTTGTTTTCAGCAGAAAACATTTCAGAAACATATATAAAATAACATAACACAAACTACTCCAGTTCTGCAAATATTTCCATCTTTTTTTATTTTTCTGTTTTATCCATAAAGCAGAATTCCTTTCTGACCTACCATATACAATGGACCCTTTTAAAAGATCATCATTTAAAGGGCCAAATAAGTTTATTTTATTGCTTATACTGAAAGTGATTATAAAAAAAATAAGTGAACACTCTTTGAATTCTGTGGTTTTACATTTCAGGACATAACCATGTTCATGTCATTAGGTCTTAGAGAGAAACTAATACAATCTCTGATGATTTCTGATGGATACCAAAAATTACATTATACATTATATCATAAATAATTTAATAGAACATAAAACAAAAAACAAGCACTTTTTAAAAGCAAACTGCACCCAGTGACACAACAGGTTGTAAAACCATCTCTTTAAAAGCACTCACTTAAAATATCTGCCTTCTGTTCAATCTTATTAGTCTCTTAAATCTTTTGCAATAAACTATTCAACTCTTCTCAGTTTATTGTTTTCAGTGCACAACTGTCTTGTTTCTAAATACTTGAGTCATGCTGAAGTCTTGACTTTGCCTGTTTCATTATAATACCTTGAATCATTCTCTTTTACACACATCCTTTGATAGACTTAGGATCATTTTGCTCTTGCTTTACCCAGTTTTACCCAACCCTAACTGTCCACCAAATGTCATCACTTTTGGCTCTAGAATAAATTTGCACTCAAGTTGGGGACTTTAGATTTGCAGTATGTAACTTTTATAAAAAAAAAAAAAAAAAAAAAAATTGAATATATTTGTTAACACTCTCACTATGTTGTGAGAGTATGGTATGAGACCGATAATCTGTTAAAAAAAATAATAAAAAAAAAAGCTCCTCTGCCTTCTCCCAGTGCTCCCAGTGCTAACTGTAGAAATACGCCGCTCGGTCAGACACAACCAGTCAGAGCCAGAAGTAGGGTCCTAGCACTGTCAATCATACAGCACCCAACAACACTGCTCACACCTTCCCCCTCGCTCTACACTGTGGAACAACAAAAACAAAACTGAAGTTATTATCTTTGGACCTAAAGAGGAACGATAAAGAGTCAGAGCACAGCTTCAGTTATTACAGCTAGAAACTAGTGATCAGGGCTGAAATCTGAATGAAGTGATGGACTCAGACCTGAACCTTCAGAGAAACATAAAGACCATTATAAAGTCGGCCTTCTATCACCTGAAGAACATTTCCAAGATCAAAGGACTAGTGTCTCAACACGATCTAGAGAAACTCATCCATGCGTTTATCTTTAGTCGCATTGATTACTGCAACAGTGTCTTCACAGGTCTGCCTAAAAAAATCAATCAGACAGCTGCAGCTGATCCAAAATGCTGCTGCTCATGTTCTCACTAAGACCAGGAAAATAGAGCACGTAACCCCAGTTCTAAAGTCCTTCCACTGGCTCCCTGTAGCTCAGAGAATAGACTTTAAAATACTTCTGTTAGTTTATAAATCACTGAACGTCTTAGCACCAAAATACATTAAAGACCTTTTGTTATCGTATCAACCTTCCAGACCACTCAGGTCTTCTGGTTCTGGTCTCCTCTGCATCCCCAGAACCAGAACCAAACATGGAGAAGCAGTCTTCAGTTTTTATGCACCACTAATTTGGAACAAACTCTCAGAGAACTGCAAAACAGCCAAAACACTAAATTCCTTTAAATCAAGGCTGAAAACCCACCTGTTTAGAGCTGCCTTTGATTAGTAGACTGGACCATAAATCTGCAACAAATCTGGGTAAGATAAGCTTGGCTCTCCAAAGGGTGGAAGTTTGAGTCTTAATCAGTTAAATAAAGTAAGTGGATCATTGATCAGTGTTTTTGAACTATATTTCCTTGATGATCCCCATGATTTTGATGCATTGATATTTTCCCGATGATTTTGATGACTTTCACAATAATTTCATAGATAATTTTGATGATTCTGCTCGATGACTTTGATGTTTTTGATGATTTTGCTGTATACTTGATTGATATTTTTTATGATGTAAAGCACTTTGAACTGCCTTGCTGCTGAAATGTGCTATACAAATAAACTTAACTCAACTTAACAATAGCAGAGCCTACCACGAATGCTAAGGCATGGCCACCGATGACGGCGGATAAACAGTTTTCCTGGAAGAGTGAGTTGTTTCTCCACCATTAGCACATTGAGCAGTGCATACAGGAGCGTGAATGACATCGCTAAGACCTTCCTCCTGGCTCTGATTGGTTGTTTTTTATTGGGAGATGTGTAAAATTGTAGATGTTAATAGTAGCTCTGGGAAGAGGTGGAGGAGCTTTATTTTTCTTCACAGATTATGTTGTGACAGTTTTAACAAATATGTAAAAAAACATATTTTTTTTAATAAAAATTACATACTGCAGTTTTAACTGAATGAGAGCAGCAATGTTCTTAGCAAACAAAATCATGAGTCATTAACTACAACTCATTGCAGTTGGTGTTTTTGATATGTTGTTTTTAGTTTTAGCCAAATCTTATGTTGCACATTGTGGCCAAACATCACATTTATCAAAATAACACTGTCATTCAAGATTTTGTTTCTTCTGATGAAGCTTTGTAAGCCTATGCTTTGAAAATCTTTTTATACAGAGAAACACATGGTAATTGTGCCAAACAAGTTTGTTTAGCGATGTGGAACCCCAGTCTGTGATGGAATGGCAACCTATCCAGAATATACTCCTCTTGCCCAAAGACACCTGAAAAAAAGAACTACACCACCCTGCGACCCAGCACAGAAAAGCAGGTTAAAACAATGGACAAACTGTTAGTAGGCAGGCTGAATCAGGTAAATAAGTATTTATTCAATAAAACAACTGTCCAAAATTTAATGAGTGCACAACAAACTTCATCCATCCATTGTCTATAGACTCTATATACCCACTTATCCTTGTAGGGTGGCAGGAGGACTGGTACCTATCTCCAGCAGTCATTGGGCGAAAGGCAGGGTACACCATAAACAGATGAGAAATTTATCGCAGGGCAACTTGGAGACACACAAGACAAACTGCCCTCTATGCACACACTCACACCTAAAGACAATTTATAGAGACCAATTAATGTAACAGTCATATTTTTGAACTGTGGGAGGAAGCCAGAGTACCTGGAGAGAACCCATGCATGCACATGGAGAACAAGCAAATTCTATGCTGAAAGACCTTAGGCTGAGATTCAACCCTTGCTCCAAGCCTACAGCGCTACCAACTGTGCCACCGTGCAGCCCGAGAACAAAGTCAACAGAGGCATTCACCATTAAGGGGTATGCACCATTAAAAACAAATCACAACAAAGGAAACACTTTTCAAAATATACTTTTTTCAATATAAAACCACTGACAATATAGTGTTTACTGTATCCTTTTCACCTTCAAATGTCCCAACAGATAGAAACTAAGATCAAAGCAACAGAGGTTGTATTCAAACAAGAATTTTCACTTTAACATGAACTGCAGCTGTGTGGCTGTGTCTGTTGCATTTTTGGTTAAAAACATGTTTGTTCTTTATTTGATGAGATTACTTACAGTCGGTAGAGTATCCAGAAATTTTACTCTAGGGATACTTCACTGTAAAAAAGCAGCTCAAGTTAAAGCAAAAAGTACAGTGCAGTAAAACTACTCACAAAAGCACATTTTTTTCCCAAAAACTTTCTCAAGTAAAAGTAATCAGTTATTACCTCTGCTTAGGATCCACACAGTAGGAGTAAAAAAGCCTATTTAAGTAGACATTTGAAACACCAGAAATAATTACTGTCATGAATATAGACACAAAAAACAAATCAGTAACACCACAAGGTTTTCCAAATAATATTCTGTTTTATGAGATTTCCTTATTGGCACCGTCATGTTCCACAGCTGGTGCACTGGCAGACTTTTGTTTGTGACCCTGAAATATTTCAGCCTGGATTTTTGACCCTCAGTTCTTTTTTTACAGCCCCTGAAAAACAGATATACAAAATATACATTTTCTTAAATAGAGAAGTGTGCATTATAGAGAAATGTTTCATCATTTCATGAAACTAAATATTTCATCGGCAATAGATAACTGCACAATGACAAAGTCCAGCTACAGGATAATACACAGCAATTCACACAATTTTAGGTTAAAAAGCACATGAGCTTATACTTATTAAATAAATGTTGAACACAGCAGTTCTCAGGTCCCTAAGAAATCTACCTAAAGAAGTAACACAAAAAATTTAAAAGTCAATTTTTACACAGTACTGCACCTGATGGAAGGAAAAATTAATGAGAAGAGAAAGACTAATTAGGTTTTCAAAGAAATATACATACTAATTTTTTGTGAGCAGCTCCTGACTCCAGTTTTTGGTTCTGGTCTTCTAATTCTTCTGCCATGGAGGCTGGAATGGCTAGCTCATCCAGTGAGTCCACCTATACAACAGAATTAGCGGCTGTAAGTTGGGTCAGAATGGCTCACAGCATCCTGCAGTTTTCCAATGCCGTCTCCTTGACCTCTTCCAAGGCTATAAAAACTTTACACTGAAATTTATAATCTGCAAAGAATGATTTTAAAAAACTCAGTAATGTAAAATAACCAAATGTTTATTAACCGGTGGAAAAAATAAACAATCTAGACTGGGGTGTCCAAGCCTGGTCCTCAGGACCCACTGCTTGTTTTATGTGTCTCTGCTCCAGCCCACCTGAATTAACTGCAGGGAAACACCTATTCTTTGTAGTACTGTGGTAAAGGTAGGTATTTTTTAGCTGTATGTTGTCCTTTCGGCACCTCCCTCCAATGGGTCACCATAGCAACCTAACCCCCAATTCCACAGCTGCGTGCACACAGACTTGGCAGATGTTGTACAATGAATGATTTTTGTGACATAACTCCTTAGATTATTTCCCAAGAAAGAATGGAAGAGAACCCACCAACTACTCAACCACCTCTGTGCCACCTTTCACAGGGCTGTACATCATCCTATATATCCAATATATTAGTATTGCACTTAAGTCAAAAGTAAATACTTCCTATTCTGGAAATATTATGCTATTTCATTGCAATCAAATCACCTTTTTACATATTTCATGGTAATCCACCAGCTGACTATTTGAATTTGTCCACTAAAAGAAATTGTATGAGAGAGAACTCCTAATCCAAAGCATAAAACAACAGGTTCAACAAAAGAAACACGGAGGTGAAGGGAAACTAAACAATCCATAAAACACAAAAATGACTTAAAATCTAGCAAACTTACCTAGAGCTCAAATGATTACGGTATTGACATGCTGAAATTCATGACACCATAGACTTTGAGGCTCATCATGACTTTGGTTCTCAGCTTTGTGCTAATTCTTAATCTTTCGTCATGTTTTATTTAGTTCATTCTCTTTGTTCCCTGTTGTGTTTACTTGGCTCTGTGTCAATTAGTTGTTTTCCCTCAGCTCCAGTGCATTCAGTAATTAGACTGTGTTGCATTCCAGTTATCGACCTTCCCAACATTTAACTATCTCTGTTTAATCCCTCCTTTGTCAGATCTTCCTGCTTCCTGCATGTTCCTCGCTGGGTTTCTCCTTGGTGATAGGTTCTTTTTATTATACATTTGCTACCTCATTAAATCAATTTACCATGATTCTGTGTGCCTCCTGATGTCATTTCAATACTTAGCATCAACACAATTAAAGGGAGTTCGGTATGTGAATCAGTTTAGAGTTTATATATTTAAAAACTGCACATCCCAGTGTTGCAGAAAAACTGGTTAACACATTTGTTACTTCTAGGCTAGACAATTGCATTTCTTTACTATTAGGAAGTCCAAAAAATATCTAAATACAGAACATAATGTACAAAATTGTTCACACCCTGCAAGTCTTTGAGGTTAGAAGGCCTTCTTCACATCACCCTATGCTTTACCTCGCTCAACAGATTCTCAATCAGATTCAAATCAAGACTTTGGCTGGGTTAAAACAATAATATTTTTTCTAGTCAGACAAACATACTGGTAACTTTAAAATGTGATTTTGAATCTAAATCTGGCATGAAAGTGAAGAATTTTGGGATAAACTGTGAGCTTCTTTGTCCTACATTCAAGGTTGTAAAATAACCTAGCTCCATCTTAATCAAATAATTAATTACATCAAGAACTTATTGTTTTATATGTTGCCAACGTGCTAATTTTAAACTGGTGGTTTCTAAAGTTTCTAAAAGTTCTTCACAATACTTTCCTGTAAAACATTAAACTGAAGTGAACTGTTTTTTTTATTGTTTTGTGCTTTCTTTTACAATTCCAAAGTTTCCCTCTTCCGCTGAACATATGATTCTTAAATTCCTGAAAAGACTGACAACTGTGTTGATGTTGTCCTATTAATAATTTTTCTAATTGCGGAATGATGGATTTTGGAATAAATTGTTCCAAATTTGTCTTTTTATCATTTCCAGGTTGTGGGGAGAAACATTAGCTTTTAAATTCTGATGCTTTAAAATACTTTGTGTTATAATGGGTTCTGGTCAAATTTCCTGCAGTGAATATATAAAAATTATGTCTCATTAAAGTTTGCACATGATGAATGAGTTTGCACCAGTATAAACTGAAGTGATAAGCGTCATAAAGAGTGTATCATAAACTGTAGCAACTGATTGCTACTTAATTGTATTCATGGATCAAAAAAATAATTTCAGTCTCTTTAATAAAATATGTTGTATTTATTATCATCAAAAGCCTGTTTGTTTATAATAACCTTTAACCACAGCTCAGGTGGGCCTTATTGTTTGATCAAATATCAGACTGTGGTGCCAACTCAGTTTGGACCTCTGCAGGTGCAGTTACCACAGTCCTGTCTCTGATGCTGCCAATTGGAGAACCAGATTTTAACCAATTAGAAAAAATCTTGCTGGAAGATCTAATTATTTCAGACAATTAAAGCAACACAAATAAATGTTATATAAATTGTCTGGTGAGTCAAATGAGAGAAGATTGTTAAGGGGTTCAGTCTGTTTCTTAATCGGTCCATCATTCTTTCTGTCTCTCTTTCTCCTTAACTTCGCCCTGACTCAGAACTCACCACCACACAGAAGTCAGAAGAGTATTTTGCCACGGCTACTTAAATAGCTGTTCGGAAAAACAGATTTCATAACACTGGATACCTCTCGAGGTCTTTCAGTGGATATAACAAGTTTGCATTTAGTTAGAAACATCAAACTTCCAGATCAACATAAATTACTTTAAAGAGCATTAAAATGTATTCACATGCATCCAGATAAACAGTTTATCAAAACAGCTCATAGTCATAAACGTATTTGGACGAGCTCAGGAGCACAGTCAGCAGAATAGCTGATTTTTAGTTCAATGTAACGTCACCTGGAGGTCTTTTCAAAAGTCTTGATCAGAGTGTGGTATTTGTGTGTATTTTTGAACATATGTGTATGCATAAATATGTTCAAGGTCAGTTCCTGCAAATTTTGCAGCTGAAATCTGCTGTAAGACGTTTTATATCAACCATGCAATAATTTGTACCAGGGGGATGTTTTGTAACCACTTTTACATCTGAGGATTTATATAAAGTTTTTAAAGTCTCCTTAAAGTAGGCTGTAAGGTAAAGTGGTTGTATGTTCAAAATAAAAAAAGTTGCTTAGTTATTTTGGTCATCATCTGTCAAATTTTAAGAGACATCTGCCCAAATGGGGACCAGAACCTAAATAAATTGTAATAATGTGCATTACAAAGTTTTCAGATAATACATACAATTTAGCAAAATCAACATGTGACATCTGAGAACATTTTGGTTTATTCAGCTTCATAATTCACGATAATACTTATGTAAAATGAAAATAAACTAATACCCCATGGTTTATGTACATGGATAGGAAATGATCTCTTTACACATACAAAATGGAAGTAATAAGAGACAAAATGGCAATTGACAGATACAGTACAAAACTGGTATGAACTGGCAAAAGGTGAGCTGACCTGGAGTTGTTAAAACACCTTTGAATTCATAGAACCAAAACTAAGAAATTTCTTGCCTTGAGATTCTAATAACACCTTTATTGCATTTAAATATTGTTACCTTGCAGCAACTTGTTCAGTTGTTTACTATAAAAAATTTTGAGGTGTATCTAATTCTTTCTAATGATTTAGCCCTTTAGCTTTGATTTTCTGTTACGTAAATAATGACACAGTGGGCCATCTCGTGTTTTTGTTTGCTAATGTGTGCTTGCATGAGAGTGCGTTAATGAGGACTCTAATCCTCTCAGCTTTGTTCAGGTCACGTAGGCTGTCAGGTAGCTGCAGGGATTCAAAGAGAGGGTCAGAAGAATTTCTTTGTGTCAGCAGAAGGGCATAATTAGTCTCCAAATTCCAAAGCCATAGATTGACACTGGAGTGTGTGTGTGTGTGTGTGTGTGTGTGTGTGTGTGTGTGTGTGTGTGTGTGTGTGTGTGTGTGTGTGTGTGTGTGTGTGTATTTGCACCTTTCTTTCTACAGACCAGACTGCATTATATTTTTGCTAAGATGTATGGGTTTCACAGCCTTTTTTCAATACTGCGCACAAACATGTTCGTGCACACACTGTGGAAGAGTCACGGGATCTAATCCACCCTCTCTGTATCAGTTTGAAGCTGGACATGATCTCACTTGACAAGTTATGACAGAAACCAGAACATGACAAAGACAGACTGACTGCTCTCAGTACTACATGGATGATGAAACCTACATTATGCAGGAAATCTTATAGTAATGTGATGTTCTTTGTGAAATACAGTTGCTCTGTGCCAAACTTAACTGTGGGGTTTTAATAACCTTGACCAGTTAAACACTTCACTCATATTAAAGTGAACTGGGCCTAAAATGGCTCAACTATCCACTCCTTCCAGGACTCTCCTGTCCTCTTTGACAGAGTAGTATTTTACAGTTATTAACAATTTATGTCTGAAAATTTCACCAATATATATATATATATATATATATATATATATATATATATATATATATATATATATATATATATATATATATATATATATATAAAAGAGGAGGCTTTTTCTTAAACAAAAGACAGTAGAATAAACCACTGAGGAGAAATAAAATATGAGATGTGGCAGCATATTGGTATAATAAGTGGTTACTGTAGATCTGTAGAAGTGCTTGCATTGTTTGAGCAAGGAAACAAAGAAAAGAGCCCATTTGATTGCAGGGATGTAAGGTTTTAAAAGTGGGAGCAGAGTCCAGGTGTCTCAATTACTCCCATTGTCTGCCTCCGCCGACTGCTGCAGCATATAAATAGCACATATAGATTGAAGACAAGAGCAGGCCAGCACATGCACCCAGTTGCAGCTATAACATAGAATACAGATGCACCCTGAAAACTGACACAGTCCTGGCTTAGGGTGATAACTTCTTACCTTTCATCCAAACACTTTGCCTTCTGCCTACAGCTGATACCAACAAAGTTTTTCAACATTATCAATTGAACGAATGTAATATGAAGTTATTTGCAACTCTTCTCTCAGCTGTAGTAAAAACTATATTTCTAGGATTTTGCAGAAAAGGGAAGAAATATCCAGAGTAGTGGAAGGCTAAACAGATACAGCAGTCAGACAAGGACAATGGTTTGGCTAATTTTAGGAGTTCCAACGAATTTCAGCTCAAAAGGTTGATACCAGTTGGATGCGATTATTTTATGTATGTTCTTAGCTGATTAACACCACACAAAATGATGCATGCTTAGGCTATGGGTTATATCGATCCACCTAATCAGCTGCAACTTGTCAGTCAATGAAATATGGTAAAATCTAAAGTGTGACCAGGGTTTTGCTTCATCAATGCAGCCTAGAAAAGCACAGTAACATACCATCTTTGATGTCATTGTGCAAGATGCAGACAGAGGTACCACATTTCACGCAGAAACATAGAAGTCCACTACCTGGACAGGGGCTATTTTTATATCTATTGGGGCAATAACCCCAAATGCCAAGAAAGGCTGCATTTGCATTTACTTTATTGTGTATGCGTTACTAGATGGCATTGAGGGGCTGCATTGTGCCAAGCTGAGTGATGCATAGAGCATGCCTTTTTTCATGTAGCAAACAAGTTAAAAATATTTTAACTTGAATCCACCAATCTGTGAGGTTATCTTTGTGAGGTGAGGTTATTCCATCTAAAAGAAATGCTGCACACAAAATCCATGTCTGTGTGTTTGTGAACTGATCACTGCACAGTGATCATATCAACTTTCAGAAACCTAAAATTGTCCTTGTAATTGCTTTTAATTCAGGAGTTGTATGACTGACTACCACACTGTTCTCTACTCACTGTCAATAAGCATGAAGTAGTTGTTTTCTCAAAGCTCAATGACAGAATCTCTGCCTTTTTTTCCCATTCATAATCAGTGAATATACATGCCTGGGTTTTCTTGACAGATAACAAAATCTGTGTTTAGACTGCAGCAAAGGAAAAAAGGCTATTTTAGCAATCAGCACCTCCAATCCTTGGCATGTTTTCAAGTGTTAATTTTTAGCTGATTGGCTAAAATAACAAGTATTTATCAGTCACATGCTCCTTTAATCACCACAAATCAATCTGATTTTGTGTAATCAATATGGAACAAAACCAGTTCTGTATTGAACCACTATCTGTATGGGATACAGAATTTAATCATCAAATATGAGCTGATTCCAAAATTTGAGGGACTTGTGGCACATTTAAAAGATCACTTTGTCCTCAAAGGACTTTGAATTGAAATGCAGGTTGACTAGTCTCAGCTAAGAAGGTAGCTGCAGCTGGGAACCTGATCACATGTAGCTTTGTATTTTAACATGGACAGTGTTCAATAAAGATAACAGCAACAGATTCAACAATGGTGTCTTATAAAAGTGTGTATGTTTACTATCTTTTTATATAAAGTTATTTTTTCCCCACAAGTATGTACAAATCCAATTTCAGTTGTTCTAAATAGTTAAAATCTGCTAAAATGGGGGTCAGTCTGACGAGCTGTTATCTGACTGTGCTTAGGACTTCTTTCATTTTCTACAAACTGACTGTGATGCAACATTTTTCTGCTAAAGGAAAGGGAACTATTACTCAGAACTATTTTTGAAAAATCTAACTTAAAACAACTGAACTCTGCCTTTTAGCTCAACTCAAACAAGGTACCGGTTTCAGTTCAATCAGTTGGCAGACTCACGAAGCTCACTATACTCTAATCCATCACCAGGAACACTAATTCAGCACTATTTTAAATTTAAGTCTGATACTGCTTTGCTGACTCTTATAAATTAATTTGCATATAAATGACACTGACAAGGACGTGGCTAATACAAATTTATGTTGGCTTGATGGTTAGACAGGTCACACAGCAAGTTCAATCTATCATCCAACTGAATTTTAAAAATCTTGATTCAAGCCATTTAAACAACAAAAAAAAAATAGAGCATAACCGCGTGGATGTAAGCACACACTTTGTTCATGAAAAAGCAGCAATAAATTGTTTCTCCTGACTGCTTCACAGTGCCACATAGAATAAGCTGCAGTGACTCAAGAGTCAAGGTAAATATCAAGCCAGTACGAGTGATTCAGTTTAATGACACATTTCATAATGCTTCCCTTCAGTGTATCCTTGTAGAAGAGAATCACTTGACTGTAGATTATATTCTGACGGTGTATGAAGCATTCTTCATGTGTCCCTGTGGTGTTTGTTACACAGTGATGCCTTTTTCCTTTTGTTTTAACTCCTCACATCCGTCTAATAGCTCATCCTCGAGGGCAAAGCAAGAATGTCAGAGTTTCAAGTCCTGTTATTCCCAACAAATGTCCAGTGTCATACTGCAAATATATAGTGACACAGTCACTGTACAGTTGTTTGAAGGAAACTGAAGAGAATTTTGAAAAAAAAAAAAAAAAAATGTTGTAAAACAGTAAAGAAAGATGATTCCTCCTACAGAATTAGACAAAGGAAAGAGAAAAAAGTGTGGCCTCAGCATACACTTACCAGGCAGCTGATGAGGGAGTAGCTCCCTCCTATCTCTGCTTCTCCACACCAGCCTCTGCTTTCCATACAGGAGTGGCAGATAATTAAAAGATAGAGTGATAGCAGAGAAGGCCACTGGGGCCTCATCTTCTGTTCTTCCTGCTCTGACATAATTAATATAGGGGCTTTATAAAATCATTCACATGATTCATTCATTCTTTTTTTCATAGACCTTGCTTATACCATCTAAGAAAATCTTGCAGTGATGTGATGACTGTGTTAAAAATCCCAGGAAAGATAAGTGGTTTAAAACTGAGAATATTTTCGAGTACAATCAGGACAGCTATTTAATTGCCTAAGGCATCCAATTGAAATATTCATTGTTTTATTATTGTTTCAATTTAACCAAAGCAAACTCCTCAGACGTTAGTAGTAGTTATTAATTTTTTAGCTGTGATTATGACCACTATAATTATCATTTGTGCTTCTTTAAGGAAACCTATATTAATGTATTACCAGATTCCTCTGGTAATACATTAATTTCAGGTAATTTCAGGACTGTCCTTTTGGGTTGTAGTTTGGAAACAAACAAAAAAAAAAAACATGTTCTTGTTCATTTTGTGTTTACATATATTATATTCATTCTTTTCTTTGTGATGTTTCTTCTCTTTTGCAGGAGAAGAAACCCATTATTGTGTTGTTTCAGTCAGGTCAGAGCCTTCTTTGTCTTTTGAAATTAACACTTCTTTGCATGCAGGGTATTAGAAAATACAGCTACTTCAAAGAAGTTATGAGGGCAGTGTAATGATGATTCTTTATGAGTCACTTCTTCAGAGAAGACCTGAAGGCATGTGGGCTTGACTGAATCTCTGTTTCCACTTCTTTAAAAGTAACCAATTTGTTCAGCTGCTCCCTGAGTTCACAGAGCTGTACCAGTGTTAACTAACTTTTGCTCCAAGTCCCTTGTTTTAATTCTGACTATGATTGTTTGCTGCCCATCTTCAGATTTTTTTTTATTCAGAGCATCTATTTGTAGACCAACAGTGATGCCTAACCTTGAATTAGCTTTCCACCAGAAACAATTTGCTACAATGAATCACTGTGGTCACAGAGTATGCTTAAAGGCTTAGAACAAAGATCAAAAATCTACATACTGACAAACACTCTGTCCTTTAGGTAATTTAACAACTTACTCTTTTGACATGCTTATACACATCATATCCTTTATAGATCAATTTCATGGTGTTATTCCAATTCTGACTATATACATAGGAAAGACACAGTTATCAGTGTTAAAAAATTATAACGAATATTAAATTTAGGGTGTTTTCACACCTGACTGGCACCATCGGTTCGATTGGGAACCAAAATTGGAACATTTGTTAGATTTCACCTGGTTTGCGCGCTGTTTGCTTTCACACTGCATCGTGTCAAATGAACCAAATCTATCCACCTTATTCCTGAGAAGAAACAATTATAGGTCTTACTTCCGGTGAATACCAGAAGTAGCAGTAAGGCATTGGCTAATTCGTAGTTTACTGGCTAATCTACTGATTTGCGTTCATTATAGAAGTTATTCTATCTCTCTCAATTCTCTTTTCTGACCAATATTTTATCATTCTTTAAACAAAAATAGTGTTAACTAAAATGTCCTTGAGCTCGGGTACAAGTTGTGCTCTTCGTGGCTGTACCAACAGTTGAACCAAACTGAATTTGTGGCTGCAACATGAGCGTGTTGAACACGCTCGTGAAACGAACAGTGTTCCTGTGATAAGCGGTTGTTTTCGTCGCTTAACGACAAATGACGAAACTCAAAACGCTGTATGTATACTTGTTGAATTTTCTGGACAAAAAGCCAACGGAGGAATACCCGCATCCTTCATTGTGGTTGGGCTACGACAAAAATACCTGAAAAGAGACGTCAGATCCTTATAAAGACTGACAGCAGTGACACGAGAAAACCAGGTATGATTTCAGAGCTAGTGTTTAGTTTTACGATTTTCTGTAGTTAATGCTAAGATTCTGTTTCTCTGCTTTATCTTAGCAAATAAACATATGTATGCATGAAAAAAATCTATCTATCGTGTATATATATATATATATATATATATATATATATATATATATATATATATATATATATATATATATATATATATGTGTGTGTGTGTGTGTGTGTGTGCATTCGCAATCAGAGTGAGGAGGAAGGTCTTATGGTCGTATGCCCTGCTAAATGTACTAATGGTGAAGAAAGAACTTACCGTTCCAGGAAAACTGTCTATCTGCCGTCATCGGTGGCCATGCTAACTAGCCTTAGCATTCATAGCAGGCTATGTTGTGCTGAACAAGCTGTGGCATAGCAGAGAGCATGGGGGGAGTGTGTGAGCAGCTCCTACACCAGGGTGATTGACAGCGCTAAGACCCGCCTCCTGGCTCTGATTGGGAGTTTCTGACTTCGTGGTGTATTTCTGCAGTGAGTACTGGGAGCACTGGGAGAAGGCAGAGGAGCTCGATTTTTTCACAGATTATCTGTCTTATATTATATTGTCATGACATAATGATAATTTTAACAAATATGTAAAAAACAAATATTTCATAAAAGTTACATACTGCAGCTTTAATGTTGCACTAACATATTTCTTTAATTATATTTCCTCAAACATGTACAAGTGTTCTTGTAATAACTGTAACACAACTCATAACAGGTATTGAGCTGCATAGTTTTTAAAGGATGCCAGGGTTGTTGTTTTTTTTTAATTAAACAACTTTATTACAGCAAAGAAAGCATTTTTTTAAAAGTATTTTTTTTTTCAAGTGATTCATGTCTTCATACTGTCAGTTATATACAGTAGTTGCATATGTATATTCTTATGAGGTCGTTTTTTGCTGTTGCAATATGTCATTTCCAAATCTGGGATTAATAAAGTACTTTTATGAACTTTTACTTTTTACATGTCCTAATGTCAAAAGGGTTTTTTTTTTCTTCTTTTTTTGTGTTACTGTGCTCTGAGTAGTTGGTGATTGTACTACACAAAAAAAACTTTTTATTTCAGGGATCTTCAACTCCAGAACTCGAGGTCCAGTGTCCCGCAACTTTTTATGAGTCTCTACTTCAACACACCTGAGTCAAATAATAAAATCAAAATAATTATTAACATTATAAAAACCATCTGCTTGTACCTTCTACAGTTTTGCAGCAGTGTGGCTGCATGATCTGCCTTGCTTTGCAATACATGAACACCCTGGAATTTGTATTTCACCTGATGCTGAAACCAAAATAAAGGGTCAGTAATGTGGAGTTTTAAGGCTTTAGCCTGGCTCTATGTCTTTAAGGTTGATAAGATTGTGCCCCATCTCTTTTAACAAAACGCTGCCAACTTTATTACTGTGAGGATATTGATACGCTTCAGAGCTTTTCAGATCACTCATCACTTCGCCATCTGAAGCAACCAAGTCAATGCAGTAGTTAAATATGCTAGTGTAGTTATCTGCAGCCAATTCTTCAGGTCGTCCTCCAACTTTTTAATAGCTATAAGAAGCGGTGAGACAATATTGCCACATCTGAGCTGTGATGATTGGTGTTCCCACATATTTTATAGCCAAAAACCCATGACGAAAGAGGATTAGCGTGTTGCTATCATGTAAACAAAAGCTGATTCTGGTTCACGGTAGAAGCCGCACCCATAATTCATGCAAAGCCTCTTGGGAACTAGGAATAAGTTGGCTTGAGCAACCAGTTTACTCCTCACTAGTGGTGAGGCTGTACCAAGAACCACTGAAGGGTACGACACGGAAACCTCTAAACAAGACACTGAGCATAGCTTGCTTCTTCATGAAATGTAAACAAAAATGTTTTGGCATAAGATGTTAGAGGTTGTAGGGTTTCTCTTTTGTCTTTGGCAAAAGACCATGAGCCATTTCTCCCGCTAGCACTAGACACACAGGTTTGTTTTGGTTGTATTTATCCAGAATGCCTGGTGCTATAGCCTGCTTCCTGCTTTTGGAGCAGTCTCTGGTCTGCTTGGCATTCATATATGTTTTCGAACTGTACCAGAGTCACTTCAACCAAACTGAGACCTAGGTTTGTAAGTGCACCAGAGTTTATTTTTTTGGTCCACATCAGAGTTTGATTACACATTCACACATCCCCAAACAAAACAAACTAAAGTTTGATTAAAGTGAACCAAACAGGGCTGGTGTGAATGCACCCTTAGATGGCATCCTTTTCTTTTTCAAAACAAAATGTGAGAGCAGAAATGTTATGAGACTCAGATTCAGAGAAGGTGCTGGTAAAGTGTGGTTGGATAGAGAATAAAACTTTTGTATTCTGAGATTTCATTATTTCATTAACTTTTGAAGAATTGACACCAGAGACACTCTTGCTGTCTTCTTCCCAAGAGATGGTAGGATGATCTGGGTGTCTGCTGCAGTAAACAGGCACTGCTCTGGTTAGTGGTGATGAAGAAAAATCTGTGTCAAAAAGCAAACTGAATTTACTGGTGTAACTTCCAACCATTATCAATGGTAAATGGCCTGAAATTGTACTTTGCTAGTGATACTGATCACTGAAAGTGCTTTTTTTCCAAGAGCCACATTCACCCAGTCACAATTAGGAGCACATCGACATGTTTCAGGGGAGGAAGCAGGAATTTAACCCACAACTTTCTGACTGTAAGACAAGTACTCTTACCACTGAGCCACATATGCCCCTCATGAGCATTAGCTATATATCGTGACCGACAAAACAAGATCCTAGAAACAAGTGACTGACATGAGCTTTTTCCATTAGTTGGCTGCACTGAGTCTTAGAAATAGGATGAGGGGGCTTTTCAAGTTCCTAGAGGGAGTTTTCCAGCCATGCCTTCTTTGAAAAAGACACCCTCAAGGTCAAGGTATCTTTAATATCCCCAGGGGTCAATTTGTATTACAGCCAGCAGAAAAAAAAGTTTCACCAACAATAAATACACTGCAGACCTAAAACTTTCTTGGGGGACTTTAATTCCCTTCTGCTCTGGAAACACCCAAGTCCCAGAATTTGCAGAAAAGTTTTCCAGTAAGAGGAATGTTTCTATCTTGGACCCATTACCCCCCCAAGACCCAATCTCAGACAAGGTAAGGATGGATGGATGGATGAGCTCTAAAAGCATACAAGTTGTTGAAATTTATAGTTGTCACTCACCTTTTTGTGAAAATATTGCTGAGCACAACCCAGAAGGTTTCTTACAAGTGTCATCATCCATTGATATATGTAAATAAAGAGGAATGTATTTGTCATTGGTGTCCACTGCAGCTGTAAAGCTGGGTAAATTAGACTGTAAGCTTATTTGTAGATTGTAGTTTTCACTGTAAATACATTTGATGACAAATAGAGCTTTAAGTATTGCTGCAACCCACAAAGATCTGAACCTAAAACTCAAAATATTTTTGATTACAATAAAAACAACCCACTTTAAAGATGTGTTAATATTTTTAATTTGTACTGAATATATTAACAATCCTTTTTATGCATACAGTTGACTCAACAGGCTCTAATAAGGGGTGCTTGTTTACTGCGCAAGTGATGTGTGAAAAATAGAAGGTGACCACAAGGTTCAGATTTCCAGTGTTACAAACTAGGTGCTGCTGATATGGTCTGCGCTTTCTGCATCACGGTAACTTTAGAGTTAAATATACATTTGAAATCAGCAAATTATAAAATTTCAGTGGTAAAAGGCAAACAATACACAAGTGAGATCAGTCTGCTCCAAGCTTTTTGTAAGTTTCTACACTAATAGTTCTCTAGATGCATAGCTTTTACATCCACTCTGCACGCAAATTAACAAAAATGAACACCTGACTTTTTATTTAGTCATTCATTAATTTAATTTTAAATGTAAAATTTAATTACTGGTAATTAATTTATTAAGCAAGAGAATCTGTTATAAAACAAAGGAAAAGTCAGGTTCAAAACCTTTTTCCTGAAGTAAAAATTGAGTATTACCAAGAACATTTTGGTCAAATATTTGTATACTATTACTGAAGCAGGTTTATATCAGGAGAATCTCAGTGCAGACACACATGCCAGATGCATGTGGGTGTGAGGGAATATTCTTCATTTTGGCTACAAAAAGCACTGAATTTGTGGTGAAACTCAATGAGAATATCAAAACCTTAAGGAAAAAAACCAGGTGATTTTTCTTAAACAACCCACGCAGATAAAGCAATGCATTAATCTGATATTACATCATTTTGCCCCACTCAAGTATTATTTGTGATTTTGAGCTCAGAATAAAAAGAAGATATCTACTTTCAGGTCAAAGAGTTGGAGCTATGAGAAGACAATCAAGCTCTGGCAAAGAAGAAAGCGCTATAATTTGGGTAGTCCGCTTAGCAATAAAGGAAGGGCTAAAATTGTTCCTTGTGAGCACTATCAGGAACTTCAAACTGTCTAAGAGGTATGAGTCAGTGAGGAGGGACAAGGAGAAAGGCATTAAAGCACCAGAGAAACAGCGAAAGAACCTTATTTGACTGCAGTGGTGATGGATAATGCACAAGGTTACTGTTTGGCTACTTACAATTAAAATTTGATAGACTGCATATTTTGGAGACTAATTTCAAAATGTGATTGTATTGGATCTTTTTAGCAACCTACTGCTGTAAAAACCCTAAAGAAGAATAGGTAGTAATGGTCATATGAATGAACTTACTAGTATAAACACTAAACTCTTGCTGCTCCAGTAAGTGACGATGATGTTTTCATTACACATCACACATCTAGTCAAAGTCTAAATTAGATCTAATTCAGAAGCTGTGTTATGATCTTAAACATTCTTAAAATGTTAAATGACCTGTACTTTTGTAGAGCTTTATCTAGTCAAGAGGACTCCAAAGTGCCCCATGCTACGTTCAGTCAGTCACCCATTCATGCTCACATTTACACACTGATGGTGGTAAGCTACGACATTGTAGCCACAGCTGCCCTGAAGCAGTCCGACAGAAATGAGACTACCATGAACTGGCACCACCGCACTCGCTTGCCCAAGGACACAACAACTGAGACAGACAGAGCGGGGGTTTGAACCAGCATCCCACCGTTTACAGTACAAATTACAAGCACTGTCTCCCCCACCACAATTCTGCAAAGAAGAGTGGGCCAAAACATTTTTTCATCAAATAGACAAATATGGTTTTATACAGAGCCAGGTTGGCTTTGATAACTTATTTCCACTAATACATTAAATTATCATTTGAAAACTGCTCTTTGTATCAACCCTGTTTATCTCTGTCAAAAGTTAGAGTGATATTAAGCAAAAACAGAGAAAAGGAGAATGTAAAAGGTGTCACTGACTGCTTCCCACATTTTAATAGAATTAAGTCAGATGGTGCTGACAGATGGTGGGTGAGGTCAAATTCAGCAGATACATATAAATACATTATAAAAATGTATAAATAGTAGTAGAAGGAAAAGTTTAGAGTATCAAAGAAAAACATCATTCTGCTGAAGAGACATAAAGGAATTCCCAAAAACCTTTCCAGCTCTGTGTATAGACAAAGAGCAAACTGTGACATCAGATCATGTGTGCTACCTGTTGCTTTAGAACTGCTTGTTCTGGGTTTTCTCTATCAACAACCAACCTGAGTTTGGGTGAAGTTTATCATATAAACAGGGACTATATACCTGTGAGTTAATTTGGTTTGCTGCTGTTTTACCAAGGTCAGTTGTGAACTTTTAAGATTGTGAAAGCAATTAAAATCCCCAGATAAGCTTTTTCTGCTGATAAGACTCATATAGTATGTCCAAAGTCTATGGAACAGCAGCTTAATAAACTTTGTAAGGTTGTGATGACTTTACCAGTCAAGCAATAAAAATTATTTGACGTGAATGACCTCTCATGATTTAATGTTTGGCCATGAAACATGTCTGAGTAAGAACATGGGAATCAAAGTGCTTTGCAATTATTTGGAGGAGGAGCACAGAGGAAGATAATATTGCAGTTACTCATTTACTGATGGAGATAAAAGAACAACTACATCAGTGCTACCATGGGAACAGATAAGTTTTCTATTTCAGTTTTTTTGTTGTATTTCTCAAAACCCATTGACCACCTCTGGTCCCCTTCGTCTGTTTCTCCACAGCCTCGGAGATAGACAGATCAATATTCTCTGAAACTCAGCTCTTGCCATGTCTTTTTAAGTGCCTTCATAGCTCCTCTTCCCCTTCCTGTCGTCCCACTACCTTCCCAGATGTACCCCATTGTAATCCCTCTCCATCTCTCTGGCTCTCATTTGCTCCCTCTACTTATTTTTCACTCTCTCTTTGGGTGTGCAGCCTCTTTTTCCTCATGATGTGTGTGTGCACGTGAGTCTGTGTATACGTGAAAGTGTGAGGGAGGGAAAGAGAGTGAGAGAAAGCCCTACAAGAGCTTTTCTAAATCCCAGGTAAGAGCAGAGATTTTCAGAGGGAGAATTTCATTTCAGCACCTCTCATCTTGCACAGTGAGCTGGAGGATAGGACTCTCCCAGTTATGAATCCAATAACCGTTGTGTGTATGTGTGCCATGGATGTATGTGTTTGTCCAGGTGTGTGTGTGTTCGTGAATGGTGGTGGTGTTGGTGAGAGGGGTTGCTAGACAGAGTCTTGTTATAGGATTGGAGGTTACTTCCATCAACTCAAAATGAAGGTCAAAAAGAAGAGGAAAGAAAGAGATAGCTGGAGGATAATAGTCAGGCAACCCGATATTTGCTTATGCATGAACATATTTATGTGGATAAGTAGGGGGTTACAGAGTCAGTGTG